>ML682028.1:11748963-11862709 GCA_007922195.1 Podocnemis expansa
GCTAAGCACCCTGGGAGGAAGGTGACATGTTGTTTCGGAACGCTTTGTTCCGAAACAACATGTCCGAACAGGGCTGTTTCGAAACCTCTGGTTTCGAAACAACCCTGTTTCGACAGCCAACGAGGTTTAGGTTGTTTCGAAAGCAGCACGGCCATTTCGAAAGAAGCGGTTTGCTTCTTTCGAAATGGCCGTGCGTCGTGTGGCCATGCCACTTCTTATTTCGAAACAACCTCTGTTGTTTCGAAATAAGAACCCTGTGTAGACATACCCTTGGAGGCAGAGGGAAATCAGTTTATGTTTCAGTCTTTCTTTTTTTTGTATTAGGATGACTTTTCTGGTTTGGGCTTTAAAACCACCGATGTTTTTCTTCCACTACTGAACAATTAAAAAAATGAAATGGAGACAACATTTGGCAGAACACAGCTGCTGTGGATATATGCTGTGGACCTAGCTGTGCTGAGGGTCTTTCCCTTTGGGGCCATATAAATAGCATCTAAATAATTATATTTTTTCAAAGTTATAATAGAATAAGTGGCAATGTAGCATGAGAAACATAAAAAATCTGCAAATGATTACCCAGAAAGAGACTTCCCCTCTGAGAGTGGCATTATTTAAATAGATCCACACCCTAGCATGAAGGTCTTCATAAATATATGTTTTAAGGGATAGACTGAAAGTGGGATCCTCCTCCCAACTTTGACCTCTTCACACTGGCTAAAACAGCTGCTGTGGCATAAATCTCCCAGTTCTAGTGAACTAGAGAGTTCACTTGGGTAGGTACGATGGGAGTCAGCTGTCAAACTGCCCCCTAAGAACCACCTCAAAATCCTTGGGATATCTTGGTTGGGGGGCTGACTAGCAAAAGGAAGGACATGTTGGGATGGTGCCTCAGCAGTAGTGCTAAGGAGATTCTAGGCAGCCTCACAGCTTGATGCAGCCCATTGGATAGCATAAAGTTTGAGAAACAAGAGTCCTAAAAGTTCAAATATCAGATTGCTAACTCTAAAAGGGCCACCAATTTATTAGTTTTCCAAGCACATGATTTTTATGCTGGTTTTTGGAGTGATTTATTAATTATTTTTGACAGCCTAGAGTGGGCAGTATCACAGACAAAACCCCATTAGTCTGCGTTCAGAACAAGTAACTGCTTTATTATTGGATTTACTACCTTTATTAATGTAGATAAAACATTATTTTCCCCTTTGGGTGAATAAGTGCAGCAAATATAGTTCTTTTCAAGTGGCCTTTTATAGTGCAAATGATCAAATGGTACAAATTGCAACAATCAGCCCTAATGTTTCAATGGACATGTCTAATGCGTGCATATGCGCTTTAGCTTCCCCATCAGACACCACGAAACCCCAAGTTATATTTTCCCATCATTATCAATGACAGGATCACATCTTTTCTGGTACTTATCTTTGCAGTCAGGTTGTCATTCCTGAAATGTCTCTCATACTTTCCCATAACAAAGAAGCTTTAAAAATCACTATTTGATGAGTACAGATTTTCCTGTATCTTCTAAAATTAGCTTACTCACTACAGGTATAATTAATTCTTATAGATCATTATTGTTTTTCTTCTGATCCCAGCTTAAAGCCAAATCTGTGCCATAAGACCAGCCACATGGAAAATCCCATAGTTATCTAGCTGAAAACACCTTAAATCAGTGCTTTAAAAAAAGTGAAATTCAAATTCAATTTATGGTTACTATAAAAGCAAGACTCTCCAACCTGAATAATTTAAATGTACCTCTTGAGTAATCTAATTATACAGTACTTTTTATCAAGAGAGATTTTGAACTTTTTATTCACGTTCATAAGCAGTTACTGAGTGGCCCTTAAACAAACCTAAGTGTATATGAAATATTTAAAAAATTATATTTATCTTAGATAACCATTTAAGATGCTCTGGAACATGAAATCTGTTGCATTCCAAATAGAATGGGTTCAGCAATAAATGAAAAACACTTTATTTTCCAGTTGAATTTCTAATTATCTGCCATCATGGCTCTTCTTATTTTTTGAACTTTGATACTTTCTAATAAATTCTATGATGGGAAAAATATGAAGTGCCTCTTGTTTTATACCTTGTCCCAGAAGAGCTACAAAATGCTTAAATCCAAGTACAATCATACCAGGACTCAAAAGCATTTCTTAAGCAGGATCTGTGGTTTTACATTCTTGGGTTTGCATCCTATTAAACACAGAGTTGACTGAAGCCATATAAATCATGAGACAGGCTGTAATGCCAAGGCAAGGGTAATCTTTGGTTTTAAGTACTTTATCATAGTACAAGAACTTTTATGGGACACTACCTCATAGCTACTGGTTTCTCATGTTTTACATTTAAGTTTGTTTTCCTACAACATAAAACCATGAAATAAGCACAAAAGGGAGAGTTTATTTTGAGAGGAGAATTATATGCAAGTAGTTTCATGGAGACAAAATAAAATCAAACTTTGTTATTATTTCCTGTCTTTGAGCATAAATAATGACAGGGTTTCAAAGATTGATGAACTTCTGAATGAACTACAACAAAAGTAACTGTCATCTTTGAATGGTACAAGGGCCCTTTTGAAAACTGTCCAGAGAGTACAGGAAAAGTTAATACTTTTGCAGAGTGGGAACGAAGACCATAAGCAAGCTGTGTTAGGCCCTTGTCTCCAATTTTCTGCCCTGATTAATTACAAAGACTGTTAATTGTGTGTTGATGTTAGTTAAAAACATTTGCTATTTCTGCCTAGTCATTATGTCAGAATTAAAAAGGTTCTATGTAAAGGTTAGGTCAAGGGAAGTACTACAGTTTTCCCCTAATTTATTTCTCTTAGGCATTTATATATGTATATATTACACTTTTTAAACAAATGAAATATATGATGGTGGTGGTTTACGAGTGCGTAAGTTATCTGATCAACATGCTGAGGAAGTGGTAGTTTTAAATGTCCTTAGTTTATGGGATTTCAACTCCATAGTTTGCAAACAGAGGTAGGAGCTGATTTTCAACATATTCTATCTAACTCACATATACAGTTACTACAATTGTGCGTGCAATTTAGGTAGGTAGGTTAGTCTCTGTCTCTCCCATAAGCGGTCCCACTGACATTACTGAACATAGCTTTCCACATATGATGTGATAGTGCCTTACAGAACGACAGTGTCGCTTCCTGGTTTTACAGTTTAACTCTACATTGTTATATTGTTTGCCTTTTTTCCCCCAGCCCTGTATTTTTGTAGTAAAAAGGTGGTCTGATGTTTATTCTAGAGCAACCTCCACAACTGTGCATTCCATCTTAGCACATGATCCTTGCATTTTCAACAGTGAACACAGCATTTACCCCATTCCAGCCCAGTTCTCAAAATAATTCAAACCTTTAGAACATGGATGAATTGTTCTTCCTTAGTTACTTGCCTCCAGACTTAATGTCTGATCTCATATCACTTGAAGTCCATGAGAATCTTTTCAATGAGTTTTGAATCAGGCCGTCACTATGTTTTTATAACCTGAAAATTTGGGGTCAGTTTATTTTAGTATCGGCTGCTATAGCTCCATTGATTTCAGTGGAGCACCACAAATTTACCTTAGCAGAAGATTTGGCCCCTTATTTTCAAACCTTCCTTCAAACTGAGTGGTTTTCTATAACAGAAATGAACTGAGGTTTTAGAACTGACATTTCTGTGTCAAAAAGCTGTTTTCTAACATGACAGTCTGACAGTAAACCTAATTCTATGCATAAATAATTTAGTCCTAAAATGTTTCCTAAATGCATACAGGCTGGCTGTTTTCTATGACTGAATCCAGACTCCCATGTGGTATATTATTGCTGGGTGAATATCCTCAACTATTTCTGGGTGACAGCTCCAAGAAAAACTTTAAGATATGTTCAGCTAAATCATCAGGATAGCCCTCAAAAAAAAAATAAAATAAAATCTGCTGTAGTCCTTTTCATCTCTGGAACTCAAAGATACCATCATCAACAGATCCACTGCATTTGCAAAGCACTTTCAATTCTACAATTACTTTTTGACAAAATAAAAACATGATTTTGCTTTTACCCATCTGTTTTGCTGCTCCCAGCCTCCCTGGTGCCCCCTACTCACACTGTTTCTGCCACTAGCCAGCTACCACGCTCCTTGTTGGGCTCCCACTTTGCTCCTTGAAAAGGGTGCTGATGCCAACGGACATTTCAAGCAGCCTTCTCAGCACTCCAGGTTTAGCTGGTTGGTATGTGGGTGGACATGTCTTACATCTGGCACCTGCAAAGGAAAATGAGTTCACAGTTGGACGGATAATCCATGGAAATTCAGATGAAAGGGAACTGAAGTACCTGGACTTTTGTTTGCTAGGACACCCTGCCCCAAATGTTAATGGAGTTCTCTTTGTTAGTGTGTAAATAGTTATTTAATAGATCAAATGCCCATAGATAGTGATCAAACTGTTTAGTATTGTTCCTGGGAAATATAGGACCAATAAAAATTGTTGCATACTGTAAATGCTTTTTTCTGGGTGCTATCAGCACCAATGGCACATTCTTCAGTCTAACCCCAGATAAGGCACTAACAGTTGATGTGGGACACCTAGCTACTTGCTGGCTTATGGGAGATCTGGAAAATCCTTCCCCAGGTAGGCTAGACATACTCAGATCTAAAGTGCAGACCAGAATCTAAATGAGAACCTCTACCTGTGTCATGCCTAGTGATCAACAGTCAAAGGATCTGATCTTTTTCTGAGATAGTACATAGAAGCATAAAAGAAATATAATCCTGACACAATATAGCAAAATAAATATGATATGAATTCTGTTCATGTGGTTTACATTTACTGCAAGGAGACCATAAGCATTTAAACTGGATGTCTCTCATTATTCCATTGAAGTCATTACTAGCAAGAAGAGCAATCCAGAAGAGCTACATTTCTGATTCTTTTAAAAGCATTTTGAGCTTTATCTGCAAACAATCTAAACTGAGATTTAGTGCTTTGTATGAAGCCTCTTCATCTCCAGATATTTGTACTAAAGTTTGGTAATAGTCACTTAGCAGCTATTAAAGTGTACCAAACTAAAGTATGATAATTGATTTTAAGAAATCAAATAAGACAAAAGACTTCATTGTTTTCAAGTAAGCCATGTTAATTGACTAAAAGGATTTGGATTATATTTCATGTCTCTCCAAGGCGCAGATAATGGAGTTCTGTTTCTTCAATTCTAAATGTACATCCCTCAAGAAAAAAAGTAGCTTAAAAAGCAAGGATTATCTGTGCCCACAGAAGACCTGCGCATGGTTAGGTGGAATGGGGGGAAAAAAATAAAAAAGCATACTTGCCACATAAATTGGAGACCTCAGACCTCTAGAATTAAGGCATAGGAGCATCCCATTTTGACCAAGAAAAGACAATACAGACCTGAATGCGAAATAAGCCACTGAAATATATAATAGAAAGCAGCCTCACCCACACCTAAACAGAGTCATGTAAATGTAAAAGGACACATTTTCAAACAGCCACCATTTATTGATCAGTTCATTTATCAGAGCATAAATTCACCCCACTGCATTTCACCAGTGGAGCAAACTGGCTAGCGAGGACTGGATATATCTATTAATACCCACAAATGCAGGGTTTTCTAACAATATGTCAGTTGAAGCACCTTTACAGAATTTACCCAAAGGTTATCATGAAGCTAATACATTTCTAAAATCAGTTAGGGCCATGTCCACCAGAACTCTGCCTGTGCAGCTAAATGGAAGTGGGGTTGGAGTAGAGTTGACTTTAGGTCACTATTGCTTTCCCCTATCCTTAGGGCTGCTGGATTCCCAGCGTAATTTAAAAATAAAAGGCTCCTTCCAATTATGTCTGGTTGTAATGACCCCCCAGGATTGCAGCTGATTTAAATGACTCTCAACCACAGCCAGATGTACGCCGCTCCCTTCCCCAGTCCTGATGTAATGGCAGAGAGGGTGTGTTGGGTAAGGAAATGTGGTCAGCGCACTGCTAGAGCCAGGGATTGCCAGAGAAAAGCCAGGGCTTGATCCATACTCTCTTCTCCAGCACACCCCTGATGCTATGACAGGGGAGAGGGAATGGCATGTCATTGACTGTGCTGAGGAAATCCCCGACCAGCTGTGTAATCCACCTTTCAGCCAGCTTTGCACCACCAGAGCTGTGAAACTGTAAAACAGAAGCCTAAAATCGGTGTCCACCCCAGAGTTAATGTGGTGATTAATGCTTCTGCCATCTCTGTCTGTGCCAATCTCTTAGCTATTCCACAGCGATCGCTGTGAAAAGTATGAACTCGCATCACTCAGCAAAAGCTGTAACCTTGTAGAATTGCACTGCTCGGAAATAAATGCTGCGGCGTAAAGAAGCAGGTTGCATAGCAAAACTTCAAATGAATTATAACTCGTGGCAGCTACTGGGTGATGTTAATTTAATGGATGTTGAAGTAGAAATGCTAAATCTTACTGAAAAAGTGACAGTAAAGTGACTTCGGTGCTTATTGCTCCTAATGGTTTTCCATATGTTCAAGTAGCATATAATTCAAAGAGGTATATAAATAGTTATGGTTTGTGTGATTGCCTTCTTATTTCAAGCACAGTCTATGATGGAATGTGCATTTAATTGTTTAAGTGGAACTGGGAAACCTTTACTGACTGCCCAGGCAATTTATTTGCAAAGATAATATCAGTGACAATATAGACAGGCTTGAGGGCTGGATTGATGTTCACGCTGATTAACTGGCGACACACTAGTGACTCACATCATGTTAGGGAGCACTGCCTTTAACTATCTCTGCAGGACTAAACATGAAGAGGCATAGACAGCCTTGCCCTTACAATACTAGGCTTTGAAACTTTATTTAGTTCTGTGATTTTGCAATCAGGCTATTGCTGCATACAAATTAATTGGAATAGGCATCTCATAAGGGTTCAGCAAAAATGGTTGCAATTTGTTCTCCGTCTGCTGTTTTATTAAAGAAGCAAAACAAAGTGAGCATAGCCTGAAACCTTGGCAAGAACAAAGGAACAGGATTCATTTCAACTTGGTAGCCCTGATATTCTATTTTAATTATTTTTCTGTTTTTCTTTTCTTCAGAATATTGCATATATTCAGAATCCATGGAATGGATGATGTCAGAATTTCTCTGATAGCTAATGAACAACCTATTATTCCCCATCTCTGTGTTACCTAATGAATTAAAGGTGGGATTTTCCAAAGCATTAAGTTTTGACTTGGCTTCCTCCCTGTGATATCAATGGGGGTTTCCCCATGAACAGTGTTGAGAAGCAATCTTACTTCTACAGTGTATCATCATGCAAGCCCTTGTGGTATTCTCTCCCCTTCTACTCCAAAGAGCTATATGTTTCCTGGATTTTACCCATCAGTCTGTGCTCTCCAATAAACCAATCACGTCCATGGAACTTTCTTTTCTGAAAATAAGAAAGTCATCAATTTCATTCATGTGTGATTGAATTGGAGCTTCCATATTTCAGTTTTATGTTCAGTCTTCTTTTTCTCTGCCTTATAAAAGCTAATGACCATGCATACAGGGCAATTGTGTTTGTTCTAACATTCAGATAAAATGGAACAAAAAAAAAAATCTCCTCTAGCAAATTCATGTGGTAAAAGATATAAACCTTATTGTCATAAACATGGTTCACTGAGCAAGTTCAGTCTCTACCCTAGCCATTTATCTTACAACTGTTTAATACAATCAGAGAAGACAGACAGCGTTAATCACTTTCTGATGGTTCTGTTCTGTGGCTTGGCAAGTGCGAAAAGACAAATTCCCATGCTTTTAAACTGAAGGAAATGTATTCTATGGGATAAAAACATCTTAGCCAAGTGACTGTGTGTTACTCAAAGGTAGAAATATCTTTTAGTTTTGTGCACTATTAAAATGTAAATATACATTTCTGACATTGATAAAACTACACCTTTCACTGTACCTCTGTCTGAGTTTTGACTAGACCGAGAGGAATACTGCAGGAAAAAATCTTATGAAAATCCCTAGAATTTTGAAATATGGTCACTTTGACTTTGCTTCCACTCCTTTTGTGGCAGCATTCTGCCATTATTCAAAGGGTATGTCTACACGGCATTCTGAAATGTGTTTGTGTCTCAGATGGATGTACCCATGTTACTTTTAATCTAGGCAGAATGGCTAAAATATAGCTATTTGGATGAGGTGGCAGGGATGTTAATAACAGCTGTACAAGGATGCAGCAGATGCAGGGTACCTAGTTCTGTTGGTGAAGACTGTGCAGTCACATCTAGCTTAATAATTTTAGCCATGCTAGTGAGGGTAAAGATAGGATGAATCTGACAACCCAAGCTGCAATCTCACCTCAAATGGCAGTGTAGTCATATTCTAGTTAATTCGCTGGCAGAGATGTTTGTCAAACAGAGAATTTTAAGCGAATATTGTAGAAAGTTTGTATGAAGTTAATCTTGAATTTTAATCATGAGCATTCATACCAAAAACCTCATCCTAAGAGTTATGCTTACCAGGGATCAGGAACTTCCCATTTGATTTGTGTGTCCAATCAAATCCACTGGAACGTCAAACACTCACAACAAATACTTAACAGTCCACAAAGAATTATTCATTCAACACTTGAAAGGAACAAATATTAATTTTTACCTCTTATTAGATTAATCCCTAGAGCTCAAAGCATTTTGCAAAGGAAAGTAAATATTATCCTGGTTTTGTAGAGATGAGGAAACAGGGGCACTGCCCAGGTCAGTGGCAAAGGAAAAATCATAAGCTGGTCACAGTCAATTTGCAAACAGAAAAAAGAGGTAAAGTTGATGGATAAATTATTCTGCAATCTCTAATCCTGATTTTGGGATTCTTACCTATACAGCTTCTTGCACACTCCTATACACTGAAATAATACACAGGATTTTTACACATGGTTCTATGTCCATAACATACTCATCCTAATACACTCTGCCTGTCCTTTTAAATATTTTTTAATTACTGTAGCTATTTTTAAATGATTTAGTCCCTGATACTTTTTACCTGACAGCCCATAAATACAGTAACAGTCCTCAGTATGACAGATCTGGGATGAAGTGTAACATGGGATATACTCTGGCTATGTCCAAATCAGTTATTTCAAAATAAGTTAATTCAAATTAAGGGAAAAGCTCAAAGTGAAATAGCATGTCGAAACACAGGACTTGCTCTTTTGCTTTTGGAGAGGGGCACCATGGGAGGTGTGGCAACATGGCCCCCTCCCTGGGCCATGCCCCTACCCAATATAGGCTAAAAGGAAGGCACCTTGGGAAGGAGAAGGGCAAAAGTGTTATTTCAAAATAATAGTTATTTCGAAATAACACATCTGAAAGGCATTATTTTGAAATAACCATTTCAAAATAACAGCCATTTTGATTGAAAGGAGGATTAAGCTATTTTGAAATGACGACTCTTATTTTGAAATGACAGAGCCTGTCATTTTGAAATAAGAACATGTCGTGTGGACCTAATCTCTTTTATTTCAAAATAACCAGTGTTACTTTGAAATAAAAGACACATGTGGACGTACCCTCCCAGCACACACCCCAGAGTTTGGCCTATTGGGGGCGCACATGGGGACTTGATTTTTCCATCTGGTTCAGTTTGAAAGTGGTATCTTCTTGTCCCCTTCAGAGCATTATTTAGAGACAAAGTAAAATATAAATGGGAATTTATGTGAGGAACAATTATATTTAATGCCATAGACAGCTTTCTTTGAGTGCTTAATCTACAAACTTCATGATTAATTGGATAAATTCCTTCTTTTAAAATGTCATGTGCATATATGTTATTAATTTTGAAGTTCTCATAAGAATATAGATTTTCCTAAGCCCTGGTGTTGAATATGCTCTATTCGTTGCCTTTGTGCTTTAAAATATATTTATTCCATGTCAAGGATCTAGATTATTTTCTCATTTTTCTTTATACTTTGAGGTATATTTTTAGATTTTCAATGTGGAATCAGATATAGAGCCAAATCTAGCTAGTGTCACTCAAATGTGCATTCTCATCTGACATAAATCAGACTACAACTTTGATGCTAATGTTACTACTTGTGTGAGTAAGGAGAGGTGGATTTTGTGATACTGCAGCTAGACATTGAGGAAGCTTCTTCTGATATCAGCAAAAGAAGTATGTTGAGCTTACATAATGGGAAAACATCTCCAATTATATTTAAGCTGCCCAAGCGTAAATAGAATTTTATTTGAATACTGTAAATTACTCCAGTTAATCCTGCAAGTCTTCTAGACACCCATAATCTGTAATACCCTTTTCACTGGTGACATTGTGAACTGCTTTCTCATCTCACTTCTATCTATGTAAATCAGAAACAACTAATGGAATTACCTCAGTTTCAATGAGGCCTAGTCTACACTGCCATGCAATCTACACACTGTAGAAAGTGCATCTCCCATTGACTGACTTACCCTCCATTACCACATCTTCACCGGTCTGTGCTGATGGGAAATGCTCTCCATTTAATGCAGCTTTACTCTTTTCTTGGAAGTGGAGTTACTGTGTTGAACAGAGAACACTTTCTGGATCAATTGAGTGGCTGCTCAATGGATCCCACTGCATTGATCCATGGAGATTGACGCAGCAATTTCAGTATAAATGAGCCCTTAAATTGTGCAGAGTGGGTGAAAGATGTCATGAAAGTCATTTTAATTTGTAAACATGTTGCTTAAAAGTACTTGAATAGTAAGAATATAATAGTAAGCTTCGTACCATCCTACCATCCAGCCAGGATGGTGATGGTGACTGTGAAATGCTCAAGGAGATTAGAGAGGCTATTAAAATAAAACAACTCAAGAAGAATAGGGGATGTCAAACATCCCCATGTAGACTGGCTACATCAGGACAGGATGCAGAGATAAAGTTTCATGACACTAAATGATTGTTCCTTGGAGCTGCTAGTCCTGGAAGCCACAAGAGGAGAAGCAATTCTGTGGTATGTAAGCTATCATTTAAATCAGCTTCTGTATCAGATGACTGGAGTATACCTAATGTGATGCCAAGTCTTAAAAAAGGCTCCACAGGCGATTCCAGCAATTACAGGCCAGTAAGTTAACTACAGTATCAGGCAAATTAGTTAAAACTATAGTAAAGAACAGAATTATTAGATACATAGATGAACATGATTTGTTGGAGAAGAGTCAACATAGCTGTTGAAAAGAGAAATCATGCCTCACCAATCTGGGGACTCAACAAACATATGGACAAGTGTATTCCAGTGCATAGGGTGTATTTAGACTTTCAGAAATGGACCTTGTCAAAGAAAAGTAAGCAGTCGTGGGATAAGAGGGAAGATCAGAAATAGTAGGATCTCATAATGGAAAGAGGTACATAGTGGCGTCCTCTAAATGTCTGTACCAGACCAGTACTATTCAACATAGTCATAAATAATCTGGAAAAAGAGAGATGGCAAAATTTTGCAGATGATGCAAAGTTACTGGGGATAGTTAAGTACTGAACAACTGCAAAGAGTTACAAAGGAATCTTACAAAACTGGGTGACTAGGCAACAAAATGACAGATGAAATTCAGTGTTGATAAATGCAAAATAATGCACATTGTAAAACATACTTCTAAATATACTAAAGAAGTTCAAGCTTAGTTCAAACTAAACTGAGGTTAGTTCCAACTAAACAGGACCTTTTTAGTTCAAACTAACCATGAGTTCTAGTTTGAATGCTTAGTTCGAACTAGAATGTGTGGTTAGTTTGAACTAATGCATTACTTTGAATTTCTTATGTTCAGACTAAGGCTCAGTTCTTGTCTGCACACGATTAATTGTCCAAACTAACTCTGGTACCAACTAGTTCGGAGTAAACTCTCCCTATTCTGAACTAAGAAATCTCTTAGTTCAGACTAGGCAAAGCCTTGTGCAGCCAGGGGCTAAATTAGTCTTGATTAAGCCTCCTTAGTCCAGACTAATTTGCCAGTGTAGACATAGCTTTGGAGATTGTTGATAATTCTCTGAAAACATTTGTTCAATGTGCAGGGCTGTCAAAAGACGCTAACACAATGTTAGAAGCTATTAGGAAAGTGACAGATAATAAGACAGAAGATATTATAATGCCTTTATATAAATCTATGTGATTTTATAGTATACCCCCTTCTTGAATACTGAGTATAGATCTGGTTGTCTCATCTCAGAAAAGACATGCTGGAACTGGAAAAGGCATGGAACTGGAAAAAACAAAGGGCAACCTAAATTATTGGGGTGATGGAACAGCTTCAGCATGTGTCAACTGGCAAAGAGTTCAGAGCTGTTTAGAGGCATCTCATATCTGAGACCTGATAAACTCCTTACACCTCATATACCACTTTTAAAACATGCAAACATATGGTCGTACTGGGTAATTGTTAATCTAGCCCAGTATCCTGTCTTCTGACAGTAGCCAATATCAGATGCTTCAGAGGGAACGAACAGAACAGGTACTCATAAAGTGATCCATTCTGTCACCCATCCTCAGTTTTGGTCAAACAGAAATACCTGCCCATCTGGCTAATGCCCACTGATGGAGCTATCCTCCAGGAACTTAGCTACCAATAGTTCTTTTTTTGAATCCCAGTAGTCTTGGCTTTCACAACATCCTCTGGCAAGTAGTTCTACAGGTTGACTGTGCATTGTGTGAAGAAATACTTCCCTTTGTTCATTTTAAACCTTCTGCCAATTAATTTCATTTGGTGACCCATAATTCTTGGATTATGAGAAGGAGTAAATAACACTTCCTTATTACCTTTCTACACACCAGTCATGAATTTACAGACATCTATCATATCCCTCTTAGTCATTTCTTTTCCAAGTGAAAAGTCTTAGTCTTCTTAATCTCTCCTCATATAGACGTCCATACCCTAACCATTTTTGTTGCCCTTTTCTACATCTTTTCCTGTTCTAAAATTTATTTGTTTGCGTGTTTGTTTGTTTATGGTATTTATCTATAAAGGCTAATGTGAGGCCTCTACTAAAGACTTCCGACTTATTGATATTCACAATCTTTGAGAAATATTTACTGATATTTAAGGGATAGCATAACCAGATACTTACAGATTTACATATATTTAAGGAAGCAGTTCGCAACCGCTGTGTCGAGGCACAAAAGTGTGTCGCGAGCAGCAGGGACGTGTTTCACCAAAAACTGTTGTCATACCAGCCTGCTCCCAGTTGAGCACCACTGCCACCAGCTTCCCTTTTCCTGCTCCCAGGCAGAAGCAGGGTGGGTGGAACTGGCAGCGGTAGCACTCAGGCTGAGGACAATCCCAAGTCTGCAAGGATCTCTGCAGCTCCAGGAGGCTCCCAGCCCCGGGGCCTGGTGCTCCATTGTCCCGCTTAGAAGCTGGGGTCAGTTCTGAGGCTGCATGGATCTTTGCAGCAGTGCCGGTGTATTTCCAAAAACTGTGTTTCAGCAGATGTTGTTGCTGTCCAATCAAAGTAACAAAATCTGCTGAAACACGGTTTTCGGCATTACACCGGCTCCCCCTTGCCCTGCTCAGCCCTACAGCAGGGCGAGGGGAGTCTTAACTATGTGGGAGGAGTTGGTGGCTTGGCGTAGCTGGGAAGCCTCCCAACTGTGTGATGACCCCAAAAAGGTTGAGGACTCCTGATTTAAGGAATAGCAGCAACCACACGCCTTGGTGATGGCCAAGAAGGAAAGAGTTGTCACTTTTTCCAAGAAGGAAAGAGTTGTGACTCCTCCCTGGCTAACCAATATATAATGTATTGCTTGATTGTTCAGGACTGCATGAACCAAAAAATAAATGGAAAAAGTAAATGGAAAAACATCAAAGAGAAGCTATAAATATTGAAACCACTTAGAAGTGAAAAGGAAAGATATGACAATGAGATGATCACTCTGAGAAAAAAGACAAATGACTGATTCAGAATATCACAGGGTAGAGCAGGTGTCTCAAACTCAAATCACCACAAGGGCCACATGAGGACTAGTGTGTTAGCCTGAGGGCCACACCACTGAAACCTTTTCATACAATGATATTGCAAATATTGGTAATGATAGTGTTATTGTGGGCCACAGGAAATAGCTTTAGGGGCCGCACATGGCCTGCGGGCCATGTCTTTGAGACCCCTGGGGTAGAGAAAGATGCTCTGGATCCATTCACTGAGAGGTATGTTGATGAGGAGGAATGCTTCGTGAAGACCTGAGGGGCCCTGGGCTCTTTGGGGCTATCAAAAGCTGCAAAAGACTGAACAGAGGGGTGAGAATCTACTTTATTACATACCAAAAGTGACTATTAAGTGTGGGGAAAAAAAAACAAACAAGGAGTCATGTGGTACTTAAAGACTAACAGATTTATTTTTCACATGAGCTTCTGTGGGAGAAAATCCCACTTCATCAGATGTGAAGTGGGATTTTCTCCCACGAAAGCTCATGCGAAAAATAAATCTGTTAGTCTTTAAGTACCACATGACTCCTTGTTTGTTTTGCTGGACTAGACTAACATGGCTATCCCTTTGGAAATTATTAAGTGTGGGCCCTAATTAGCATTTTATTATTTGTTTTTTATGTAACCATTTGTTTCCATCACTCATGCCTGTTTCTATTTGAATCTCTACTCTTTCTTCAGATGCTTTTCCTTTTGTTTCACTATAATTGACTTCAAGTGTGTGTGATACAGAACCGGTGGTTTAAGTGAAACTGGTAAATTGGGCTCTTCTGTTCCTTTGGAAATGGAGGGTTGGGATTTCTGTGGCTATCTAGGGATCAAGAGTTGTAGGGGAGAACCTTTGAAGGGATTCGAGGGCTGGAGTTCATCTACCACCAACCAGCAGGATTCGTATAGCATAGAGGAAAATGTTTGAGTCGCTGACAGGCTGTTTGTGTTAGGGAGCTAACAATCAGCCATTCACAAGCAAGACTCCCTCACGCAGGATGCAAGCAGCAGTGGCAACGAGATTACTCATGAGCCTGGGTGCCCTGAGAAGCATCAGAATCATCATTTCCTGAGCAATGAAACTAAGCTTCCTAGAATCACCAGTCTTTCATGTGTCAATTTCTACTTCCTTCCTAAGTTCCTAAATAAAATTTCCCAAATGTTACATATCAAACCTTGATAAATAAAGCAAACAAAGAGTCCCGTGACACTTTTAAAGTCTAACAAATTTATTTATTGCATGAGCTTCCATGGGAGAAAATCCCACTTCATCACATGCTTGAAGATGGGGATGAAGTGGGATGTTCTCCACAAAGCTCATGCAATAAATAAATTTGTTAGTGTTTAAGTGCCACAGGACTCCTTGTTTGTTTTGCCGTACTAGACTAATATGGCTGCCACTTTGAAAATTTGCAAATAAAGGTAACACTTTTCATCCTTGAAGATGGCAAATGGTGCCCTATCTAATAAATCTGTATTGAAGTATCTGGTTAAAACTAGTCTGATTTTCAGGGGTGCCGGTTGCCCACTAATCTCATTCAAGTTAATAGTGCCACCAAGAAATGTTTAATCTCAAATAATTTCTTTATATAATACTGTATTTGGGAATATAAGACAATTTTTCTTTTGAGTGGCATTTACTTTTGCTCACACTGAGAATGACAATGGAGTAATGCATTGATGAGGCCCAATCCTAGGTCAGGTTGTATAAAAGGAAGTTCTGCTAATGATTTCAGATGCAGCCAGGACTAGACCCTAAATTATTATTAAAGTAGTAAGAGCAGTTAATTACCTTTGCAATAAATGCAAAGAGAAAACTATGTAGTGGCTAAAATGGAATTTATTCTGCTTTTTGCATGTTGTATCTATCACTGCAGTCACCAAAATTAGGACCCGCTGTCAGCAACCAAGTCTTGTATATATGCATGCTATGTTGATTCAAAGCCATTCAGAAGTCAGACAAGCTTGTACAATATGTGATATTTATAGATTTCTTCTGTCTGACAAGATCTATTAAAATATAAAATGAATGTTCAAGAATGTGAACTGCTATATTAAAAATATATTTAAAACATATTTAGTAAAAGTATTTTAATGAAACAAATGAACATATTTTTTCTATATATGTGATGTTTTCTAATTTACAGTATGAAAACATGACTTTGATAAGATCCGGTTCTCAAAGGGAAAATCAAAATGTGGCTTTCTACATTTTTTTTTAATTTGTAGAATAAATCAAATTTCAGGAAACCTCAGTTTTCTAAAAAAATGTGTGTTTTAATAAATGCAAAGATAAAATTGACATATGTTCACTCCCATGACAAAGCATTATACATTAAAACAAATAACCCAAAATTTGAACAACATACAGTAAAATAAATAAAAGTAACCTACATTCTAAAAGAAAAAATATACTCTGCACTTAAGATTGCTTTTAAAATGATGGGATGTGTTCTATAATTCATCTTCTGTTCAGTGTCAGGTTGGTCCATTCTTTTTTTTCTTTACAGGAATGCACATTCATTAATTATTTTTATTTCTTTGTTTGTTTGTATTAATTATTTTTCAAATGCCTTTCCTCTAAATTGTAATATCTACAGAAAGCCCACAGCTACTGAAGCTAGGTTATAAAATTTCAAAAGGGGAGTGGACATAAAAGAAAAATGTTTGTATTTGACAGTGTTGAAATATGTGTAAATTAGCTAGCAGGAAGGCTGATTACACTCTTGCTTTGAACAGGAGCATCATCTTTAAAAGGGCTTTCTGGTCCCCTTGTTGATAAACAAGTCTTTTAATACATAGATTGGTCTCCCAGAGACTCTGTAAACTAAATTCTCTGGAAAGAGTCGTTCCAGGTAAAGCAAGTCTCTGGAAAGACTTGCTATTTTTTTAGCATTGGAGAAAGTATATCTACCCAATAGTTCTAGCTAGCATTTTCTACAAGCTTTTTTATGAGGTTCAATAATATTGGATAATTGGTTGACGTTGCTGACACAGACACAAAGCATACTTCTCAACAGAACAGAACTGAAACACTCATTGTGAACATTCATTATGAATTTAGACCTTGTCTTTGATCATGAATAACTGACATGTTATGAGAGAACCTGGATTTGCTATAACTGAAATTTGGACTTGACGGAACGTGCAGTTATTTTGTGTATGCAGCCACCATGACACCATGTAGGTAAGAATAAATTGGCTTTTGTTTAAGAAAAGCAACCCACACAGCTGTAGTTACTAATAAAAAGAGATAAGAAAGTGACAGCTTCATAGGAATGGAATGGAGTATGGAGAACTGACTTTGAGTCTGCATGCCTCTGATTATAAGTTTTTGCTGAGAAGCTGGTTTTGCTGATAAGTAGAAGTTATAAGATTTTTTACTGTTGCTAGGGAGTGGTCATTCCATTTCAAGTTGTGGTGGGTTACTGCTTTGTCTTAAGCTACCCATAAAAGTTCAGTTAGAGAAGTGAAGTTTCATTTCTGCAAATAAGAAGTCTCCCCAACGAAATGGAAACAGGCTGGCTACCTGAGACCTGCTGTTGAATCACTCGATACCACCTCAGACTTTAGGTAGCAGGTAATTATTTGGGATGCTTCTAAACAATTGCTAACTTTCATGTGTGCTTTGTAGTCAATATAGGCAAGGATTTGGGGGTGAAAGCATGAGTGTAGCAATCATTTATCAGCTGAAGAAGCTGTGTCCCTTTTGATTTAGGTCCTAAAAATACATGAAAAGCACAGACTAATTACCAGAGTTTGGGGTTCAGAAAATCCCGGGTAATAGTGCATGATTCTGATTTTTTCAAATATATTTGTTATTTACAAAAGTATTCACCAAATAAGGCCTGGTGCAGAGGAGAATGGACAAAGCACCCCCTCATTAAAAATTCCAAAACCCTAAAAAATCATCTAGGAGAAAGCGGCAATCACAAGACAGGGAAACTTACAATGCCAGGGAACTACCAAGAAAGCATTCTAAATGCAGGTTAATGCAAGTTATCAGTGAAATGTACCTTCCATTTTTTAAAATATAATTTGTATCCCTTTGATTCCCTGAAAGATAAAACAAAGCTAGCAACATTACAAGGGAGAGCCTCAAAGCATGAAATAACCTTTACAGCTAAAAGAAATCTTAGAAAACGTATGAACAAGTACAATTCCTTAGACTGGGTTTGGTGGTCATATGCCATCCGTTTCTTCTATTTGCAATGTTTGGCAAACTTTGTATTTATGTCTCTTTGCTAGCTATGTTATACTTCAAGTTTAGCTGAGGTTTGTTTTATAAATGTGTTTCAAATTACTACAGTGTGAACTGTAAAATATCTGAACCCAAATTAAGCTAACAAGCACCTAGGAAAAAAACTGAAATCCTCCAGTTTAGTTCAAGTTAAATATTTCACTATTTTTTTATATGTTCAGTACAGTCCTTGGAAGAAAAGTGCATTTTATATATCTATACGAGACATGCTATATGGTTTGGCAAAAGTTTGTACAGAAGCTGATGTGTAAATTGTTTAAAAGGGAAATCTTCAGAGGCGTGTATTATGGGTGAAGCAGTGAAAAATTCCAGTCTTGGATTGACCACGTGAGACCCCTGTATGAAAAGCATTATATAATAAACAGTATGGTCATTAGCTGTACTGAGCTCCTGTTATTCCAGATGAAGTCAATGGAAGCTGTGGGTGCTTCCCCTTGGGGTAGGTCTACACTGCCTGCCATTTTTGGTGGCAGATGAATGGAGATACCCGAGCTACATAAAATAACTTGCTTGCCTCAGTTTAACTGTTCTGTGCCTGGTATGTCTGTCCTAGTCCAGTTGCTGGGGTGGACTTAATAAATGGGCTTCCTGATCAATTGAGCAGGTCCTCATGGACCAGATCAGTTGATTGGGAACGTGGATCTCATGGTGCCAATTTTGATTCATAACTAAAGCCTTCAATCCTGTCAGACAATAGAAAGACTCCCTCCAGTCCCTGATTGTCCAAATACATATGTGGTAATCTTTTGGTACATGAGTAGTCAATGTCCATGTGTGACAGTCACCCTCTTGACAAACATAAGGGACCTCTAGAGCGGACTGCATGAATCAGTACAGATTGAATTAAATAGACAAGACTCTCCAGGATCTCATATCTCCTGCAGATGGGTGCAGAGGAGGAACAGTAGCACGCACGTACCAGTGGGTTGTCCAAGCTTTTAGAGTTACTTTATAGTTTACTTTTGTGATGAATTGGGAAATTCCATATTATTTTTATGAACACAATTCATGCTTCTGTGTGTTTATTTGTGTTAGGTTATTTGCTATGGAATTAGATTTACAGAGGTTGTTAGAGAAATCAAGCAGGAAAAATAAAACAGTAGCTTATCTAAAGAGCCCTCAATAAAAAAGCCAGGTTTATAGCCATGATGCCTCGTCTCCTTGGTCCCAACAGTACTGGTGTAGCTGTTTTGCTGAGGCTGAGAAGAGAGAGATCAAACAACACAATAAACCATTTAATTAGAAGACCCCCCCAGAGCCTCAGAAAAGGTTACGGTTGAGGCAGGGGCAGAGGCTGCCCCAGACAGTGTCAGCGAAAGCTGACAGGCTGGTCAGGAAACACACGGAAACAGAGAACATGCTGTGAGCAGTAAAGACCCATGCATATAAGCCTTTTGCTAATTTTACACTTTGCGGTACATGCTTTGTACCTTTGGTGAAGGAATAAACGGTGCATTGTTGGGAAGAAGCTATTTTTGAGTCACTTTAATTAACTCCCTGGTCATAGGTCCCTGGAGAAAAAGGGCTTATGGGTACCACACTCAGATTAGCAGAATTGGGGAATAGATACCCCGTCCCTAAGCGCTCAGACTTTGTGATTCTGCCCAGAGTGAAGTGAAGAAAGCCAGACTTTTCACTTAAAGGGTGCATTTAAAATGGACTAAAGGTCCAAAGCATAGCTCACCCTGGAACCACGACAGCTTACACAACCGTTTGCAGGACCAGAGCCTTGGCTTGGTATCAGCTGAGCTACATAAAATGTTCACAGTGGACCTCAAAATCACATAAAGCATGTAACAGCATTGTAATGGCCAAAATTTTTAAACTTGAGTGTCCATGTTTATGTACTTGACTGTTGGGTTGATTTGCAGAAGTCAGAAGCACCCGTAGCTTAGTACCATGGTCTTGACTTGCAGTTGAAATGGTCCCTAATTCATTTCAAAATCTAGATTAAAGCCCATGTTTGATTTTCTCTTGGACATGGAGTGGAGTTGACACCTTTTATTTAGCAATGAGAACTTGAACATTGAGAAGTAGATGTTACTACTTTTCTAATGAAACCAACCATGCATTGGCTCCTTTTGCTATAACATAAAAGCCTGCTCACTTTATAACTGCAATGGGTAACATATGGCATATGTAAAAAGTTTTGGAAGAAGGTGTTTTATCTTTTTTGGCTCATTCAGCAGGTTTCCTTCCCTGCCCCCACAAACTCATCTGCTTTCTGTTCCCCTTATTGTATGCAATTTGTCAACTTTAAAAAAAAATTAGCCACCAGTTAGGGCCTTTGCAAATACTCTGGCTCACTGACGTGGAATATCTGGTATTTATTACATTAGGAAATTTGAAATGACTTTGATTTGATTTTAATTTAGTGCAGTAATACTCTACTTAGACTTCTCTGCATTAGGCTTCTATACATTGTGACTAAGTGCCATCCAAAATACATGTTCATTTTTGGGACAGAAACTTGCTTTTAAATCAATTTGACCATTAAAAGTAATATCTTTTACAAGAATGTATGTTTATGAGGTGCATTTGAAAGCAATTAGAAACTAAAACACAACTGAAACAGTAGTGGATGGAAATGAAAATGGCTTCGCAATGCCCCACGGCAGTTAATGACATAATAGGCTGATACATTTGAATGCCAAAATAAGAGCTTTGTCTGAATGAGAAGTTTAGCAGAAACCACAGAAAGAAAGAGGAGAATGGTCACATCTTGGCTTTAAAACATCCTCAGCAGAAAAAAAAAGTCTTTGTTAATTCCCATTGTTATAAATTCAGCCTTATATATTGGATGTGAATATTCCCAAGTATGTAGACAATACATAGAGGAAAAATCACACAACGTGTGGTTTGGTCTGGTTTTGGCTGTGGAAGATGCAGAGGCGGGTGGGGAATATTAAAAAGCCCAGAGCATATCTTGGGCCAAATATCACTCTGGAATACATGAACTGAAGTCTCTAGGGCCTATTCCAAAGCCCAGTGAAGTCACTGGCAGTCTGTATCATCTTCAGTGAGCTTTGGATCAGGCTCTTATTTCTTAGTGCCATTGAAACATGTCTAATGTAGATCTCACAACAGTTTTCCATGTCTGCGTTCTTTGGCTGGGTGACTGCAGTATTCTGAGATAATATCTATGTCTACACTAGCAAATTAGTTCAAATGAAAGAGCCTTAATTCCAACTATTCTGAGCTCTGTCTACACTAGGCTTTGCTTAGTTTGAACCGAACAATTTTTTAGTCTGAACTAAGCAAAGCTTAGTTTGAACTAGTTAGCCGGCTGGTTAGTCCAAACTAACTTGTTAGTTCAAACTTATTCTGAAATTTAGTTCAAACTAGCACAATGTAGTCCAAATAATAAATAAACTAAATAAGTTCATGCTAGTTTGAACTAAGCACATTTTTTCAGTTTGAACTAACTTTTAGTTTGACCTAACTGCATTTTTTTAGTTTAAACTAAAAAGTTAGTTTGGACTAAAAAAAGTGCAGCTAGTTCAAACTAAAGGTTAATTTGAACTAAAAAAAAAAAACGTGCTTAGTTCAAACTAACTTTTGAACTACCTAGTTTGGACTAAGCAAGTCTGAACTAAGATTTTAGGTGTAGGCATAGCTTATAATACTGGGGGCAATGTTAGAAGACTACCAGGAGGCAAAGCCCTGAAGCCCCCTGGGTTGATGATTTCCTACTTATTGGAACAAAATTCAAGGTTTTGAATTTGCCATTTGAGTGGCAGAGCATTTTTTTGGGGAAGGCACTCATCTTTCATATGTTCTTCCTTGATTATTTCATCAGAACTTGATTGTTGGGCCTTCTCAGTCACTGCACAGTGAAGATGAGCTTACGTTTCCAGTAATTGTTGAATAAAAAAAAAAATTATAGACTTTGCTTGCAGGATTTTGAATAGGCACATTATGCCTATAAGCTAATGTAGGTTCCTCCTTTCTCTTCACCCTTCCTGTGGCTGACTTGGAGACAACGGATGGCCTACTTACTAGGCTTTAAAAACCAGCCATGCTAAAAGCACTAGGTTCGAGTCTCTATTTCCCCCCTCAAGCTTCTTCTATGAACTAAGGCAAGTTATTTAGCAGCTGTGTCTAAGTTCCCTTTCTGGAAAACAGGGATAATAGCACATCCCTATCTCACAGAAACATCATGAGAATAAATACGTTCAAGATTGTGAGGTGCTTAGATACCACAGTAATGGAGGATACATGTGTTCCTGCAATAGACATTATAGTCTTTGTTTAATTTAAACTGCAAGTTCATCAGGGCACTGGCAGTGCCTTTTATCATTTTGTAGAGTGTGATGCAGATGTATGTTGCTCTGAACATTTTGTTGTTAATAATGAGGGATACTTTTAGATTTGGGAGTGAGATTTGATTTTCTTGCCAGAGAGTTATAATTTCAGGGACACTGAATGCTCAGAGTTAGTGTATTAGGAAAGGGAATATCCCACCAGGGAGGGGGAAGTTGGAATGGTTTTGGATTTGAGTCAGTTGGGATGAGAAAGTGAGAAAACTGCAGAAAATAAATGAGCTTGCTAAAAACAGGAGATGATTAGCCAAACTGCTGACGGCCCTTTGTTTCCACAGTCTAGGAAGATAACCTTCATTTCTCATTGAAAACTAAAGAACACCAATCTTATGGCCTGCTGCATTAGGAATGCCTCTCACTCTTAGAGTGGAAGCTGTGGGCCAGATGCTTGAATGGTGTAAAATCAGCACTGATTTCAAGGCTAGCTTCCCTCACCTGCAGATGTATATACCTAGTTTAGGGGTTATTTTGCCCATCCATCACTATATCTTCCATGCAAAATCAATAGTAAAGTGCTTAGCAAATGTTATGAAATCTCTGACATTTCTCCCTTTTCATGTAGGATTTTTCATTTTTATTTGAATTTTTATTTTTTGATTTTATTGATTTCTTATTGCTAGCCCTATATCGATTTAGTGCCAGTACTTGACTGTGTGTATAGGCTCAAATATAAGATATGTAAGACTGAATGACTTCAATAAACAGTAGTTCCCTTTTACTTCTCTTCCCACCCCAAAAGAACACATAAATTCATATACTATTCTTCCACGGTGTACAAGAAAAAAGTCTTTCTACTTTTTTGTTTCAGAATCTAATACCACTTCTTAATAAATTCGGCACCAGCTAGATACAGGCCTTTGATGAAATTGTCTGGAAAGACTTTGGGCTACTGAACATAATGTGTGTCATACATCTGACAGCCAGTAAAAATGCAACACAGAATGAAGTTATACAGCTGTACTATATAATTAAACATAAGAATATATGAGGCCAGTCTCATCTGGGGCTGCATAAGCAGAGGTAAGTCATGGAATGCAGGAGTAATATTCCCCTTTTATGTATTTTTTCCATGAGATTTTGAAGATGGTTCTTTTGAGTGCGCTCGTTTGTCTTTGGGCATGTAATAAATGAACAATGCACAGGATTTTCACTTCTCCCTCTGGTTCCGCCATTCTACAGCTTGGCTGCATGTCAAACAAGAAAATGTAGAAATTGACTTTCAAGGCCTATTGGCTTTATCCTGAATTAGCCACTTCAGAAGACTTGTTTCAACACAGTCTATGCATATGTGCACAATAAAGTAGTAAAACTCTGGCAAAATTAGAAACATAGATGGAAACTCATCAAATCATCTTTTGCTACCATTTATATATAATATATATGCATATATATATATATAGATAGATAGATATAGATATAGATATAGATATAGATATATAGATATATATGAACAGCTACAGATACTTCTGTAATGGAGAAGGTAGTATTGAACATATTGGCACCTTCTCAGGAATCATGCTCTTCTTTCCTATAGCTTCTGACATATCTTTTCCTGAGTGCATATTTGTATTTATAGAGAGACTAGACAATTCAAAATTTTCAGTACCAGCAGAATTCTGGAATAACCATTCATCACGAGGATCCTAAACACCATAAAATCTTACTCTCTCATACTTTCTCACAATTACTCCCTATAAATCCAAATTGTATTGATAGTATTGACTGGAGCTGGGAAAGAGAAACCCCTCAAAATGTTTGCTCTAGAAAACTGGAAAATACAATCTACTTGCCAATATTCTAGCAATTAAAGGATGAATGTTGTCAGGTAAAAGATTCATGGTGAAATATTTCCTCAGCTCTAATGATGAAGATACAAATTTTTTTTCCCTTCTTATAGATGTTACCTAGTAAACTACAGAACTCTGTCCTAATAATGCAAGAGTTCATAGATTGCAGATGATTTGTAAACTGGTATAGGATTAGCAATAAAAGTCTTGTGGCACCTTTAAACTAAGACTAAAGATGCCACTGGACACTTGTTGTTTTTGCTGTATACAGACGAACATGGCTACCCCTCTGCAACTTGGTATAGGATGGGAGACTGACAATTAATAGCAACTAGGATGACTCTGCAGACTCGAGAGGGATGTAAATCAGTGTAGAACAAACAAAAATTGATTAAAGAATCACAGTAGTGCATGTCATGTGCTCTTGTTTATAAAGCACGGCCAGCTCCAGAGCTTAATTGCCACATGCATCAGGGGCATACTATTTATATGCACCATTTTGGAACTCCAATACAGTCTAGTCATTTAGCATGCAAAACACACCTGTTTTATAGAATTATAGAAATATAGGCCTTTCCTTCCTGAACAAGCTATGCTTTTTTATACCTGTCATGAAATTAATCCAACCAAGTCTCTGTGATAGAGTCATAGAAACTGGAAGGGACCATGAGAGGTCATCGAGTCCAGTCCTCGGCACTCATGGAAAAACCAAGAACCCTCTTAAATTATCCCTGACCAGTGCTTGTCTAACCTGCTCTTAAACACTTCCAAGGATGGAGATTCCACAATCTGCCTAGGCCAATTAAGTCATAATTTAGCTGATGTACTTAAACTTCCAGTTCTTCCTATTTATTACCTATACTCCTTGCATTTGTGTACAGACTTATAAAAGATTGAGCTGCCCCCACTGAATTCATTCTTTTTGCTCCCGTGACTCTATTATAATTTTCCAAGTGTGCCATCCCCAACATCTAACTTTCTTGAAACACTTAACAAAAATCTCTCTGCTCTTCTCTCTTCATTTCCAAAATGATCCTTTCATCAGTGGAAGATATTAAGGAATTTAACTGAATCTTTTCTTTCTCTCAGGAAATCCTAGATGTCCCTAAAATGGAAATTTTGGGGTTGGCACACTATCCCCTGCCCTCAGCCATGTTCATTCCATAATTCCATATAATCACTCCATATTGCTCATCAAGATGTTAATTTCAACGGTGCATTTTTGGAAATGTGAGCTTGCTTATTTCTTGTTTGTGATATTGTTTTAAAAATATTTAAAAGCTAGTATACTCTCTTTAAAATATGCCTTGCAACAACTCTAAGATGAGTACAGAGACTTCAGATCCTGGGGCCTGATTCCCTAGAGCAGGGATGGGCAACTTTTAGGTCCACAAAATGCACTAAAAGCCTCTGGCAGGCCATATAAAAATTTTTAAAGAGGTTTGAGGTGGATCACTAAGGGACAGACTTTCTTAGTAAAGCTCCTCCTGCCTTGTAGCATTCTACTCAGCTCTGCTTCTCCATCAGCACAGGCTCCAAATCAACCACAAGCCACCCTGCTCCAGTTACTGCCTCCCCATTGCCTGATTATTTGGCACCTGAGAGCCGCACAGTTTCTGGCCAGGCTCTCCAGCAGTGCCCAGAGATGCTCTATCCCTTCCCTTTCTCCAGCTGCTTGAGGGAGGTGGGAGCTGTCAAGAAACTGATGGGCTATCAACTCTTAGCGTATCAGCCAGTGAGAAGAAAGTATCCAAAGCTGCGTGGTGAGGAATGAAGCTGGATTTTGTGTCAATGGGGAGCTTGGCACATGGACTCCCCACATGGCACAGATTGTATCAGTGGAAGAGCAGAGCAGAGGCAGAGACTAGGAGCAACAGGACCCCGGGTATCTAAACGCTGCTCAAATTTGGTCTGGTTGCCCCTCTACCATGCCGTGAGGAAGGAACTCTGCTGTTACACTACCTCACTCTGGTTACTGCCTCGCCAGCGGTAGAAAGGTACCTGACGTGCCTGAAGCTTGGGAAGTCTGGCCACAATCAGATTAGATGCAGGAGTTGTGAGTCAATGGAAAGCCAACAACCAGAGTCAGCTAGCATGGGGTGAACCCCTCCCCAGCATGAGCGATCTTTGAGAAACTGAGTGGTGTTGCAGCTCAGAGCATGGGCTCTGAACTCTACTTCCCTCTATTCCTACTGCTCAGATTTGGGTGGGCGATGGTCTGTCCAGATCCCCTCATGGTTATGCATTTGCTGCCTATGGGCAAGACAAATAAACTGATTTGGCAGGCTGGATGTAGCAATTCCAGTTGCTCACCCCTGTCCCAGGGGTGTAGAGAGTTTATTATTGGTATCTGTAGTGAATAAAGAGTAGCCCAGAGTGGCCTGAGAACCTTAGATGGGCGGGAGTGCCTGGCCAGGGAAGAGGGCTTTCTTCTGACATCTGTTGGTGAGCAATGTACAATGACTGAATGGGCCAGGCCTCATTTGCATTTCCTTTATGTGCCAGTACGGAGTGTTTTTTTTTAAAACACTGGTAAGTTTTGAGTTTGGGGGCAATAAAATGCTATTATTCCTGTTTGGAAATGGAAAGACAGGGTCATTACACCAAATGCACTAAAAGTGAGGAGTCAACCTGACCAAGACTGCAGTCAGCTACAGCTGGGTGAGGGCAAATGACAGCAGAAAATAACTGGAGCTCCCATATGCTGCTGGGAGTGTTTCTCTTGTGATAAGGATCCTGTTAAAGGTTCTGTGTATCAGTGTGTCCCTACCAGAGACTCAGCACAGAGATAGTTTTAAGGTAGCAGTGAAATGAGCTGAGATGGTTTTGAGATGGGAGAGAGGGCTCAGGTCACTAATGGAAGTGAGGTGGCTTGAGCAACTGCCTACCTGAAGGGGATTTCTCCTGCTGTCTTCCCAACCCAGCATTCAAAGCTGAAATCAGTTCAGCTAGGTCAGGTGAAGGAGGCCTGATGTAGCTGGAGTTTGATCTGCTAGCAGTCAGCCTGGATAACAACCTGTGAGTGGGGGACCTGGAGAGAAAGGAAGTGGTTAACAAACATTTGCAACTGCTAGAGAAGGACCCAGCGTGGTACTATTGTAAAGATACCCTGTGTGAGTGTAAGTCTTACCTCACACACATTGTTAATTCATTAATTGGTGGCTTCCCCTAGTTTGTTCTGTTGTGCTCCATACCTCATCCCCAGCAAAGTTTTCTTTTAAATCGCCAGACTCAATACTTGCAAGTGGGGAGGTATTGCCTACCAAGGGTACCCAAGGTGATCGTCTCTGAGTGGGGAGATGAAGCTAGTGTTATCTGAGTTGTCAAAAGGAGTCCCTAGGAAACTGAACCTGAGCCTTTTTACTGCAGACAACACCTAGCAGAAGAATTACAAATGTAGAGTACAAACTCAATTACTCCAATGCCATAAGGGACATTAATATAGGCAGATAATTGAGTTTTTTAATAATCAAGGAAATAGGTAATGTAATAATGGATAACAGAGGACATGACTACCTTCCAATGCATTTCAGATTGAGGTTTTAGACTGGTAGATAGCCAGTGCTAAGGATCACAGATTTTGCCACATGTTTGTCTGAAACATGAAGTCAAAAATCTACAACACGCTACACCTTCTAATACCTGCAACTCATTTTTGTGTGTTATTGCTTAAGAAAATGTCTCTGTACTAAGGAAAGTTGAAGCTTTAAAGTTGTGTACCACGTGTATACAGATGTCATCAAGAAATTAGAGACAGTGATATGGTCTAGAATTAAATTTATTGTATATTGATTTCTGTTGACTCCTTGGATCAGTTTTTGCTGCTTCTACATAGTGTATTGTATTTTGTGTACAGTGTTGTTGTAGCTGTTTTGACCCCAGGATATTAGAGAGACAAGGAAGGTGAAGTAATATCTTTTATTGAGCCCACTTCTGTTGATCTCTTCTTCAGCTCTGTATGAACTCAAAAACTTTTCTCTCTCACCAACAGAAGTGGATCCAACAAAAGATATCACCTCATCAGCTTATGTTTCTAGTGTTGCATTTCATCATTCCCATACTTAGAAATATTAAAGCTGGCATAGTTTGGATTTAGGTTTTAGCCTTCTCTGTTTATAAAGAGGGGGACTGTTACTTACAAAATTGTTTTGAAGAACTGGGGGAGAACCTGTCATTATCACATGAAGGCTATATTGATAATCAAATATATATTGATAGACAAATTCTGGTAACGTATGAAATTATCTTGTTTTGGGGAATGCTTACTGGGAGTAGAACTTACTTTCCATATTTTAGCCTTTGTGTCCTGGATCCTCCCCTAACTCCTTTGTGAAAGTTAAGTGAAATAGTGCAGTTTGTCACCAAAGATTTTTTTTTTCCACTCAGCATGTTGACTCAGGAACCGATCCCACCTTTTCCATAAGCTAGGAGTAACATCAAAAGGGCTTGACCAGATCTGACCTCTGATTGATTGCTTCAGAAATTACACACCCAGAATGAGGATATTTCCTCAGAA
Organism: Podocnemis expansa; assembly: GCA_007922195.1. Taxonomy (NCBI): domain Eukaryota; kingdom Metazoa; phylum Chordata; order Testudines; family Podocnemididae; genus Podocnemis; species Podocnemis expansa. The sequence continues at coordinate 11,777,761 of ML682028.1, forward strand.
TAGGACATGTAACAATGGTCTGAGTTCACAGGACGGAAAGGATAAAGCTAGAGAACGGGCCAGGGTTAGTGGAAAAAGAAAATTGATTGCCATCTTAATTGTGATGCTGGTTTCATTCCCCAAATACTTTCCCAAATAGCGTAACAGAGGTTGTGACTTGAGCATCAGAAGTCAACCATTTTCAAAGGAGCACATGGCTTGTTTGCAACAAAACAAGATGTGACTAGGTATATTAAGTGATTCACAAGGGGAAGTTGAAGTATTTTGAGTCATTTTAGTGATTGTATCAGGCACCATCAACTTTATAAGAACTATAGCGCACATAATATTTTGTGACATAATTTCTAGGCAGATCTGGGCAGCTCCTTTCTTTAAATGTTACTGTCAGACTATTTGGATTATTTTAGTGTTCTAAATATCATTTCATTTCGCTCCAGTTATTGCAAATTTATTGATAAATATGAACTCAGCTTTCATAAAACTTGCTGTTTTAGTTCAGGTTAATGTGAACAGATTTATCATTTTCATCATGCCATTCAATTTTGAAGGTGAGTCTTCTGGACCAAAGCCTGGTGTCAGTGGCAAAACTCCCACTGGCTGCACATAATTGAATCTGATTAGGCAACGGCAAACGTCCTTGGCAAGATTTGCTTGTCTGAATTTTTCTGAAAAAAATGGTTGATTTGTATGTATGTCAGTGGTTTTCATCCTCATGTTCAATAGTCCTTGAGTTTACAAATAACTTGTTTCATATCATTATGGAAACATTAAACTGAAAATTAATTTTAGTTTTTATGCTATGGTTATACATTTTAAACCTGTCCCCAAGTGAAGTTTTTGATGAAAAGTTTTCATTTTACAAAAATGTTTGTTAGCCTATAACTATGTTATTTTGATCTCCTCTGATAAGAGTTTTCCATTTTGGTTAACTGATGACAAATGCTGTCTCTAATGATTGAAAGATATACCCAGATGCTTAATCCCAGGGTACCCACAGAGTCAATTTCACTGAAATCACTTCATGGTAATATTGTGGATTTATACTAATAGAATCTGAAAATTTGGCAACGTAGCTTAAACTTGAAACAAAGATGTTCAAGATGTGTTTGATTCATTTTATAACTCAGCAAATCTAAGTATTTTTTTTTAAATCTCAGTTTGTGATTTTTCATATGGCTGCTATGCTGATGGATGGAACTGAGCATTGCAGGATCTAGCCAGCTCACATTAAATCAGTGGAAAGACTGACATTAATTTAAATGGGAATTGGATCAGAGCCCACATCCAACAGATGAACTGTAATGATTAGTAAAAGGTTGTTCCTGTTCCTACTTCGCTTCATACTGGAGATGCTGTTTTATGTTGAAATACTTAATTTTGAAATGAGTTCTGTGAAATATTATCTCTTAGAGTCCATATTTAAGGCTCTGGCATGCTTGTTTGCAAGCTTCTGAAATAAGCAAAGGGGATTTTCATTTAGTCACTGGGTGAGAATTTGGCAGTCAGCCAGGCAATTTAGGGGTAACTTTAAAAACAAATGGACCAAATTCTGTGTTTAATTTTGTCAGTATAAATTCAGGATAAGCATGCTGGTGGACAGCAGTATTGGATCTCTTGATATCTTATTTTCATGCTTTTTGTTTTCTGAAGCCACTTTATAAATAGATTGTGCTTATTTTTAGTGCTCAAGCTACATTCATCCCCACTTTCAGAAGAAGTTTTTATCATCTAGTACCAAGAGTCCAATCAAACTTTACAGAAAGAGCAAACACGTTTTATCGTTCATTATGCTTAAAATGCAGGACATTGGAATGGCATGTAGTCAGTAACAGTAGATAGGAAAATGCATTGCCTTTGTTTTTTGTAGTCATAAAGATTTAACTATATGAAATTCAGACTCTTCCAAGCTTAGGGGTTCTTTTTTTTCTTACAAGTAGAGCCCTGTAAATCCAGATATCTGCAGATATCCACATTATATCTGTATCCACAGATACAACATGGATATCTGCAGACCATTTCTTGTGGATGCAGGTTGGATATGGATCCATGTATTTGTATTTGTGCAGGGCTCTGCTTACAAGCACTCCCTGGGTACAATGCCGATTGAACTCCCTGGGATTTCCATACATGCAGCATTTGTAGGATTGTCCCAAATGGGCATCTGTTCATGCTGCAGGAAAGGAAGCCAGAAAGTATCATCTCAGCTCCAAGGAGAGTTAAATTCTTATTTGCGAAGAAAAACTTCAAAACCATTGAAAAAGACTTTCCAAGCACAGACATGCTGAGCTATTTGGGGCAAGAGCAGCTGAATTTTTGTACTTCTTCCTTAACACTTCCACTTTTCAACATGTCCTTTTAATGCACTTGGAATCAGGCTGCATCAGACAGCCTTAGTTTGCTAGGATTAACCTAAATTTGGCTTTAGTTCATCTCAATTTCAACACTACTTTTTAATAGACTAAAGAAGAACAATTAATGCAGACAGACTTATCAATTCACCTTGCTTCGCTGATCAGGACACTCCACCGTATATTAATGTTCTGTCATTGCGCTCTTTGCAATCTTCAGAATGAGAGCTTTGTCTAGTGGCTTAGAAAGGGTCTGCAAACCAGGACTCCCGGAATTTAGTCCAAGCTCACTCCATAAAAGCCACATGGTTCTGTTAAGAAGCTGTCTTACTCCAAGAGACCACACTAGCACAGAAGGAGTTCTGCAGCAATCCTTGCTGAGGTCTCTGGGTGCATCAAAAGGACATGCTAGTTGCAATCCTCTTTTGGAGGCACCTTTTGCCTTTTCCTATTGGCTTACACAGCAGGGCAGCTAGCAGGAAGCGTCTTCTGGTCTTCGGAGTATGCACCATGTTATCACTTTGCACTCCACAGAATGCTAAGACAAAAGTTTGACTGGCATACAACTCAGTGTTCAGATTAATAGGTATCTGTCACGGAGTGTGCTACCTCCACTTGCTCAAACGCAGGGAAGCTCCCGGTTTGAGCCACAAACCCGGCCCCTTGATTCAGGGCAAGGTGGCTCACTGGCCGGAGTCAACGTCTGCAGGGGCCCTGCGGCGTGGGGCGGTGCGGCCCACTGGCCGGAGTCAACGTCCGCAGGGGCCCTGCGGCGCGGGGCGGTGCGGCCCACTGGCCGGAGTCAACGTCTGCAGCAGCTGGGTGCCACAAGGGGAGCGTGCCCCGGCAGGGGGGTTCAGGCCCTGCCGCTCCACTGAACCCCAGCCCAGGGCCCTGGAGATACCGTGGGGTTCAGTCCAGTCGGTGGGGATCCGGGCCGCAACGCACCGAGTGAGGCCACGGCAATACCACGGCTCACCCCATGGGCACTGCCCTGGGTTACTTCCTGCCTGGGGCTGGGATGGCGTTTCCCCTTTTGGTTCTGGTGTCCGTCCGGTTTCACCACGTCTCTGGCCTGGGTCCCAGTACCCTTGCGGCGGAGTATGCCTCGCTCATCAGCTTGTCCGGCTGTCGGCGTCTTCAGCCTCTCAAGGGCGTGCTCCTCTAAGGCAGGGCCTGAACCAGACCCTGGGTAGGAGTTTCCACCACACGTCTGTTCTCACTCCCGGCCTGCCCCAGACTGAGGGGAACTGCAGCCTTTTATGCCGGGGCCGCTGTTGGAGCATGCCCAGCAGGGCCTAAGGGGCGGGGCTACCTCTTCCTTCAGGGCATATAGGCCTGCTTGAGTGCAGGGCGGGTCCGCCCCGTCACAGCATCCATCATCAACTCTCTCACCCAGAAGAGCCTCCTTCTCCCTCAGGGATTTGTCAATGTAGTGTACAAAGTCACCCAGATTTGAAGGGATCAGTTGTGAACCTTGCTGTGAACCTGCACAGGACACTAAGGATGAAAGTAAGTTTTTGTCCCCTTGGGTAGGCTACCCACATCACTGGAGCATGTGCAGGAAGGCAAATGGACCCTGATATGATGCTACTCCCCCTTCCCATGGCAGGTGGTTGGTCGGAGCTGTGGTGGAGAGCTAGCCTAGGAGAATAATCATCGGAGCTAGCCTAGGAAAATAATCTACATGAGAGAAAAAGCTGGCACAGCTGGAGTAAGAGGGAAGCAAGAAGCAAATCCTTTGGTGATGTCACAATATGTTGCCACCTACAGGGGCTAGATTGCAGGGCCACAATCCAACCCTACATGTTTTGTTTCATAGGAAGTTTAATTACTAAACTAATGTTGGACTACTTGAAAGTCAAGTACATAGAGGCCTCTAAGGATGTTCAGAGGATAACAAATTCAGGTATGTGCCACATTACTTTAACCTGGAAGCAATATTTTTTTCAGATCCAATTGCCAAGTCCTTAACCCACCCAGATCCCTTGGCTTCCCTATTAAATGTAAATTGGGAAGACTAATCCCCTTTAACTTGATTTTATTTCCCTGTATCATATGAATATACATAGGCAAATGTATTTTAATTTAAGCATTCACTATAGTAATGGATTGTGCAACACATTACCATATTTCGAAGAAAAATAAGCAAGGAGTCCTGTGGGGCTTAAAGAATAACAAATTTATTTATCGCATGAGGTGTCGTGGGAGAAAATACCACTTTGTTAGATGCTTTGAAGATGGAGGAACTTACAGTAAGTTCCAGTAAGTTCCCCCATCTTCAAAGCATCTGATGAAGTGGGATTTTCTCTTACAAAAGCTCATGCAAAAAGGAAATATGTTAATCTTTAAGTGCCACAGGACTCCTTGCTTGTTTTGCTGGACTAGATTAACACAGCTTTGGAACTTATTTCCAAGGTTTCTCCCTTTATCCACCATCTATAAATAGTAGGTCTTCTAAAATAACCAATGTTAGTAGTGAACATAATTCTGATTTGCTGTGAGTACCTTGAACTTTTCTTCTTGTGTCACCTACTTAACTGCTTAAGAAATGCTTTGTCAGCTCAATGTATTTGGGACAATGAGGGCATCTGCTGGTCAATTGGAGAAACAACTCTATATTCTCTATGAAAAAGAAAAAAGAGTTCTGGGGCACTTACGAACAAATTTATTTATTGCATGAGCTTTTATGGGAGAATATCCCACGCTTAAAAGCATCTGATAAAGTGGGATTTTCTTCCATGAAAGTTCATGCAATAAATAAATTTGTTCATCTTTAAGTGTCACAGGACTCCTTGTTTGTTTTGCTGAACTAGACTAACACAGCTGCCCCTTTGGAACTTGGCACTATTCTCTACGGATTTCCTAGGAAATATGTATACGATACAATCCATGCTACTAAATTTTTAAAGGCAGGAGTATATTAGCAAACAGATGTCAACTCCCCTTGCAAAATGCATGAAATTCTGTATAGTTACGGGGGGGGGGAGGAATCTATATATTTGCAAAGAAAAAAAGATAACATTTCCCATTAGTTCCCTTGGTCACATTATTTTCTCTCTTCAAAAATTTCAGTCAGAGCTTGCCCTCCCATTTTAATAATAATGTTGCTTCATCTTATGATGGTTTATTTGTTCTATTGATCAGTTAGAAATCCCAGTTATCACTTTGTGATTTGACAGGGTCCTGCCTTATGATGAAACCCAGAAGCATTTAAGTTTTCACAAAAGAGACATTTGCACATAAGAAATGTCTTCTCTTTGTAATATTTTTATTAGCACAGTTAGCAAAATCATGAACATACCAACCCAGAAAATCAGATAGAAAGAAAACAAAATTGTCAAAACATCCAGCATCTGAGCACTTCTATACTCACACCATCCCTTATAGAATCATAGAATCTGGAATGGACCAACAGAGGTCATCAAGTCATTCGTATTGCTCTTCTCTGGACTTTCTCCAATTTGTCTACATCTTTCCTGAAATAAGGCGCCCAGAACTGGACACAATACTCCAACTGAGGCCTAATCAAGGCAGAATAGAGTGGAAGAATTATTTCTTATGTCTTACTTACAATACTCCTGTTAATATATCCCAGAATGGTGTTTGCTTTTTTTGCAACAGCATTACACTGGATCTTCTCCCACGAAAGCTCATGCAAAAAATAAATCTGTTAGTCTTAAAGTGCCACACAACTCCTTGTTGTTTTTTCACTGGACTAGACTAACCTGGCTATCCCTTCTAAAACTGACTCATAATTAGACACCCAGATTCCTTTCTGCAGTACTCCTTCTGAGGCAGTCATTGCCCATTTTGTATATGTGCAATGGATTGTTCTTTCCTAAGTGGAGTACTTTACGCTTGTCTTTACTGAATTTCATTCTGTTTACATCAGACCTTTTCTTCAGTTTGTCCAAATAAATTTGAATTGTGATCCTATCCTTCAAAGTACTTGCAACCCCTCCCATCTTGGTATCATCAACAAACTTTATAAGTATTCTCTATGCCATCATCTAAATCACTGATGAAAATATTGCACAGAACCAGCCCCTGCAGAACCCACTTGTTTTGCCCTTCCAGATGATTGTGAACCATTGATAACTACTCTCTCAGAGCTGTTATCTAGTCATTTTTTTCACCCATCATATAGTAGCCCCATCTGTGGTGTTTTGGGCTACCTAGGGTCATTGGGGTTGCCATAGTGATAAATGGGAGGGTCGTTTAGGTGCGAGGGCAACCTGTCTGTTGGGTTCTCTCTCCCTCAGTTCTCTTTCAATAAAGACTCCTTACACAGCTCTGAATATGCTGCCTCTCATTATTGGATTATAATTTCCCCTAAAACTCCACACCATCCAGGCTGTATTTCCCAGGTTTATTAATGAGAAGGTGATGCAAGACTGTATCAAAGACCTTACTAAAGTCTAGATACACCACATCTACCACCTCCCCCTTGTGAAGACCTATGACTGATGAGACAGATGGTCCATGAGGGGCCCTAATTCTGGTATACCAAGAAGATCCCAATAGTCTGAGCAGGAGATATTACAGGGTTCCGTGGCCTCCATGAATACTTGTAAGGATGTTTGGCTTCCTCAGTTCATATCTAACTTAATATGGTTTGGGTATTTTCTTCTTATAGGTTAATATGTCATTTCCCTTAAGCTTATTATCATATATTTCAGCTGGAGACCGTATCATTCTTGTGGTTGAACATCTGCTAAAATTCTCATATTAAAATATCCAAAGCTAACATAAACTGGTATTTTGTGATTATCTATCATCAGTTTAGTCGTATTTGTTTGTTACAGCACTCAATTTTATGACCCTGGATTACTCCTAATTTGCTATTTATGCTAAGGTGTTTGGGTCTTATGTTCCAATGTTGCCGAGCTATTGCACGCTGTGAGGCAGTAGGCTTCTCACGTTATTGCTTTAACTTTATGCCTCGCTTGTGCCTGGCTAACACCGATGGATTACAGTAATTGTACTACTAAATGTATGTGTTACTAACAGTTATTGCATGCATTGAAATTGTTGTTTTTTTTAAATCAAAATATCTTTTAGAAAAATTGGAGCATCAGAATTGTATGCAAATATTCTTAGTTGTTCAATATAATATATCTTTAAAACTTTGAGAATGCCCCTTCATTTGCCCTAAACAACAAGCCTAGCTAGGTTTTCAGGTGACTTCTAAAATTTACACTGATCAAAGGAGCTAAGTAAAGGGAAACCAGAATGAACACTGATGGCAGCAGCAAAAACACATGCAAAGTTAGGACTAATAGTTCTTTTGATTGTATAACCTTTCTTGCTTAAGGGTCTGATGTGATAGTCATTCCAGGAACCTAATCTGAAATCAATGTGAATTTAGTCATTGATTGTACTAAGAGCAAGATGGAAACTCTCAGTTTCTTGCTATGTATATGTATGGTGGCTAGACCAAGGGACCTCACTCCTTATTGGAGCTCCTAGGCAAATTAATATTATAAGTCTATAAATAAAAAATGCTGGGAATTTACTTCATTAGAAGTAAAACAGTTAGAGAGCTTCTAAAAAGCCAGGCTTTAAACAGAGACTGTAGCAAAACACTTATGAACATGAGCTGTGTTTCGTGGCCAAATGAATGAACTGCAAATGGTTTTAAATACAGTTCAGATAATTTTCTTAAAATGTGGATGATTAGCTTAAGTATACCTTCTACACTTCTCATTTCTGGGGAGCACTGTGCAGTATACTTTGGGCGAAACCTTTGCTTCGCTTATATGTATTCCTCTACTAACCTATGTTGGCTACACATCCCAAGGCTTATAATATAGAATAGCCCGTTCAAATCTGCTATTTCCTCTTCCACATGGTTGGAGGACGAGTGGAACCTTTGGGGCATGGGAAACTGAGAAGACCAAAAAGAATTCCTGATATGCTCTGGAAATAACATGATCATGGCATTTGGGTATTTCCGCTTTCAGACCTCAACAAATCCTGGAAATGGAGACGCATGTGTAAGGTTGGAACATTTCTGGAAATCTTCTAATCTTTAAAGAGAAAAAAAATGAACCCAACTTACAGGAGTGATAGTTTTTGATAGATCTGGTTCACCCATTCTGTAATCACAGTGAATATGTTAGCATTATTTGGAAAAATGAGTCTATTAACCAAGATACAATAGCTTTCTCTGGTGAAAGGCAATAGCAAATTCCTCCCCATCATTGATATTTTCACTTGTCATCTATGTCCAGTAGGAAGCACAGAGACTACTTGCTTGGTGTGCACATTCAGCAGTAGACCCCCTAACTGGGACAGAGAGAAGGTGCAGCTATAGACTGAAATCATGGTACAATCTGCCCCATCCCTCCTGTGCATCCAGGAGTGATTGTTTCCCAGGAAGGTACAATTCACACTGTTCCACATTCAAGAAAGTAGCTAAATGCCACAAGTGGGATGAAAATCTCTTCAGCTTTCTCTTTTATAATTATTATTATTTATACCTCCCAGACATATGATGCCAGAAGTAACCTACCAGGCACATAACAAATAAATCCATCTTTGGCACTATGTGGTAGTTATGTGTCAGCCAGGGAGAAGAATTGGGATTTATCAAGCTGAAGACCAAACTCCCAAACATGGCAGCAAGGGTGAGGGAAAACAACTAAATTGAAGTGCTACCAGCTTAAGGTCCCAAAAGAGTTATGATCCATGACATGTTCTTGTGGTGACGGGAAGTTAATTTACATGATGTCTCCACTTCTGAGCAGCTCCACACCTTACTCCAATTGAGTAGGTATGCGTCCTTTTCATCTATCTCTTCCATGGTGGGCTGAGATGCCTCAAGACTGTTGAATCCTGAACACCTGTCAGGGATGGTTTAAGAGGGTAATTGGTCCTGCCATGAGTAGAGAAGACTGGACTCAATGACCTCTCATGGTTCCTTCCAGTTTCTATGATTCTAACCCTATTCATGTCTGCAACAGAAACAGCAGCTAGAAAAGAGGTATAATAACATTATTTCTCCTTTCATTTAGATGGCATGAGACCTTTCAGAAATGTCATTACTGGGTATTTTAACCGTATAATATCATAATTTTACTCTTGACTTCAGGTGTCAACACACCACCATGTCTTGATCTCTTTTCACCTTCCATGACTGGAGATTAATTGTTTTAATTCATCACGATTCTACTTGAAAGTTCTTCACTCCCCTAGAGAAGGACAGAGAAAACAGTTGAGGGTCAGTAGGAAGTTGAACATTCTTTTGCTATTTAAAACAAATCTTCAGACCTAGTAAGCCCTCATAGACTAGAGATGGGGAAAACTGATCAGCGGATGAAACAGTCAAAACAGCTTTTCCATTCCTACGCATTTCATCTTATGCAAGTTCAACACTTTTAACCACATGCTTTCTCATAAAACATTTGCCTGAGACCTTTTGGTTTTAACTATTTTGACATGCTTTCTACTAACGCTTTGATTTTCAGCTAGAGGCACTTCAGTGAAAAATTTATCCATACATAGAGAAGCAGCAGGTGTCTATTAAAGGATCTTCCATGTATTGAACTGTTAGCTGCTTCTTTCAATTTTCCCAGTGTAAACTCCCTAGGGAGGTTAAAGCCTTATGTAGTACTTGCTACATGGGGGATAAAGGAAGGAAGAGGGATGGAGGCTTTTGATGCCAAAATGTTCAGCTTGGTAAAACACATGAAAACATTCAAGCAACAAAATGTATAATTTGTACATTTGTGGTGTTTGAGTAAACACATAGCTTGTTTCACTGGGCCAAGTCCTGACTTTACCATGCTCCAGTGGGCAGAGCTGCTCTGAGCTGTGCAGTTCATCACTGCTTCCTTGGGGCAGAGTCCTGCTCATGTCCTAAGCAGCTGCAAGACTCCATACACACATTCAAGAGTGATGTCCTGGCACCTTGAGATCAGTGTCAAAAAATTGACTTCAATGGGGCTGAGGATTTCAGTCAGTGTTTTGGGTGATGGGTGAATGGTGTCTCCACCGAACAAGTTGTACCTACTTATGTCGTGTCTCAATTTAGCCCTTCCCGTACAGAAAACCCTTCTGCTCATAACCCACAGCTCTTGCTCAGTGCTTGTTTAGGCACAGCTCCCACTGATTTCAGATCCTTATGCCTGCAATACGTTCTCTGCCTTCCTTGTTCCCCCTGCATACTGCAGACTGTGTTGGAGCCCATGTACAACAGACCACACTGTAGAGTGGCTACCAGCCCCCTGCACAAGGTCCCAAAATCTTGTTCCCAACTTTGCACAGAGGAAGCACAGTGGTACCTACATGCCGAATAAGGTGGAGGCAGCACTCAGTCATTAGCAAGAAACCATATTTTATTAAATTGCAAGTTTATAGAAACTGGCCTTGCTGGGCATGGGATCCTGGCAAACAGTATTTCCCATTGAAGTATATTCTTTGACAAGACGCGGAACCAAAGTAACTTCACGTGGCATGTTAGTCTAGTTTAGGTAAAATAAATGTGTACGTGCCGACGAGTCACATTTTTCAAAGAAAAACCAGTGCCACCAACCCACAACAAAGATGGATTGTATTTAAATGCTCCGGCTGTTCCATTGCACTATGATGTGTCATTTGTGGCTGGAACATGAAGCCTTGGAGGATATAACTAAATACTTAAATAAATTTTTCTTTGATGTATTTGTGAGGAACATCATGACACAGTGCCAGCAGTCATTCGTGCGCAATTTTGATGACACCTGAATAGTTTAAGCCTCAGGGGATTATATCCCTAATAACATAGTTTATAGGAGTTCAACATCCACGAGTGTATATGTCTAATGTTTACATTCTTAGGCCAAAATACCAGTCTGTCCAGGAATATACAATCATTTATTGCAATTCCTCCTTTTAATGGCTAGCATGGAACTGCTGCGTTTCAGAGAGATGCACCAATACCAGCCAAGGAAAGAAGATCTAATCAATTTGAGTAAGGCAAAGAAGGCAAAGAAAGTTAGTGAGAATCTTGACAGATCAGTGCATAAATTTGTGCTTCCCAAACATATTAAGAAACATGCTTTCTAGTCTCACCACTGTTGTACCATTTTTATCTCAAGATTAGGAGGCAAAAGCATTGTCCACAGCAAGGCTGTATCTCTTTTAATGGCTTTATGTTAGAGTTAAGGTTTTCCCCTTCACAAAATGGAAAGGAATAAATGGAACTGAACCCATTTGTGGCAGCAAGTGAATTTGGCACTATGTCACATGAAAACTGTCATCTTCGTTCCACCCCATTACCACTTCCCCAATCCCTTCTGAAACACTATTATGACTAGATCAAAGCCAATTATTTTTGCTAGACTTTCCACATGGTGAGCACATGTCTTTGATTCACTTTTAGGTATCTTATTTTCACCTCCTGGTATTGATCAGTGACCAGCTTGTCTGTTTTCATGGATGCCCTTGTGTTTTATTCAAAATGTTGCTACAAGTACCCTGCACTTCAGACCAACATGGGTGGTGAAATATAGCACCTCACACCATTTCCTTTGGAAATAATATGAGAAAACAAATACCGTAAGTATTAGAATTCTTGTGGTATTTCTTCTGCTTGTTCTGATAATACCACAAGAATTTTGTATTTGTGTGTAATGGTATTTCAGCTGAAAAAGCTATGGAAATGCTCTGATCAGAAAGTTGGACAAACCAATGTATGGCTAGGTTCATATCTACTGAGATCACTGGCTAGGAGGACTTAGTTCAGCATGTGCTTGCTTTTGAGCATATGAATAATTTCATTGACTTTAGTGTTTAAGTTTTTAGCTTGACTGAAAGTTTTGTCATTAAGGATGGGAAGTCCACTGGATCAAATCTGGCCCTAGAGTATGTGAGTAACTATGGCTTCCTACTTTGCACTGAGACTGAGAGAACAGTCCTGCTATTCTTTATTGACTGTTCATAAGGAAGCTGTCACTGGTTACCTTAAGAAATAATGAAATCTATTTTCAATTCATCTGTCTGTCACTTTCCTGTTATTTCTACTTTCCTATTCAGTCCTGAATAACAGACATTTCTTAGATAGTACTTACTACACCTCGAGTCCATACTACAAGGAAAGCTAACTATTCATCCAGAACAAACAAGGAGTCCTGTGGCACTTTAAAAGATTGACAAATTTATTTATGGCATAAGATTTTGTGGGAGAAAATCCAGATCACCTCCTGGAGTAGCTTTGGGTGTTTCTGTGGATCAAAACTATTTTGCTCATATAGTAAGTCCAGCTCACAGCTATCAATTCTTTTGAAATAAATTAATGAAAGCCTCAAGAGCATCAACCTACCAGTCTCAAGTCAGAATTATTAATAAAATTTATAATAACGGTGTTGATTTTTCTTCTAACCCCTGCCTTCCAGATGATATGTTATGCATCTTTAAGTGGGCAGGGCACAGTAGTAGTCAAACATGCTTTCTCAACAAGGATTATCTAAGAAATAAATGTTTAATTTTCCATCCTGGGACTGCATTGCTTGACTGCTATATTGATAAATAACAAACCACAATCTTTTGTTTCCTGTGTGATAACAATATCTGGATTATAATTAGACTTTCCATAAGAAATACAGAAGGTAGCTTCTTCTGAGAGCATATTTTAACAACTGGTAGCTGGAGCTGTCTGAACAGTTGGCAATGAAACTTGAAACCACGTAGCAAACTTTGGAGTTTACCCTACATGTGAAGCCAGCAAGCTTCCAGTGGAACCAGCAGTCAGCTCTGTGAACCTTTCACCAAAACTTAGAATAAAACTTTTCTCCACTACTTGAATAGGCCCTAATTTCTACAGTTAAGTTGTGAGTGTCGTTGGGCTTTATAAGAAAATGTGAGCAATATCTAACCCTGACAGGAGCTGAACAAATCATCAAAGAAACCCATGTAAGAACTTGAATAACCCCGTAGAACTAAATGATTCCGTCTGGGTTTTATAGTCCCACTTCTACTCTGTTGAGTTAAATGTCTTATCTCACTGCAGGTAGACCACCTCAATTACAGAGATTCAGCTACCTCTCTGTCTCCTCTGTTTGACTTTTAAAGGTACAATAGAGTCCTAAATGGTTAGCTCAGTCTAAATACCTCCACTTGGTTCAGGTTCATCACAGCAGGCCTATTAAAATTCAAAGTGCTATAGTAAATGATAAAAAATTAGATGTAGCCCAGAGGCTACTATTTTATAGGGTGTTTTTAATTGTCTCCTAACAAAAGTACTTTGTTTTCGTAACAACACACCTGGCTGCTGCTCAATTATTATTAAAACAAAACATAAAGGACTCAGATCTATTCGAAGCCCAACTATTCATAAATAAAATGACTTAGCTGGCCTAAAATACTCAACCACTAAAAGCAAAAACTAAAAACACACAAAAACGGTCAATCAAAGGTCTAACTTGACAAAAATTTCTAGCAGAGTGATCTGAGGCTCCGTGAAATTTACATTCTGATGGACATGAAGTACAGTTGGAATGGAACAAATGTGGCATCTTGATCTATGTCAGGGGTCTCAAACATGTGGCCCGTGGGCTGCATGCGGCCCCTAAAGCTATTTTCTGCGGCCCTCAATGACACTACCATTACCAATATTTGCAATATTGTTGTATGAAAAGGTTTCAGTAATGTGGCCCTCAGGCTAACACACTAGTCCTCATGCGGCCCTCATGGTGATTTGAGTTTGAGACCCCTGATCTATGTTAATATTGAGGGACCCATTTCACTGTCACTACAATTTCCAAAAACTGCATGTTGGTTTTGTATCACAGACTATTAGGGTTGGGAGGGTCCCCAGGAGGTCATCTGGTCCAATGTTTCTCAATGACCAGTCCCCGGGCTGGCATCAGTCTCTGAGATCTCCCTGACATCATACAGGAAACCTGACATCTCCCAGTATAGGAAGCTGGTCCCTGGTATGAAAAAGTTTGAGAAATACTGAATAAGTCCAGTCCTCTGCTCAAAGCAGGACTAACCCCAACCTAAATCATTGACCTAGACAAATTGGAGCAGCGGGCCAAGAGGAATCTCATGAGGTTCAACAAGGATAAGTGTAAAATCCTGCACTTGGGACGAAAAAAACCCATGTACTGCTACAGGCTGGGGAGTGATCAGCTAAATAGCAGCACTGGAGAAAAGGACCTGGGAGTCATGGTGGATGGGAAGCTGGACATGAGTCAGCAGTGTGCTCTTGCTGCCAAAAAGGCCAATGGCATACTGGGCTGCATCAGAAGAAGTGTTGCCAGCAGATCAAGGGATGTGATCATTCCCCTCTATTCTGCACTAGTGAGGCCACATCTGGAATACTGTGTCCAGTTTTGGGCTCCCCACTACAAAAAGGACATGGACAAATTAGAGAGAGTCCAGAGGAGGGCAACCAAAATGATCAAAGGGCTGGAGCACAAGCCCTATGAAGAAAGACTGAAGGAACTAGGCTTATTTAGCCTGCAGAAGAGAAGACTGAGGGGGGATTTGATAGCAACCTTCAACTACTTGAAGGGTTGCTCCAAGGAGGAGGGAGCTCGACTGTTCTCGGTAGTAACAGAGGGCAGAACGAGAAGCAATGGTTTCAAGTTACAGCTGGGGCGGTCCAGGCTGGATATTAGGAAAAACTTCCTTACTAGGCGAGTGGTGAAGCATTGGAATAAGCTGCCTAGGGAGGTGGTGGAATCTCCATCTCTGGAGGTGTTCAAGGCCCAGCTGGACAAAACCCTGACTGGGATGATCTAATGGGAGTGGTCCTGCTTTTTTTGGCAGGGGGTTGGACTAGATGACCTCGTGGGGTCCCTTCCAACCCTATGATTCTATGATTCTATGATTGTAGCATGATTCCTGCTTTTTCACTCCATCTCGTGGATTTTCACTGGAACTGCAGCACCAGTTTCTGTTTGTTTCCTTTAGTTTGCTTGCTGTTCAGTGCTTGCTCAATCTCTTCACATTTTCTTGTAGCTCTAAAGATAGTTTGATGGATTCTAGAGAAGGACGGAGTTTAGCTTCACTCAAAATTTCACCAGATTTGAACATTGTTTCCAGAATCTCATTGTTGCCTCTGATCTGTGCAAATCCCTAAATCATTTTTAGATTCCACTGAGTCTTCCTTTCTCAGGAGCATTTCCTCTCCTCCAGTTAGGTTAGGTTTTTCCAGCCCTTGAATGTCTGTGAGTTAGGAATGTCCTAGAGCTTATTTAGACTAGTGGTTTTCAAACTAAGGGCTGGGACCCACTACTGGGTTGCAGACTTTCAGGCACAGGGTCATGGCACTCCCTGCTGCCGCCACTGAAAGACTGGAATACATTGCTCAGAGATGTAATTGCTGGGTCATGGGCATTCATGATTTTTTTCAACTGGGTCCTGAGAAAAAAAAAGTTTGAAAATTACTGATTTAGACCACCTATCCTCCTCTCATTCTTTTAGAAGCTTCAGGCCCATTCGTCCCTCCACTGATACAGATGCTGGTAAATGATAAAGATAGACAGTTTCTGCCTTGTCTGAGAAACTGAGGTTTCTGCAATCCATTTTGCCCCCTGGCTCTGATTAGGGGAGATATAAGGACACTTTGCATGGCTGCCTACAAAACAAGTGGAAGGCTGTTTGACTGGTGGATGGCCATTCCTTTCTGTTAAAGGGAAAGATCTTAGTTTAGGAGAAATGGAGAAGATAAAATGGAGTCTTCAAACCTAGTCTCTTAAAAGCTGTAAATCACGTGCCTCTTTTGTGACACATTTTTTCCTGCTATATTACATCATGAGTTTATACTACACCTCCAGATCAAGCGACCTTTCTCACTATAGGCTGCCCTTGTGGAAGACACGTTAAAGCCAGAGGATTTGTTTCCATGGTCTGTTAAAATTCTCCCCTCGCCCCCCCCCACCTTTTTTTTTTTGCTTTGTTTCTAGAGGAATCCTTATATAGTGATCTTGGGTTCTGTTTTTCTGGCAGATCATAAGTGAGGCATATATTGCCTAAACATGTATAGGTTTCCAATAGCTGAAGAGTCGCTATATCTACAGATTGCCTACAGCTGTCCTAACCACATGAAAAGATTGAACACTCTCCAGTAACCTTATTTTGCTGTGAATTCATTCATCAAATGTTAGTGCTAGGTTGCAGAAAAAGAATGAAAACTTTGGCTTCACAGCCTCACCCTGGTGGGGAAACTTTCACAGCAACTTGAGGCTTCATACAGGAAATACAAAAGAAAATATTGCTTTAGAGAAGACTTGTTTTTCTCTTTCTGCCATTGTCTTGCAAAAATATTAAACCATGTCAGGACAATGCACTGTTCAAGAAAATGCCTGTAGTGGGATTGTCTGGTCTATGCTCTGGCCAAATCCCTACTGAAGTCTGTTAAAATCCATTGGGATTGTCCTCACCTCCACGCATTTCAGAAGCCTAAAACCAACAGAAGAAATACTTCCAAAAGGCATTCTTGAAGAGATGCTTGTAAATATCCTGAATACTTAGAGACTAAGCAAGTTTAACATTGAAGTCAATTTTTTTCCCTTGGTTGGGATTATAAAATTGATCCTATATAATTCAATCTATAATGTCATAATTATCTTCATTCAGGGTATTCATAATTGAACTTAAGAGTTATATGAAGGTAAAAATTTCCAGCAGCCCAGTGTATTGCAAGGTCTCAAGTTCTTGGGTTTGTGAGTCAAAAGACCAGAAGCCAAGCCAAATTTCTCATGCTATAACTCGATTGGAAGATGAATCTGGTGCCTCCACTCCAGTCTCTACTCAAAACTAATTCATTGGGTGACTCAAGAAATCTCCCAACTTCTTTGTACCTGCATTCTGTCCAAATGTACAGTGAATTTAAGCCTATGTCTAGACTCACATCAGCCCAGTGTTCTGGGAGCATTTAGCAGCAAGTCTGAACTCACTGCTGCACTCCCGGAAGTCAGTGCTGGAAGTCCTGGGGGACAGGCGCCATAGGGATTTGCGGTCAGCTTTCCCCCAGTGGCTTAGGAAGTTGCCAGCATTTACACGAGGCATTTTATGTGCCTTGCATAAATGCCTGTCAACTGCTGCCAAGAAAAGCCCTCAATGTGGACTAGGGCTCAGTGGAGGTCCTAAATATCATTTCACAGGGGTATTATGAGCAATTAGAGATTCTGGGGCCCTGGGCAAAAGTCAAGGATGGGGTGCCCCCATGCTGTATGGGGTGCTCCATCCCTAACTTTTGCCCCCCTGCCTTGCCAGGGCCCCCACCAATTCCCTAGTCCCCCCCCTGCCGGCTTCACCAGGACCCCCACCAGCCCCAGTCCTGCTGTTGGCCTTGCTGGGGCCTCTCAGCCCCCCTACCCACTGCACAGGAGCCCCTCTCCCTCCCACAGGGTCCTGAGCAAATGCTCCTCCTGCCCATCTGCTCAGATCACCTACGTTTGTAAAGCATTTGCAATTCTTTATTGAAACATGGAATAAAGCTTAAGCTGCATATTAGTTATGATTCACTGGCAATCAAAACTTTTCATAGCAACTTTGATAGATGGTCAGGAAGTCTGACACAAGAGAGTACTCCTATACCGGAAGCCTGATTCCCCATTTCACTAAACTACTTTTAAACCAGTCTCACTGCATTGCTTCTATTGGTTAACACTAGCCAGTGGTGTCATGCCAGTGTAAAGCTGTTGCAGATTGCTGAATCTGGCTCAAGAAGTATTTTGGGTCTCTGCAAGAATTTTAAGCAGGGTTTATATGGAGTAGTCCATAGGAGCACGTAAACTTTGGTCCCCCTCATGTATATTTTTATCTTTGTCAGATAAGTTAAATTGAAGATTAATGGTCAAACACTCAGCATGAGAAATTGGCTCTAAAATGTACATTTGTATACAGATAAATCTCCATAATGATTTTAAAATGTTGACCTAAGATGGTGGTATGTTAGTCTTTGAAGCTCTGAGCAAAATTCTGACCTGTGTAATGGAGATGACTAGGGGAGAAGAGTTAAAGGCCACCGGGGACTTCTTCTGCTAGAGCATCTACACTGCATGCAGAAATAAGGGAGAATACCAAGTCAGTACTCTGCTGTCTACTAGATATACACAGACCATTCTGATGGTGTTTCTTTTTCAACTGTAACAATAAAACTACTGTTCTGTAACCACAACTAACAGGAACACTGTTTGCATGCTTTTGACCTTGACTTCTCCATTGTATGGAATGACACCTCTGTGGTACAGAAAGGCAAAGACATCCAACGATACACGGAAACTCCATCACACTTGCGCCCACCGATACTATAGGGGCATTTCAAAATCAGTTGAAGACCTCCCTTCAATAGCCAAAGCAGCAGATACTTTGGCTATGTCTGCACTTGCAAGTTAGTTCAAATTAAGGAGGCTTAATTCGAACTTAGTCCCTGTCTACACTAGGCTTTGATTAGATCAAATTAAGGAATTCCTTAAATTGAACTAATGAAAGCTTAATTAGAACTAGTAAGACCTGCCTTTTAGGTTGAACTAAGCCCTTAGTTCAATCCTTAGTTTGAACTTGGCAGTATGGACATTTAAGTCCACTTTGTTAGTTCGAACTAAAGGCAGTTAGTTCAAATTAATGAAGTGGATTAAGTCAAATTAATTGTAATTTGACTTAGTCCACATTGTTAATTTGAACTAATAAGTTCAAATGTAGTTCGAACTACATTTGAATTTATTAGTTCGAATTGATAAATTCAAGCTAAGTTTGGGAAGTGTAGACAGCTTTTGGTTCTTGCTCCCCCTCCTTTGCCCCACCTTCCAATTTTGTTACTTACATGAAGCAATGGAATTCCCTTTCCCTCTTCTATAAGCTCAGGTCTTCTAAAATCAAACATTTACTGCTCCAAAACACATACTTTTTGGTCCTTTTGCATAAGATTGTTTTGGGAAATAGCACCGGATGCCATCCTTCAGATCATACCTCTCAGGCATATTGCAGTTATTTTTACACTAACAAGGCTCATGATCATGATCAACACTCTAATTTACTAGTCAAGTCCCAACAAAAGCTGTTTTCTTACCAATCCATCAAAACTTCCTCTATATCATCACACAATTCAAAGTACATAAGCCTCAATCATACTGAAAAATCATTGAAACATCATAGTTAGAGACAACTTAATATTGTGGATTAACTGATGGTGATAACTAAAATGATATGATGTTTTACACAGAGAGCTATGCATGAATTGCAATCCCAGCTCTGTCAGTGAGTCTCTTAGTCTCTGGTGAAGGACTATGTCTGTCTGTCTCTTTTCCCAGTTCAATATGACCTGACCAACGGTGAAGATGCAGTGTAGAAATAACATTCCAATACTTGGATCCCTACCTAAATAAACTCTGAAGAACCAGTTTTCTCAGAAGAAATTCAAACTTTTTTTAATTCAAGAGATTACCAATTTGGCTTTCCACAGGGCAAGTCAATATATAGATATAAAAGTCTTATTAGTAAAAGATTGTCATTATACAGATGATTATATAGGAATGCAGATGTAGCAGCTGACTGTTAATAACCCTGCACAAGAATTATGGTTTATTGCTCCTTAGCCCAGGAGAAGAACCTTGAGACAAATAAGAAGTTTTGAGAGCCATGTAAAAAGGCCTGACACTTTGGTGGAATAGAGAGCTGTTGCCTAGTGTGTGGCCCCTCTCTTAAAAACACATTGTCAAGGTGCTGTTCTCTGAAAATATTTACCTCCTTTATAGACACAACCTAAATCTCATTACAAGCAATGGAAAAACCTCCTGTTGAATCAGATCAGCTACAGTGCAGGATTTCCTATTAGGCACTGTAGGCACAGTGCCTAGGACCTACGAAATTTTTAGGGCCTACAAAGGAGGCAAAAAATTAAAACAGTAAAGAAAAATAAGAAAACTCACATGGTTTAGCATTAGAATAGGTTAAAGTGCATCATATCAATCGACATAATTCAATTGGCGTTTACCCCTCTTTTTGCACATTTCAGAATAAAAGTGCCTAGGGCCTACAAACACCAAAATCCAGCCCTGATTGGCTAATATCTAACTTTGCACATGATTGCTTATTCTTTCCAGCATATGCCTCGTGCCTATTTTAAGGTTGCTTGGAAAGAATGTCATGCTGGCAGAGCAGGGTAGACCCAAGAATTAAACCAAGTTCTCCTGATTCCTGGGACAGTGCATTCCTTCCCCAAGATCACAGTCCTTACACATGTGAACAAGTTTTACAGGACTGGGCTGCTCTTTGGAAATGCACAAAGTTCACTGTCCTTTAAGTGTTCCTGGTCTCACAAAACTGATCATTAATAAATTGCCAAAGTACAAAGCATTCTGCTCTTGAAATATGCACTTTCAAAACCAAAAGATTTCAGATAGCCATTTTAAAACAGGATTTCAAAGAATTACTGGGATCTTGCCTTGCTCAAGTGTCATCTTTTTTTTTCTCCTTTCAAGGATGATGTCTTCAAACATGTTATAATATAAACTCAACATTATCCTAATCCATTAATGGATACAAGGATTAGAATATTTTTTTCAGATATAATTTGGCAACCTATCATAACTCACTCTGATAGGAGGGAGAAGCCATATAAAAATCACTAAAAGTACATGCACCTTTTACAGGCTTGTATCATACACCTCATAATGAAGAATTTGGAAGCCAGTTTCCTCTGCTGGTTTTCAGTATTCACTTATACAATATATATCTGTTATCAATTTAAATAATTCAGGCCAGACTTTGGAAACCATCCTTGAACATAGCAACACCCTGATAAAGCAGATGGGGGTTAAACATCCTGATTTCAGGAAGGCTTTGAAGTAATTAGTGAGAGGAAAGGGAAGAGGGGAAGCTCTTCAGTTATGATGTGGGGAGACAGACGGCATATTGAACCTATAAATGCAAAGTTGGCAGGATAGCAAATAACTACAAAAGGATCTGGGAACTGGTCACAAATTGATTTGATGAGCTGGACAGTAACTGAGGATAGTGCAAACTAATATTCCATTTTTTTTTAAAAGAGCAAGCACAAATATTAAATGGTAGCTACTGGGTGGAAGATAGTAAGGTTGAGAAGGATCAACAAAGGTCTACTGATATCAAGTGATACTGCAGAGGATAAAGGGCTGCTGTGATTTGGGGATGTACATAATATAAAGTATGCTTATCTGGAGCTCATGTGGGAGCCCACAGGTATTAATATCCCTTGATATAGCCTCAGTAAACCACATTTGGAGTATTTTCTACAGCTTGGGATTCCTTGGCCATCACCAATGGGGTGTTCATGCTACACTAGCCCTGGCAGGGGCTAAGGTAACTAAATGGGCCAATTAAGTGCCTAGGCTACATCTGGATGAGGAGACAGGGAGCACTAAGGGCTAACTAAAAGTTGAAGCTCACCTGGGCAGAAAGGGGCTGCAAGGGGAAGATCTGCAGTCACTCACACTGTGGTTGTGCATACACTGCAATTAAAAGTCCTTGGTTGGTCTGTGCCAGCTGACTTGGGTCGAGGCTAAGAGGCTGTTTAATTATAGTGTAGGTATTTGGCCCTGGACTGCAGCCTGTGCTCTGGGACTCTTCCACCACATGGCATCCTAGAGCAGCCTCTCTCATACTCCGAGCATCACAGGGGTGTGGGCAAGCACAGATCAGCCACAAAGTCATGGTGCTGTAATAAGTTTAATGCACGCTGCTTTGATGGATTGCCCACGCCACACAGGATCTGGAAGGGCTAAGGGTGGGCAAGACTCGGGAAGAGAAGGAAGGATTGGGACAGGTCGAACCTTGACTGCCAAGAATAGGGCCTCTGAGTTGGGACCCAGCGTATGAGATGGGCTCAGATCCTGCAACCATCTCACCAGCTCTATGGATGCCATTTTAAAAACAGCTACATTATTTTGCACTGTTTTCTATTTTTCTTATAAAAATGTTGTGTGTCTTGAATCTATAATATTCCTAGAAAAGATGAAAATGTAAGCTAATATGGTTTGGTCTCTTTTTGTCCAACAGTCACATAGTGCAGTGTACAATTTCTCGTTACCATTATCTATGAGTAAAATAGGTTATTTCTTGGTCCAGATACCTGGTTTAATGTCACCAGATAGGTCTATTGTTATTGTATTTTCATATGCATTTATGGGATGTACTCTGCACTTGGCAGGTTGTGGTTACAGTCTGTCTCAGTTTCATCTCCTACCTCTAACCTATTGATTTATGCCCCTTCTGCTGCATTTCCATTTTCAGTCATACTTTATGCTTTCATTTAACAGAAGGGAATCAGAAATACGAACATGATCTTTTTGTAATCCAAATTTTGGGACAAAATCCTGTATTATAAACAGAATAGTCTCATTGCCATCCATAAATTAATTGTGACAAAAATGATTTGTTAAACCACAGTAAGGATATCAGAAGTTGGCTATTCTGTTCTATTTTATTCTATTGCTTACACTGCTGTCAGCACCGAAGTATTTTAGCATCTTCTCAAAATGCGCTAATCCACATGACCAACATTTGTCCCTTATGCTTCATCCTTTCTCTCTTCAATGTGTGCAGCATAGTGTTTTAATAGGGTGTGATTTCTTCTTGTTTTTGTTTTCAACTCTATGTGCACAGTGTTACTTGTATAGAGAAATCAAGGCCCAAGAATTGCACCTTGCACTTGGAAAGGCATTTTATCACTGGAAAGGAGAGGTATAACAAAATAAAACATGAAAACCAGAAAAAAAAATGCAGGAATAAAAAAAAAAATAAAAATTTCCCACAAAAAAAGCTGTTGGCATTTTTCAATCACCTGTAATGAGGAAAGATGCTGGAATGGATGGGGAATTGCTAAAGTATTGTGATCCAGAATCCAGCAAGATCAATGGGTATCTTTTCACTGATCTCCTGTACAATCCAAATCAGCTCCACACACCCCCCCCAAGAATCTTAAAGTGGTATATGAGTAGCTCAAAATGTTAACTGATTTCGCTGAACTTTGAATCTATAATTTTGAATGCTTCTTCCAACCAATCAGGAATATGAAAACTTTTAACGTTTTTCCTCCATTAGAATTTACACCTAAGTTGTTTGTCCTATGAATAAAGTAATAAGCATATGTTATTCCATCATGTGCTGAGCTTTGCCCTTTGGTTTTTCTCTGATGTTGTCATATAATAATTAAATGCATGTTTGGTACAAATTTCATACCAGGGAGTATGTTACAAGAAGACAAAACCATAGTGTCAGATGTAGACTATAGTAAACAGAGAAGCATGTCAGAAGACAACTAAAGGAGAATATGGAATTAAGAGGCAGATAAATGTTTTAGTATTTTTGTAAGCAATATTTAAAATATCCTATAAATTCTGAACAAGGTCAAATATAATTTAACTCAGCATGCACATGATGGCATATCCTTTGTTTTCCAAGTACAATCATTGTTATAGGAGCTGAAATATTTGTCATAAAATGATTGAGTTTTAAGAACTGACATTTTGAAAAAAAGGATGTAAATTATAAAGCAAACATCTAAACGTTTTTATAATGTTGAATTGGTTATTGTAAAAAATGTATTTGATATAATAGGAAGCATATGTTTTGTTAGGCTGAATCCACAGAAAATGTTCTCTGTAGAACCACTGGATAATCATTCACATTGAATTCACTCCACTTATCCTGCAAAACATGTGTTTATCCTAGATATTTTCACACAATACTGTGGTTTCAAAGAAAAAATCATGTTTCAGAAATTTAAGTCTTAGCTAAAAAGCTAATTTGTTCCCCAATTCTTCTGAAGATGCTTATACTAAAATTGGTAAAATACAAAGACAAACAAAAGTGGAAGAGCCTATGGAAGTCTATCCATTATTTGGAGTCCAAAATTGCCTAATGGCCACAGTGGAAGTCTTCATATTGACCTTTTCATCAAGTCTCTGCTGAAGTTAAGGAATGTGAAATTGAGCTCGTGATACTGCAACCAGCCCTAAGGAAAATGAAGAATTTTTCATCACTTCTTACAGCAAAGTGTAAGGTTGTAGTTCTGACACCAAAGTGTAAATCATTAGAATGATTTAAAGCCAAATCTTACTTGCCTCCATCACACAAAACCCCTTGGCGTCAATGTAGAAAGACAACCAGGATCACTGTTTTAAGGCTAATTTAGTTAATGTATTGATTAAACAGGTTTTCATTAGCTTGTGTATGCATTTTTCAAGTTACAAACAAAGCATTTTAATAGCTTTTTGACATTGCTGTCTTAGAAACCCATCATCCATAAAGAGATGAATCATATTGTAGCTAACAGAACTCACTGTGCTTTATTAACACAAAGGTTGGATATGCATCAGAACATTCAAATAAAAGATATTCCACTTGATTTTAAAAATGTTTTCTTTCTAAAGATAAAGTCAGAATATATGTGTGTATGTGGAGGGGGAAGGCAGGGATGGGAGAGTATTTAACAAGCAAATCGTAATACAACTACAGAACAGTACGTGTTAGATTGCATTTCTAAGTTAATTGCACAAATATGAAGTGCTGATACAACTATGGATGTGAGTTTCACCATCAGTTGGTTGGAATGAAGAAGCAATAAAACACAGTGCTGCATCATCATTAGTCTGGAAAGCAAGAAAAGACCAATGAGCTAAGCCTTTTCAGTTTGGGTGATTGATCTGCTCTATTACTGGACAAAACCATTTGGATAAAACAAAAAATGACCCAACTAAGAAATGGGCCATATTGTACTAGATACCGTACATAGACGAAATAGGAAGCAGCTTATGGTTTAAATAGACAAGAAAGCGAAGGGTGGAAGGGAAAACGAGAGATGAAGTGACTTGCTAAGGTCACATAGTAGGTCAAGAGCAACCTGGATTCTGTTCCCAGTCCTCCTGACTCCCACTCAAGTGCCCTATCCATGAGACCACACTACCTCTCTCAAATATCTTACTCAAAATTGTAAACAGTTTATAAATGGAGCAAAGACTGTCTTCTACTACGTACAGTATTTGTTTAACGCCTGGCACAATGGAATCCAATCCTGACTGGGACATTCTGATATCTCTGTGCATATTTGTTTGGCACACTGATGCAGCATAGCATGTTTTTCTGTAAAGAATCTCTGGGGGAAGTGAAGATCAACTCTGAGTCAAATCTCAGGTTTCAATGTCAGTGTTAACACATGGAAATGGTACTCCTGCTAAAATTCCCTTTGGGATGCAGCACTGAGCTGCACCTATTTAGACAACCTTTATTAGATGATCTTCATATTAACTTTAGTTCTGGTTCTGTCTGTTTGTATTCCCTGTGCTTTTCCACCTTTCTCCAGCAGCTGGTGCAATGGTTCACTGGTTTCAATGACATAGGTTTCATTCATAGATTTCAATGGCAAGTAGCTCCTCTAGTGATGCTGCCTCACTTTTTGATCTTCAAATATACATAAAACAAGATTTCCAGATGAGATGACCTTAAGGGAACACACTAAAAGGAAAACAACAAGTACTTCATATTGGTAGAACTTCTTGTATGAGGAATTTTAAAACACCTGAATGCGTTTATTTAATAAGGCTGTGCTTAAGTCGACTTAATAAATTCCAAATGTGGCAAAGCATTCCTTAGGTCGACCTAAGGAAGGTGAAGTCGACCTAAGGCTCCAGTGTAGACATACCCATTTATACCTACAGCTTGAGCTACTAAAGTCCCAGCTCAGTCAGTGATGCTGTAACAGTTCCTCCTATCCTATGAGGCACAAAGAGGGATGTAGCATCCATTCAGCAGCAAGGTAGAGCAGCTGCTGTTCAAAAGGAAAAGAAAATAGTCCTGTGCTCCTAGTAAAATGTGACAGACACGGGTGATTTCATATTATACTGGCATCTATTACCTAACATTTTACAACTTGGTATTTTAATGCAAGCTGCTCATTGCCAGACCTAAAACCACACTGGTGATTTTACATTTCAGACACTGGTCCATTAAAAAGCAGCAATGTGGGCAATCTGACAGTTTGCCAGGGATATTTTGGTACTAAAATTGAATGCTAGGAGGACGGGAAAGGGCTTGTGGATGGGAGTTAGGTGAGTGAGTAACTGCTGCTGAAGCAGAAGCCCCACTGGAGAAAACTGCCACATCATACATGCAGGCCAGGGGGTCCTCTGCATTCATGACTTGACCAACACCAAACTCAGCCACCTATTCCCTTTCCTTTGGGGATAATAATCTGCTGAGGGAAAGGGGTAAGCTGAGAGCTGGAGGGAAAGCAGAATTAAAAGTCTTAGGGAACTATGGATAAAAATCTGTACTGTGCCCCTAAAACCTACACTGCATACCCCTTTGGGTGGCACGTGGAGTATATACACTGCCTGGCCCCCTAGCATCTGGACAGAGCAGTGGGTGATAAACCCCTCAGCTGCCCCTGTTGGCCAAGCCAGGTGCTGTGGCAGTGCAGGTGAGTGCAATAGGCAGCTGCTGCTGCAGCGGTGATTAGGCTGAATTAGACCCTGGACTAAGGAGCCAAAGGGGAAACAGCTGGAGACCTGCCCAGGGAAGATGCATAAAACAGAGCAGGAAGCTGGGGTGAGGAGGTGTGGCAAGAAGGCCAGGGGAAAACTGTGAGTTAGTTTGCTGACTGGTGAGAATGGCTGCACAGCCCTGAGCCTCTAGAGGAGCAGGAGCTGGGACTGGACAGTATGAACTGTAAATAAATGAGCACAGGTGATGGCAACCAAGAAAGCTGTGAGGCCTTTTAATAAGGGGGGTGGAACACAATGGGGGAAAAAGAAGGGCTGGGCCAGCTGGCCTGCCATATACTGTTTAGGTAGGTAAAGATACACCTGAACCCTGTGTATTTGGGTATATACCCCATACTGTTCTCTTTACACCCAAGCTATGCTTGCCTTGTCTACAGTGAAAGTCTCCAGCAATGGGGAGTGCCCAGAGCTTTTCCCTGTGGCCTCCCCCTACCCAAGTCTTTCATTGCCATTGGTGGCTATGTACTGCAGTGTGGAGGCAGCTTGCAGCATGTAGGTACACGTATCCACCAGTGCTGTATGTCTAGCCTCAGAAGTGCTTCACGAACCTCAGTGGAAGAGGAGAGTAAGGGTTCAGGCAGGTGTTTCAAACTTAAATCACTACAAGGGCTGCCTGAGGACTAGTACGTTAGCCTGAGGGTTGCACCACTGAAACCTTTTCATACAACAGTATTGCAAATATTGATAGTGATAGTGTCATTGCAGGCTGTAGGAGACAACTTTAGGGCCACATGCAGCCCATTGGCCATGAGTTTGAGACCCCTGGGTTAAAGCATATCTGCATCACCTCTGTGCCCTCCTGACCTTAGGCTGTTCTGGGGCTGGAGAAGACCCCGTGGCAAATCCACATAGCTCCACAAATACTTTGTCAGCCATGAAACTAGACCAGTGTTCTGAGTGATGCTCTTGAGTGCTTTATGGATTTCCTTTCCTTTTGGCAACAGAAAGGAGTGCACAATGGAGCCATGTTTCTTTCAATGCATGGTTGAAAAACAATGGGATTGTTGCTAGAATGAACAAAGAATGAGAACCCGCCACTTAAATGATGAGTTGTTTTGTTTTTTAAAGAAGTGTCCTCTCCATCTTTCTGATATACGTGACTCTGATGGTTGTGGGCTTCCTCGTCTCCCAGTGCCTTGGTATCACATCTACAGAGATGCTGTGTCTCAGAGATGTCTTGGAATTAGCCAAATATTTACCTTCACAGTGGGGTCTAGCTCCTATGTACCCACCTTTCTCACACTGTGCTCTAGGATGCATAGTGATAAAGACATGAGAAGGGCAATGAAACATACTTCATGGTGGAACGACTCTATTCCTGTGAGCTACTGAGATGTGCTCTTAGTGACGCTCTTCATCACAACACAACAAAACAAAACAAAACAAAAGGAGAGCTTGAGCAGAGAATACTCAACAAACAAGGATGGAGAGAGTGGTCTCACAACCAACCCGTTGGCCCAACTCCATCCACAGGGAATCAGAGCTTGATTATAGATACAACTGCAGTTTCAGGGCTATAATAATATCCATGAAACAGGGTCATTGGTGGTGGTGGAATCCTTCATCCCAACTCCACTTTCAGCCTCCGCACAGAACTACTGAGCCAAATCTGTTAACTCGGGATTAATAAAGAGGTCATAGACTTGACCCTGGAGCTGTGATTCACTCCAACTTGCCCACCTATGGAGACCGGAACAGCTCACTCCATAACAGAATAGTTTGTTCTTGGGCAGTGTGGCTCTAGGTTCCTTGAAAAGCTCACACCCTCAAGTAAGTCCCACTTGAATTCATTCTCCTAAGAAACAAATATAAACAATCCTGAAATTACAGTGAAAATTGCAGGGTAAAGTGATATCCTGTCCCAATTACATAGTACAATGTTGTGTGTTGTTTTTGTACAATATACAGTCCTTAATTATATAAATTATGGTTGGGAAACATGTCTGCAAAATATAGCAAATTGCTGCTAAAGAAACAATAGTTCAGGTTTGGATTCAGGAATGATGAAGCCGATCCTCAATATTTTGAGGTTTGCTCTGATTTAGATTTTTGACTGGGAATTAATTTCTACCAATTCACTTTGCTTTATATTATGTCACTTTCTAGTGGCTGATCCTTGTAATAACAAAGCAGATGATACATTATAGGTCTTCAGTTTAAATGCCACTGTGGACTTTGAGTGACTGTAAATATTTGCAAGAATAGTGTCTTTCTTTCTCCAAAATGTCAAAAGAGGCATGACAAAATGCTACAGTATCAGCAATAAAGACAGTTTACTGTGATTTCTTTATATGATTATTTTTCCTCTTCTAGCGGATATGTAACAGATATAGCTTTTTCCTAATTTTTCCAGTTTATCTAATATTCTTTTTCAAAAAATATTTGCCTGATCACAGCACAAAATACCTACACCAAGTGTTCTGACCTTGCACAAATCTACTAGAGCAGGGAGGTGGGGAAAGAGGATGGGTATTTTATCTCAGGTTCTCAGAGGTGTGTAACTCCCACTGAAATCAGGGAGTTAGATGCCTAAATACCTTTGGGGATCTGAGCTGGAATCTTTAAGATTTTGCTGTCCAAAGCAAAGTAGTAATTGACTTTTAAAGCCTAAGAATGCAAATGTTTATTCATCATGTTCTTATTCTGATTTCTGTAGGCTTTCTCCATGGAAAAAGAATGTGCATGACTGGCCTTTTGCAAATTTGCAGAAAACTGTCACGTTCAACATCTTCAAGTCTCACAGCCTTGGTTCAGGATTTTGCATGACAGGAGAGTTTACACTCTTTCACTGAACTATGAGGTATGATTTAGTCTTCTCGGCGGCCTTGATGCACTGTATTACGAAGTAAAAGTCAGGAAGCTAAAGAGAAAAGGGTGGTTTCAAGCAAAGATGCATTTAGATAAAGATCTGAAGACAGATCTTCACTCTGTGTAATTTATTACAACTCCACTGAAGTCAATTTGCCTACATGTTCTCAGATTCAAGACTTCAGATTCAGAGTCTCTATTCAAGTTCATCTAAAAGAGTAGTCAAGAGTAGAAAAATTTGCACCAATGCTCAGATTTCAAATAGTCCCCATTCTGGGAGTACTGAGACCTGGTATTGCAGCTGTGATCCATCCTCTTTTAAGGAAATATTTCTAGGTGGAGAAACAACTCACTGACTTCAAGAAATGAGTGACTTCCTGCAAAACAAAATAAAAGCAAAAACAATGGGGAGGGGGCGGTAGAAATAAATAGGAAACCTCTGTCCCCAGGAATGTAGTGTTGAGTAGCGGATGCAAACGGGAAGCCAAAAGTTGATCCACTGCAAAGGAAATGTCTGTGAATGCAACTCTTCCCTTTCATTTTCCTTAGTAGCTAAGCCTTTTTCTTTGATTTCTCTAATCCAGCTTCTAATGCAGTAGGTGGAAAATGTTTCACCTCATTTCCAGCTGAAACCACTGTTTCAAGTGGATTTGGTTACAGAGTCTAGCAGTGGCATGTTTCCAAGACCATTCTTACCATGACAGGAAATCTCCATGCTTGCTCTTCATGAACACCTCTTCTCATTGAGTCTTTTCATTTGCTTCATGAACTCTTCAAGGATATAATTTTTCACATCTATGATGTTATTTATTTAGTTCCCACGCTCCCAGTTCTGGCTCAGGGTAGTCCCCCCACCCACTCCTGTGCCAGCAGGGCATCAGCCAATACAATAATTTGCCCCTGACTACAGGGAAAAAAGACTTTTCAGAGAACTTATCTCATTTGAAATAGACTGGCTGTGTTTGCCCAGTTAGTAGTGTCTCTTCCTCTGTGGCTTAAATGTGTGTGTGGAGAGTGGCAAAGACAGAAGCCACACTGCTTTTTTATCACAGTCTGCAAACAGCTGGTCACTCTGGCCTGCACAAACCTGTCAAAAATCCATTGGTAGTGATTTCTGTTTGCTTTTCACTGCTAAACATCACTGCCACATATAGCCTGTGCCCACTGGCACCAACAAAAATCGATTCTTGTTCCTTCACTCCAATCTCAGCATCACATATGGCAAATAGAAACGCACAATCAGCAAAGCACTTTGATGGAGCTTAAAGCGCTTTGCTGAATCAGGTCCAAAGTTCTTCACTGTTAATATACTACAGTGCTAGAAGGGGACTCTTAAATATAGAACTTGGATCTTAAATATAGATCTTTACTAGCACATGGGTACTTCTGGAGAGGAATGTTTCCCTCAGTATTTGCATCTTCATAAGGTAGAGTTAAGACCTCTGCGCAAAAATGCATTATTTTGTGAGGTTAATCAGTGTGCCGTAATGACATTTTAGCACAGGTTCCATTTTATGTTCCTCTTTTATGTGGAATAGTTAGGGTACTATTCAAACTTGTCTTACATAATAAAGTTTATTGTGGAAGAAACTGGTGACCCATTACCAGTGCGGTTTAGTGCATGTAAATGGTTTACAATGTAATTTCCACACTCGCTTCAAAGTCTTTCAAGATGCTGCAAAGCAGTTTAGCTCTCTGTAAATCCTTCAGCCGTGCATACTGAAGTCTCTGGTACTTGCCTGCTTTTTCCATGCCTTAATGTTCTCCTCTGTTAAGTAGTTCAGCCATTTCTCCAGAAAAAATAGCAAGACTTTTCATGCTTCCCACCATTACATTAATGTGAATTGCATTTTCCCCCATGAATATAATCAATTATTGTAATTATTATGGTAATCAATAATTACCATAATACAAATGTTAAATATTAACAGTAAAGTGGCTATCTAGAGTATTAAAAGTGGGGAGACCTAATAGTGTGAATAGGCAATGACCACGATGGAACCACGCAGCAGTACTCTGAATGCACAGGAGGGTGAAGTTCTGCATCCACTGACATCAATGGGAATCTTGCCATTCCCATCAATGGAGTCAGGATTTCATTTTCCAAATGGGCAGCCATGTTAGTTTAGTCAGAAAAAAAAAATCCACACACCAGGGAGTCATGTGGCACTTAAAGACTAACAGATTCATTTCTCACATGAGCTTTCATGGGAGAAAATCAGGATTTCAACCAGAGTTGTTTTTGTTTTAGCACACATATGGTACATACTTAAAGAATGAAATTAGACAGTTTTAACAACTGCATCATTGCATGAAAGGTAAATAACTTTTGTTGGACTTTGAATTGAGATAATGAATTTGGGTTTGACTACTTTAAACCCAGTACTTTTTATGAGCATGGCTTAGCTTCCCATCTTCCCTGCCTGGTGGTTCAGATACAATTTTGTGACTAGCAGTGCACACCAAAGCCTCACCAAAGAGATTTGCATTTGTTTATTTAATTGTGTGGAATGGCCTATGGCTAAGAAGCTGTATTATTAAACTGAAAACACATGCACAAATGGGAAAACTGATCATTTCTAGAAATGTCTTCCCAAAGCAATCATATACATAGAGATGCACATTGATCCTCACATAGGACCATGCATGAAATGGCCATGTTTCTGAAATAAGTGTGCAAAGGTGAGGACTGGTAGTGAGTGTGTCAATGAGAGGCTAAGATTGTCTCTTATACACTTTCTCTCAAATACCTGGAAAACAGAGGGAAGAGGAACTTGTGTGCATCTGACCATGGGTATCAAGAGCTCTGAATCAATATGTGTATGTGTTATCCAAAGGGTATATTTATTGCTTTGCTGAACCAGGGATGTTAACTTGAAAGGCAGTACAAATATACCTAGGTAGGCACAGCTGGTCTTCAGTCGGATATGGTGATAATGAACTATTGTCCTAGTCGACACCATGCCAGTTTGTTTTCTCTTCACCTGCTCTCGGGACACAGACAGTTACAGATTAAGATGGAAATTAATTAGGCCTATGGTTTGCAACCTTTTGCAGGTCATGACACACTTGCCAGCATATCACGACCCTACAGGACACACCAGCCCACCCACCTCAGGCCAAATCCAGCCATCTCTCTGGCTCTCCATGGCATACTTACTCCTGTGTGGAGATACAGTAATGTGCCCCAACACAGTGGTTGAGAACCACTGAATTAGGCAACTGTAGAGAGACTCAAAAGATTTCAAGCTAGACCTGAAGTTTTAATGCAGCATGAACGTTTTTGGAAGGCGTATTTCCTCTATGGTTTGCAGGGCTTGTGTGTGATCCTCTAACTACTTTGCTAGAATAAATAACACTTCCTTTACCCTTCTGTTCTAGTGTTCCAAACGTTCATTTCAAATATACACATATCAAATAAAAAAGTATTGCAGGTGGATCTGATTTGCAGCCCTCTCTTCAGGTTCATTCTAAGCATGATTTAGCAGGATTTTTTTTTTTTAAAGAAAGCAAAAATCTCCTGAAGCTTAGATCCCCCATGAACACACGCTGCCTGTGCCTCAATTCTGCCCTGCTTCCAGCTAAGAAGCACAGCTTGAGATCATGGATTTTTAATATGCTTAAGCATAAGAATATATCAGGCTTTTTAACCTAATGCAAAAGTGCTGGGCTCTATGCCCATTGACACAGCTGTTTTACCCTCAAGCTATCCAACATTTTCACTTTATTTTGTTTTTAAGTGCCTAATTTATTTTGGGCAGACTCACTTACTCCCCTATGTCGCTCACTCCAGAGACACTTCTCCATCATAGCTTCCTCTTGATGTAAGGGAGCACCGTAGCTGGATTTCCTTGCACTTACCTTAATATTTATGGTTCTCTGACACAGCAGCACCAAATGGTCTAGAAGAAAAACTGAACAGCCACAACTGAAAATGTTGGACAAGAAAAGGAGCAGCTGTTTCTATTTCTTTTTCCTAAGATTCAAAGTGTATTTTGTTGCCGATCTGATATCTTGTTAATGGATTTCTGGTTTTGTTCCAAATGTTATATGCATCTGAAAATGAATATGGGAAATTCTGTGCATGAGACAAAACAAACAGTGTCCAGAGAGCATTGCAATTAGAAGCATTCTTTAAAATACCATCTCTGTCTGATTATCTCTAATTTGCCATTGCGTGTGTTCAACTACTAGAATTGCCTTGCTGAGCCTGAGCCGTGCCATTTAGACTGTACACTGCATTTGGGAACAATCAGTTAGGCATGGTCCCTAGTAATTGCATATTCTGGTGTCAGCTATGCAGCCTGGCATTGATACAGTGTGGGGACATCAGCCTGTGTTGTCGTCCTCTCACACACACCCCACACCCCACCTTCTTTGGTGCCGTGTGTATCCCTGAAGGCAGAGGTT
Source organism: Podocnemis expansa (assembly GCA_007922195.1). Taxonomy (NCBI): domain Eukaryota; kingdom Metazoa; phylum Chordata; order Testudines; family Podocnemididae; genus Podocnemis; species Podocnemis expansa. The sequence continues at coordinate 11,811,803 of ML682028.1, forward strand.
CCTGTGCTCCCCCACACACAAGGACTGCAACCATGCACAGAGTGCGCAATGGTGAGGAAGAGAAGTATGGAATGGCCCATATGTCCGTTGCACCACACGTGCACTAGAACCAGTTGTATTCACAGTCAGAGTCCATTATGGCAGCTAGGCTGTGGCTTCTCTCTCACTGTACGGACCAGCATGCCACATGATCAAAAAGGCTGCAATACTCTTTCCAATGCATGTGTCATAAAAGCAGTTGCAAGATTTTACTGAATCTGTTTCACTGGGCTTGACAGTCATTGTCCATTCCCATGACATGATGAGGTGAACAAGTGTTACCACATCGATAAGCATAGATCTGATCTTGTATTCCTTTCACATCTAAAATTCCCAAGGAACAGGTTTTAAGCAAATAACATGAAAAAGAGTGGAGCAAGATTAAATTGATCACAATAAAAAGACTGGATCAGATCTTGAATGCTTTCAGTTTTTATTTGGTCTGTACTCAGATAAAACTGTCATTGTCTGCATTAAGAGTTTTACCAAAGAAGCACTGAATAAGGTCTTCAGGATTTGACTCAGTGTATCTGTCTATTTTTCTTCAGTTAAGTAAACCTGGGATTGGTTAAAAATCCACTTGATGTCCCTCAGGAGTACGTAGGTTTTATATTTAGACCTCTGAATTAGCTATGAGATATGTAGCCAAACACATGCAATCAGGAATCTGAAGAGGCCTGAGCACTCTTAAGAAACTGTGAGATACTGCTGCAGTGGTCTGCTGAAGAACACCCAAAGAGACGTGTAACCTCATATGAGCTGTCTTTTGCAGGTTCAAACATGGAATTTCCATGGCATTTTGGGTAATGGACAGCTTCAGAAGACTGTTCAAAATATGGCCCAAGAGAGAATTATTGCAGACTAGTAAGGAACTGCCCTGTCACACGAAGAAGAGAAGATGGGTGGAATTAAAATAGCAGGAATAGAAAACTCAGAACAAAGTGTGGAAGGCACAATGCATTAACTGAGAGGAAACTGGGCCTGCAGGCTGAGATTTTCAAAGGAGCAGATGTGTGAAGTCTCACTGAAGTGCAATGAGAGTTAAGCGATGAATTCCCTTATATGACTTTTGAAAAACCCAGTAATGGTCTTTTCAGTGTGGTATAATTTGGCTCAGCATCTTACAGGTGCATATTTGCATCACTGGGGGCTTCCATTAGGATGTGATAAAGCTGATCAAACACAGAATCTTGGCTTGTGATCATGTTCAAAAGCACTTGCTTTTATTTAATGAACATTTTGTTTATCAGACTGCAACAAACCCATCCCTTCCATCCATGCCTATCATGACCTCCTTATGAAGAACTAAAATCCACTTTTCCCTTGGGAAATAGGGACTACTAGTTAAACATAAAGGTAAATTAATTATTTCCCATCACAAAAATTCTGCTTCAATAATGTATTTATTACATATTTATTTTATTTATTTATTTATTTGTTACTTAATTATTTTGTTACTGGGAACTTTTTTTTTTTTTTGTCATCTGTGCACAATGGAGACATACCTACCCATCCATCCTTCCTCCAGGCTCTGCATCACAACATCATTCTTAGCTGAGGAGAAATGGAAGGGGGTTACTTTGCAGCCCTAGCACAAGAGTTTCTGTAGAACAACGCTCTCTTCCAAGGCTGAGATTGCTTCCAGTCTGCAAAGCTAGAGATCGGAAATGGAGCCTAGGTCCCTCAGGTTGCAGAGTAGGATAATGTTGGTTGGTCCCCACAGACTAATACTTTAAGCTTGCTCTAGACCTGCTCTGTTCTAACTGCATTAGTCTGTGATTGAAGTTAATGGATTAGCATAGGTTTAAACACGTTTAGGTGTTCACCTGAATAAGGATAGACTTTAACATGTACTGTAACTGTTTTCCTGAATCAAGGTTCCTGCTACTAAAATGAATCATGCTAAGTAATTTAGCCATGTTAGCACTTTTTTTGTTTTAAAATTTAGGTTGTTTTGGGGGCAGACAACTAAAAAAATAACCACTACAATGAATATTTCACAGCTCTGGAAATGACCAAAGTAAGGAATTACTTATCATAGCTGCCTTACATACATTTAACTTTTTCTTTTCTATTAGTAAAAGCCAAGACTTTAAAAGAGATTTTTCCAATGTTACCATAGAACAGAGCATTTTTAAATTTGTGGCTAGACTGAGTGATCTCCAGCCAGTGTCTGAGCCCACAGTCTCTCATTCCAATTTCTTTTGATTACCACTGTGCCATTTCTTTGCTCTGCCATGTCATCTCTTTTTCAGAAAATATTGGAAGGCACTTTTCAAAATCCAAGTTAACAGGAACAAAGGGAAAATTAAAGCAAGTTGACATTTCATACACGGGCATCTCATAAGACCATCTGCCAACATTGGATTCACATGCCCAAAATGTCATGTTTTATCTTCAAATGTTTACAACTTAACAATCTGACATTTTATTAAAAGTTTCAAAGAGACACTTGTCATTCATATAGGACACTTTAAATGTAATTTCACTGTAATGTTAAATAATTTTATTAGTAAGTTAAATTATTAAATTAATATTATGTTCACACCTAATTTAAGACGAAACAAACCTCAGTATGTTTGAAATAGAACCACACAGTGAAATATTAGTGTTTGATAATTTGGTTTGTAAACTACCTTTTCCACTGGAGTAAACAGGCTTCTGTGGAGTTCCACTGATTTACAGCAGCTAAGAATCTGCCCTTTATATATTAATCATCTCACGGACCTCAAGTGATTGCAATAGCAAAGGGAAACCTTGGAATCAGTGCATTTCATGAGGAAACGTTTTCTGTAAATATTTGAGCAGCCATGAAGTTTAACACTTATGGGTCAAGTCATAGTCTCCTACGTACAGCATGGAAGCAATCGCATACTAATAACTGGAACTGGGATATTGGGACTCTGAGTTTGGTATTCAGCTCTGACTGAGTGTTTTACATAGGGTCAAACCCTGCTCATCTCTTTACTGCAAACAGCCCCTACTCAAATGTTATGGGCCTAGGCTAGGATTTTTCAAGAAGCCAGGGGAAGGTAGGTGCCACTGGAAGGCTCTGAGGTCACAGTCAAAGAGAGCTGGATGCTTAACTCCCTGTAAGCTCTTTTTACAACTTCTAACCTGGCCCCATAGCATTTGATGAGGCTGCTTACAGGAACAAGGTCAGCAGGATTTGTCCTGTATGAAAATCTGCAGCTCAGTTTAGAAAAAATTAATATTTTGCTATGATTATGCCTGACAGGAGGTTTTGACAAGTAACATTTCATACCTGTGACATTAGCAGATGGTGGTGGAAATTTTGTGTGCTCAAGCAAAGCAGGGTTGGGAACACTGTAATTCTGCTACACTGATGCTGGCTGGCTTATTCGCACATTTTAGACAACTTGTTGCTAATATTTGAAAGGAGTTGAAAGTAAACAATTTCAGAAAAACAGATGCTGACATCTTACCCCTTTTCAGGAACTGCTGCTTTTTAAAATAATTGCCTGTGGGGGTTTTGTGAAAAATCTAAATTATTTTATCAATACTAAAGGACTTGAAAGTAATACAAAACTAAACAAGTAGCAGCCTTTACCTAGGAGACAAGCTGACAGCATTTCTCTCTCATGAAAGGAGAATCCCACCCACCCTTGTCAAGGAAAGCAAGGATTCCATGAAACTTAAAAGTATCTGGTTAATTTACTCTAGGCTCTAGAAAAAGTGTTATGGTTTTATTTTATATGTGACAATTTGTTCCCAGTACTGTTCCTTGCTATTACGTGAATGCCTATGCTTTGTTAAATAAAAATGTAATTGATTTCACCCTAAACATATCTAAGGCTATGTTTACACTAAAGGGCTCAGTTAAGTCAACTCAAAGTCAACTTAGAGAGGCCTCATTTGTTTAAGTCAACTTTATTAAGTCAACTTTAAATGGGTCCCCTGGTTTAAGTCAACTTTATAAAGTCGACTAAAATGGCCACATTTTGTTAAGCCAACTTAATAAGGTCAACTTAAACCTTCAAGTTGACTTTAAGGGTGAGCGTTATTAAGTCGACTTAAGAAAGTATTTAAGTCACTTAATGAACTCCAGATGTGGCCCTGGAGTTGTTTAAGTCGACTTAAGCCTGCTTAAGTTGACTTAAGCCTCAAGTGTAGACATACCCTTAGTGCGGTGCGTTAAGTGAAGCAATGATCTGAGGTGGAGCTGGTAAGCAAGCTGGGCTGTATCGTTCCTTTGGAAGCAGTGAATCTGTGAATACTCTGAGTATCCAATGGCCCAGGGGCTGCACAATGCAGGGAGATGCTCAGGGGGCTCAAGGATTGTAGTATAGCTACTGCTAACCTGCAGAGAGACGGTGCATCCTGCAAGGTCTACAAGGAGAGTGTTCATGTTGCCCTTGGCCAGTGGAGTTGAGGAATGATGCCTGGCAAGCAAAGAGAAGATTTCATCACATTAAGGGCAGGTGGTATTGAGCTGCCTTCACAACCCTGGGTACCTCTGGAAAGCATCACAAGAGGAAATGGAGCCAACATGTAGATGTGATGGAGACCAGGGAGATGGGCACTACCTGGCAATGAAGAAGGCATAAAGGTTGGAATTTTTCAGATGCTGGAGACCATTACTAGCATGTATGGGGAGTGGGAGGAACCTGAATGGAGTGAGAGCTCAAAGGGCAAACTAAAGAAGTGGTAGGATAAGGTAATGAGGGAAGTCAGGATAAGTTTTCCGAGGCAGATGGAAGGTTAGATGAAGAAAGGAGAGAAACCTCAGTCTTTGTAATGGGAGGGATGAAGGAAGACGACAAGTATTATGTGCTTCTTTCTATATTATTGGAACAGCAACACTTTCATTACAGTTTCATTGACTCAATAATCCTGCAGGCTTCATACTACACATGCTGTTTGAAATAGCACAGACCCATTGGATTCAGAAGAGATATTGGATGCATCAGATGCAACTAGTAATTAAATTTATCTCCATACTGATTTAAGAGGAGAACATGAACAGCTGCAATCCCTTTTAGCTTTCTCCTGAGCTCTCACTAGTGTCCTGTCTGCCAGACAGACATTCATGGAGAGACCAGTATTGACTGAGTTTACTATCTGCTACAGGCAAGCCCACATGACTCACCCATTCCAGAAATGGCTTTCACCTTAGTTAAACTGCAAGCTGCAAAGCATCTGAGGAGTCACAAGTAAATAAAAGCTACAGCACAAAATCTGAGTCAGCAAATACATACAGAAGTGACATGTTTTGTTAAACAACAGCTCAATGAAAGATAAAAGGAAGGCTGAAATGGCAGGTTTTATAAAATTATGAGATTTACAGATTAGCTCTATTTATTTAGTTGAACAAGGTAATCGCATGGTACTCTAAAAATACTGTATTTTATTTGACCAAGATGCATTTTCTGTATTTTTTCTTTAGCTGTTGTAAGGGGAAGATAGCACTTAACTTTTCCAACAATTGAACGTGGCTTTTGATGATTGGAAAAATCTGCTGAGGGTAAAGGAATGAAAGCATTTGAAATACAATCATATGAATAATTGGGTCTGTTTTTATACTCTTTTCAGGTCCCTGCTACATGTCTATATAATGTAAAGGTAATGAAAGTAATTACAAATAGATACAGACACAGGTCCAATCCTACTTTAACTTTTTCTTTGCAATTCACAAAGAATTCTTTCATGACAATGCACTGAGAACTACTTCATGAAAATAAATAGCCAAGAAGGAATATGGATTTAATTGCTTGCACTGCAGCACTGCTAAAGTAAAACAGCTGTGATCACATACTGAGATAAAACCATTGTTCAACAAATAGTTTTATTAAACATCTCTGTGGTGATGATGAGTCCAGCTCTCCAAAAAGCAGACCAGACCACTTGCTGGACCACCCATTGCTCTGTGGCTATAACGGTGCTTTCAGCTTTTGGGATAGTCTGGTGGGGGGAAAGTTGCCGAGATGCAGCATACAGTACAATATTTATTAAATGAAATTAATGCTGTAGCTCACAGATACATTAAGTCATGTGACCATTTTGTTTTAAAGTTACAGCAAATTCTTTGCTAGGAAAAAAGTCTGGTCTCTTTGATCACTAGCTGATGACAGTGGCAGAGTTCCTGAAAGGACACCATAACCACAACAGAGTCCTGTCCGGCAGCAAAGGGAAAGGCTGGAAGGAAAACTAGAGTCAACCGATGACAAGGGACCACTGAAAAAAAGAAGGTACAGGAATGAGACCAGACAGCCTGGCCAAGATCAATGTCAGAGCTAGGAATAGGAACCAGAAGCCATGATTCCCTGTCCCACTGCTCTAACCTACTGGACTGCATATCCTTCCTAAAAGAACAATCCAGGATTTTAAGTCCAGGAGAATGAAATCCATTTTGTACCTACAAAGCCAAAAGCACTACAATTTTTTCCAACACTTAAGTTTTAACATCAAGAGTTTTATCCATAAACCCAGTACTTGTGTTCCAGGTTTCCAACAGAAATGTCCGTGAGACTGAACTTTTTGACCCAATTGCTTCTAAAAAGAATGGGCATCTTCTCAGAGGTACATGGACACACTAACAGTGGAACCAGAATTGCAAATAAAATCATATTTAAGTCTCGGGACTTGAAGGAGCCATGCTTAGTGCCTGGAGTTGGAGAATTATGGGTGTGAGAGAGGGAATGCAGAAGCAAAGTGCCTTTGCAAATATGAGCTTGTGCCTCTACAGAGCCTCAAAAGCTGCACAGAGCCGATCTCTTGCTGTTTCCTCAAAAGAAAAAATACCTCCCACACGACTAAAAAAGACAAGGAAATTATGATGTTTCCCATTCCCTGTGTGGAAGTAGCCTGTCTCAAGGACAACAAGGCCCTAATACTCTGAAACTGATTTACTGGATGTTGCTAAGTATATTAATTAAAACAAGTAAGCAATTTCCAAAGTGTGTATGTGCATCATTTACAAGGAGAAGAGGACTGAGGTTTTTAAAAAAAAAGCTGCCTAGGATGTACAAATGGGCTTATTTAAGATGTGATTTCTGATGCCAAATAAAGAACAGATTTAGAATGTGCTGTACATTATTAAAATCAAAATTGTTCTGCAGCCTATTGATCAGTTTTCCTGGTAACGGATCATTCACTGAACAGCTGCATGTTTGTCCCAGCGGTCACGTGTAGCCCAAAACTTTATAAATCATTTGGAACGTACAGACAAAAGGCCAAGCTCACAGCTGATGTAAATCTGCGTAGCTCCATTGTAATTAATATGCATTTACACGAGGTGCAGAGCTAGCCACAAAGTATTTAAGATACTGTGTTAAATTTCCCCGTTGCATTGAGTTACAGTGAGATCTCTGTGTACTTTTCTTCAAATGAGCAGCGATGCTCAGCCTAGAACGTTTGTTTAATAAAAAGGAAAGTTTGTTTTTTTTTTCCATCAGTGAGTACTGTCAGTTGTGGTGGAGGCTTCCCCCTAGTGGATGTTTCCTGTGATGATGTATTTTCAAAGGTCATTCATACTTGAGTAGCTCTCTGTAATACATTAGGTGTTTGTAGTTTAATCTAAAATAAAACCATTAGAAGGAGATGCCTGAGTTGATACTTGGTGCCTAGTAAAATGCTCCCTGAAGGCCTTTTATATTGTGCATCAAACACCAGACTAGTTCAAACTGTGAGAAATTGCAAAAGTGGCTAACATAGTGAATAAACTTAAAGATCGGCACTTAAGTAACTAGTGAATTCAAAAGAACTAGTGCGGGACTGGCTGGTTCAGAGACCACGGAGATGAGCTCCATGTCTCTGGGGTGACTAGTTACTCTCTGGCCAACTGGTAGTTATTAGGGCTGAACAAATCTCATTGTGTCTTGTTTACATGCACCAGATCTTTCAGGGTCCACTTTTGCAGGTGATGGCAATGGGTAAACTGCTGCAGGTTTGCTTGACGCTCTGGAGTCTTCAAAACCTATGCCTTTAAGAAAACCCTGCACTCAGGGTTTTAAAGGAAATATACTATCACAGACCCTTCACTCATGTAACTGCTTTTTTCTGTGGGTTGGTAGCATGCCTGCCCTCCAAGGGAGATCATCTGAGGATGGTAAGTAGGTACTTTCTTCCCCATTCTCCTTATTTAAGATGGCTCCCTAACATGGGCTGCTTCCGTTGCTTGCCTCTTTACCTGTAAATTTTGATGTTCCTCTTCAGAGACATAAGAGAAGTGATCCTTTTGATTTTATGGTACAAACCCCTGTCCAATAGCAAGGGCTGTGTGAAACATCCTGAATTTATCCCAAGAAAGGTGGTTAGAGATTTGAACCACTGCGACCATCTGCCATCAATGGAAGTTTGGTTAATGAATTTTCCCCAGCCCAGTCTACATGCTAACCTTTTCCTCCCACAATCCCCAAGGTTTCCTTTGTCTACTGCTACATTTTCCATGAGGTCTGTTGACCTGACCCTATTTCTGTACTTTCTTAAAGCCTTTTACGGCCTGTCCACACTGCAGTTAGACATCCATGGCTGACCTGTGCCAACTGACTAAGGCTCAGGGGGCTCAGGCAGAGGGACTGTTTAATTGCAGTTTTGACATTCAGACTCCAGCTGCAATCTGAGCTCTAGGACCCTCCCACCTCATAGGGTGCTACAGCCCAGGCTTCAGCCTGGCGTCCATACAGCTATTAAAAAGTCCCTTAGGGTATGTCCACACAAGTCTTTTATTTCAAAACAACACTGGTTGTTTCGAAATAAAAAACTGAATGTCCACATGACGTTATCTTATTTTGAAATGACAGGCTCTGTCATTTCGAAATAAGAACCGTCATTTCAAAACAGCTTAAACCCCATTCATTTCGAAACGGCGTTTGGACATGTTGTTTCAAAACACCACCATTGTTTCAAAACAATTGTTTCGAAACAACATGTCCAAACGGCTTCATTTCAAAATAACCATTTTGAAATAACAGCTGTTTCAAAAGTAGACTTTCCCTTAATTCGAAGTAACGTTTTCTTAATTTGAATTAACTTATTTTGAAATAATGATGTATGTGTGGACATAGCCTTAGTCTAGGGCCTGTGAGCCTGAGTCAGCTGGCACAGACAAGCCATGGATTTTTCCCTGCAGTATAGAGATACCCTTTGGAGATTTTAGGGTTCATATGGTATCCATTCCCACATTTTCCTTTGAGGAATTTCCCAGGCTGTGGCTATGCCCCTGAGCCTGATTCATTTCCTTTTGGGCAGGTGTCTGCATCACAAACCAATGCCACCACAATAGCCTCTTTCATTGCTGGTCTCTCTGAAGAGAAACCAATATGTGGTATATATGAAGACTATACAACTTCTCATGCCTACAGCTGGCTCATGCGGGTACTTATATAATAGCTACAATCCAGAAATATTAAAATAATAAAACTTAGCTTTTGCATAATTATATACATATATATTTCTGACGGTCATTCTTCAGTTGTTTGCTAACATGGAAGCTGATCCTAAAATCCATACTCAGCCCTAGTTCAGACAATATTCCCACTGCAGTCAAAACTCAGAAATAATTAAAGTCAATGGGAGTTTTGCCTGCAATAGGATTAAGCAAAGACTTTAGGAAAGTCCAGTTCAAATCAGATCCAAATGGACACAGACATGCAGTGTGCAATGTGTAAACTCTAAGGGTATGTCTACACTTGCAAGTTAGTTATAATTAAGGAGGCTTAATTCAAACTAACTTAGTACCTGTCTACGCTAGGCTTTCATTAGTTTGAACTAAGGAATTTCTTAATTTGGACTAAACAGAGCTTTGTTCGAACTAGTAAGACCTGCCGGTTAGTTCAAACTAAGCCCTTGATTCAATCGTTTGTTTGAACTAAGGACAATGTAGACAAGGATTAATCCTTTGTTCAGACTTAACGAGTTTGAACTAAGGACAGTTAATTTGAATTAACAAAGTGGACTAATTTGAACTAACGTTAGTTTGAATCAGTCCATGTTGTACATTTGAACTAAGAAGTTCCAGTTTAGTTTGAATGAAAGTTGTGGCCTTGTCCATCCAATTTATTAGGCTGTTGTGTTTTCTTTCCATATTATCCCAAGGGGGACCAGCAGTGGTATGAGGAACAACTGAGGAAAAACAGTCATTCAGGAAAATAGTTTGACTCTTCTTCCTTTCCAGTCCCATCCCCACCAATAAAAAGGCTAAATTAGTAAAATTGTTTGTAAATAACTTGCCCAGTTCTGACCACAACATTTTGTAACATGTTGCACATGGCCTGATTTTAGTTCAGTTTAAGGAGGATTTATTTTTCTGTAAATAGCCTAAAACTTTCACATTAAGCCTAGATAATATTATGGTTTGAAATACTTTAATAAGCAGCTAATGGGATGTGCAAATGTCATTTGATAGTGAATGATCATGACGTGTAGCATATATTATTGTAATTTTTACCACTCTGTTTAAATAAAAAGTGTAATGGAATCAGGTGACAACATTCAAATGTTTCAATATCTTCAATCTTGTTTCTTGATTAAAAATCCCTGTTTAGTCACAGTAATAATTCTAAACTGCAATTTAGAGCCTGAATTTTGATAAGGAGTAGAGTGAAACGCACGCATATGTAGGTGCAAATGTGTCAGTTTAGCGCTCACAGACACCAGGAATATGCATGCAAGTTTTTGTGTCCAAATAGCCAATAATGCTTTTGAGTCTGTCCAATTAACAGTGTCCTAGCTACACTTACACAAGCAAATACCTGATCTGTGTTTACAGCAATAAAGGAATAGTGTCCCTACCCACCCATCAACTACTTGTAATTTAATTCACATACTTTATTTTTATACCTCCTTCTTCAATTCAACAGTGGCTATTACGCTGATTGGTTGCAGCAGAGCCAATGCCTATTTTATTTTATGTTTAACGTGGAATTGTGATGTCAATGTACTTGTATAGCGAAGCAGCATCCATTGCAGGAAGGATGGCAGAATTGACCTTGTCAAAAATAGGACAAGCTGACTGCTAGATGAAAACAGAGAAACACAAACTGTATCAATAGTTCAGCATTATTCTGAGGCAATATAGTTTGGAGCAGGGTTATAGCTTGTGGAATTCAGGTGATAAGCTGTTATTTCCTAAAATCAACAGATTTTATCTTGTTTTAGTGGAAAGAATGAATGATCAAATTGTAGAAAGATCTGCTATTCAAATAATTAGTTTCATGAAAGAGGAGAAATTAGTTTTGAAAGCATAACTATCTTAAACAAGGGTTTGTCCCACTTATGATACATATCATACTGTGCTGAAGACTTTAAAATACATATTCTCAGATTCCTCTTGACTTGTGTATATACAGTATGACATTGCAGATCTTACTCTCTCTGTTTAATATACATCAGTTCTTCATTTTTTAAGAAAACTTCATCAGTATATTAGCAGCAGAATAAATGAATCCAAATTAAACCACTGATTCCCAAAATCATAAGCTTGTGATTTAAATTTTTAATGGGTCTCTGCAATGGTGATTTTGTAGATTTCTTTGTGTTAATGGGTTACTGTATTATTTAGTAAGAGAGATCTGGCAAAGGCTTTTATGGGTCTGTACAGTATATGCAACAGGTCGCTATAGATCTAGTACTTAAACTGACACGCTCCTTGGGGTTCTGTTTGTGTCTTTTACTTTAGAGCGTAGCTGTTGTGGCCTTATTGGCCCCAGGATGCCATACAGACAAGGTGAGTGAGGTATTATCTTTTATTGGACCAACTTATGTTTGTGAAAGAGCTTTTGAGCTTACACAGAGCTCTTCTAATAACATTTAACAATGCTTTGCATTTTATCATCAGGTAGCAGACAAGAGATTTATAAAACAGAGAGGATATTTTTAAAGCTGAGCTATTTATATGAATGGTTATATTTTGTTGGTCTGGGCTTCACTCAAAAGGTGTGCAAAATCCTTAAATCATAAAAAAGGAGGCTGAGGATATTATGGCTACATTTGATGTCCTAAAGACGTACATGCAAATAAAGCTGATTACAAGCAGCTAAAATAGCTTTGAATACAACTGTCTGCTTTGTCTCTCTGCATTATGTTTCTAGATCTGTCTTCATGTACTACATGCACAAAACCTGTAGTTCACCAGAGAACAAATAGGCTACATATACATACAATATTCTGGATCAGAATTAATATAGTTATTGCTCAAACAAATGTAATATAAGGCTGTCTGAGCAGTAATCACTGAACTACATGAATTCATGAATACAGTGTAAGGACTTCTGACCTTTCAACAAAATATACTTTTTCTGATTGCAGCAATAGAACGACATTCATTTTAATGAATATGACCAAAAATCAGTTCTAATTTAAGCAGAAATAACCCTGAGTTCATTGCAGTCAATAGTACTCAGGCTGAATCCAGCCAGCTGAACCCAGCATTATAATTGCAAAAGTAAATTTTAAAACTTAAATGCATGAAGAAAAAAGGTCCCTCTCTGGACCAATGGCATCATGATAAGAAAACTGCAAAAGTTACAAAGAACTTGTTCTTATGAAATTTAAAACTGCAATAAAGACCTTAAACTTCATGAAAAAAATCTTGGCCTCACTGACAGTAGTGAGAATTCCATCACTGATTTCAAAGGAGTCAGGATTTTCTCTGTTTTTCTGTTCTTTTTAGTCAAACAATTGATACACCTGCATGCACAGACATTAAAACATACAAACAGCACTCCAGGTTCTTTGATTCCTCTGCATCTGTGAGCACAGCCTATCCCTGAGTGTAAGGAAGTATTTCAAAATAACAGTTAATGGGTGAACACAGCCTCAGCCCTTTGACTGTCAAGAAGCCAAGTAAAATCAGTCCTATCTAAAGAGTTTGCAGGTGTTAATCTGTTTGCACACAATGTGCTGAGCACTCTAGCTCTGCCATTTTCAAGCTGACAGTTACCCAACCACCAAATGTTTGGTTTCAAACGCCTATTTAAGTGGAAACAAAGGAAGTTTCACAGTTTGCAGGAGAGTGTCCCACATGCCAAGTCTGAAGGAAAAGAGTTCAAATCACAGCAAGATGCTGAGAGCAAACATATCACTGAAACTTTGTCTTCCACTATGGGTAGTCACCTGCTTTGTTTTTGAATAAACAGACTATGCAATATTAGGAACATATGCTCCTCCGTACTTCCTCACCTTGGATAGTTAGCTTGTATTCCTACTGCTTCTGCAAATGGCACAGATTTCCACAAAAGGAAGAAAAACAAACTATAGAATACTGAGCAGGCATTTCTGAGATTAAATTTCAAGAGCTCTGAAATATTGCAGATTCTGAGGGCCAGGGCTTCATCTGGTGTAAGCCAAAATAATTGCATGGACTTAAATGGGACTTCCATAGAGTTAAGCCCGTTTACACTAGCTGAAGATGTGTTCCTTTTTATGTTGAGCCTTTATTTAAAGGAATGTCCGATTGCTCATGGAACAATTTAAAGAGGAGTTTAACTTTTTGTGGCAAATTTAACATGTATATTTTAATTTGGGTGCAAACTCCAGTTCAGGAGCCAAACCCTGTACTTTACATGGTACTCTACTTCACATGGTACTCTAAATGCATTTCCCATGATGTTCTGCTGGCTTCTTAAAAAATCTCCCATGCTTGTGAAGCGATGGTACAAAATGCAAGAAGGGGCTGGAAAACATATATATGTGATACAGCTTCAACACTCTCCATAATTAAAAAGAGATGGATTTGGTCAACACTGGAGACTTTGGGACAAAATCCAGTCCAGTAGAAGATTGGCCATTGACTTCCACCAGGATTTTACCCATTGTGAAATAGGAATTTTTAATGTCCTTTGGAGCAATTGATCCAAGACTTAAAGGATTTGGAAAACTGCTATAAAAATGACAAAATGATGCCTGCCAATAAATTAATTAGTGTTTTTTCTACTGTGCTTGAAAGAAAGGTGAATATAAGAATGGCCATATTGGCAGACAAATGGCCCATCTAGCCAGTATCCTGGCACCAGATGCTTCAGAAAAAACATACAGAACAGAGCAATTTCAATTGATCCAGTCCTAGCTTTTGGGAATCAGAGGCTTAGGGACACCCATCACATGGGGTTGCATCCCTGCCCATCCTGGCTAACAGCCGCTAATGGACACGTCTTCCATGAATAGATCTTATTCTTTTTTAAACACAGTTATACCTCTTGCCTTCAAAACATCCCCACCAAGGAGTTCCCCAGACTGACTGTGTTTTGTGTCATGAAGTACTTCCTTTTGGTTGTTTTAAACCAGCTGCCTATTAATTTCATTAGGTGATTCCCTCCTTGTTGTGTTATGTGAAGAGGTAAATAACACTCAGTTTCTTCACGCCCTTCTTGATTGCACAGACTTTTATCATATCACCTCTTGATTGCCTCTTTTCCAAGATGAACAGTCCAAGTCTTTTTAATCTCTCCTCATATGGAAGCTGTTCCATATCCCTAATCATTTTTGTTGCCCTTTTCTGTACCTTTTCCAGTGGGCTTTCTTTGAGACGGGATGACCAGAATTGCATGCTAATTCAAAACTGTGTGTCTGTGATTAATGGCCTGCTTCACTTATTTTATGTGCAGTTAAATGTGGTTATATAAAGTTTATTTTAAAAAACTCCTCTTGTGCTTACTGAGAGATTATTAATAATCCACAGGGGAGGTTGCTTGTCAAAGGCCTTCCCATATAATTCCTCTCCTGCTGCTTCAGAAAAGAGAATTAACCCTATTGGTTCACTGAACCAGAGGAAGAAAAAGACATCAGGAAGTAGGGTGATGCTGGATTTCTGATATTTGTAAGGACATTACCCTTTGCACTGCTTCTTATGATAAATAGGTATTAGAAATCTAGTGCTGCTGCATAGATATAGAAGAACTGTTTGTTGATGTGCAGCAATAGAAATGAAGGTCCCGATCCTACCAGGTATTAGGTACACCTTTGAGAGGGTTCATTATTGTCAGGTCCCATTTGAACACTTGTGGGAGAGTGAGTTTGATAAAAGATGAAGATGCTCAACTCTAATTAAATACAATGCTTTGGTCTGCGGCAGGACTGGGCCACCAAATATGGCTATTGAAACATGCTTAGAATCAACATTGCCTCTTACCTCCATTGACTGTTGTTTCTTTGGTTTTTATTTTTTATAAAAGGAAGGGAGGCTCAGGATATTATTGCAGCAAAGAAAAGTCATATACACTTCGAATCACCTTTTGCTGTCTTGGCGCT
The DNA here is from genome assembly GCA_007922195.1 of Podocnemis expansa. NCBI lineage: Eukaryota > Metazoa > Chordata > Testudines > Podocnemididae > Podocnemis > Podocnemis expansa. The sequence goes on from ML682028.1 coordinate 11,827,049, forward strand.
AAACTCTCCATTGGCTGGGAACTGTTTAAAGAGAGCTATGATTGGTTTGGTTTTCATTAGCTTTACCTGTTGAAACTTAAAGCTTGCTTTAAACAGTGATGACTGCATTAGTGCCAATGTATTAATAAGAGAGGGAACTTTAGATGGCCTTTGTGTTTTGCAAAAAGAATGTGTGTCCATGGGAGGGAAGGGAGGGGGGTTGTCTGAGGGAGGAAGTGTATGAGAGAGAAGGCAAAGTGTCACAAATTTAAAGGCAGGATGGTTACGGCACTGAACAGGGACTCAGGAAGGCTTTTCTCAGATCCCAGGACAGCCAAGCAGTTCTCACATGACCTGAAGCAAATCACTTCATATCTCAGGGCCTCAATTCTGCACCTGTAAAATAAAAATAATAATCCATCCTTTCTCCCACACTTTGTCCAACACAACCTCCCCATTTCAATTATACAGTCTTTAGCTCCATGGTTCTTAGATTGCTGGCATAGCACCTAGCACAATGGGACCCTGATTTTCTTTGGGGAATCTAGCCTCATAATAAAGGAAACAAAGGCAAATGAAAGAGTTAAGAGCGAGAGAGGATATACCTGAGTCTGAACTTCACTCAGTTAACAGAATATGTCAGGAACAACCAACACATCTTTGTCAAGGCTAGTCACTTGTGTATTTCCACGGATACCTGTTTCTTCACACTGGTGTTATCTCACTAGGGCTTTTTTCTTACTTCCTGTCTCCCTGCGAGCCCTGCCATGGCTTGATGACCAGTGCCAGTAAATTAGATAGTGTCAGTTCCTGGCATGAATGTGAGCATGTGGCTCAAAAAATCACTGTCATTAACTCCTCTTGGTTTTGGTAGTAATGTCTCACACAGACTGATGCACTCCTCATCAGCACATTCATCCTTCACCCCAGGGTAGGGTGTGTCTCTTCCCTGTGGGTTGAATCCTTAGCTCAGGATAGGTGGGGTTTAAGCTGAGACTTGCCTGCACCCTCAAACCATGATGTCTTTTTTGCATTCAGTTAATCACATGGGAGCCCGCTGAGAGGGAAGGTAACTTCCTTAGCTCCTGTTTAAAAATTGCTAATGCACAAAGTGTGAACCACCACTTGAACTCATTTCTCTGTATCTATATCTCACGTTTCACTGTGTTCTGCCTAACAGGAACAGAAGGGACAGCTGACCAGTTTGGAAATGTGGCTACATTTTTTAAGCACTCTTAAATTGTGTCTTTACAGGTACTTTCCCTCATAGCTTATTTTATTAGCCAGCAAAACCTTCTGATCTATTTTCAGCTACCTGGTGAGAGGGCTATTTCCTTCCTGTGAGAGTCAAACTCTGAGAATCGAAAGATTAACACAGTGGCTGCCTCAGGATTTCTTTATCATTCTTTATTGTATGTTGACAGCTATATTTTAACTGAGTCCATCACAAACCCCAAAATATTGCATGTTGAAAAGCTATTAAAGAGAAAAAATATTTTGTACAGCAAATTGAATCGAACATTTAGATGAAAAGCACATTAATCAGCTGCTGTGCTTGCATTCTGTTGAGTAGGTGATATAACTTTAGGTGGCTATTCAGTGCTAGTAATTGCACTTTTTTTAAGCTGAGTACTGAGAAGGTTTCCTCAGTGTAGTATTTAACACAAAACTTGGTCAAAAGACAGCATTTCCATTCCAGAAGGAACTCTGACACTTAAACATTTACTTTTGTTCCCAATCAGAACAAAAATTAGAAATTCTCGTGAAACTAAAATGCTGAAATATTTAACTTTGGTAACATCAAAATGACCTTATGGAAAAGTTTCATGTTAATAAGGTCAAAGCATTTAATGTTGACTATCTTTCTGAATATTAAATTATAGTGTGAACAAGCAAGTGTAAATAATAACATCAAAATGAAACGTTTTGATCTTCTCCAAGCAAAACATTTTATTTGTTTCCCAGCAAAAATTCTGTATAAATTCACATTGCAGTTGTTACTGTGAAACATTTCAAGTATGTCAGATCAGCACATTTCAATGGAAGATTGTTCCACTGAAAATTTTTAACCTATTTTCCTTAACATTGTGTTATGTTATGGACCAAGAGACAGACCCTCCTTTGCAGGACCCATTTACACCACTCTGACAGTTCCTCTGGGGAATTCCCCAATGCAGAAATGAAGTAACATCTGTGTAGATGACTCCCCAGCACTCACCCCATCAACCCCAGTTGTAGAGCATTTAGGGGAATGACTGGCGGCATGAAAACAAGCATGTAGAAAGCGCACTTAAAACCAGAGATCAAATGCTCTGTGCTTCAACTATTTTAGACTTTGGAATTGCACATTAATGCAGGGGTCTCAAATTCAAATCTCCATGAGGGCCACATGAAGCCTACTACGTTAGCTTGCAGGCCGCACGACTGTAACCTTTTCATACAATGATATTGCAAATACTGGTAACAATAGTGTCATTCCAGGCTGCAGAAAATAGCTTTCAGGCCCGCATGCAGCCCGTGGGCCATGTGTTTGAGACCCCTGCATTAATGGCTGTGAGAAAGCTGACCCTCACCACAGTGCAGTATCCAGAAGGCACAAATGGGCCACAAAGCTAACTTTTCATCCCCATACAGGGCTTGGCCTCCCTTCTGTACTGCATCTCCCTGGAGATCAGGCCCTCACAAGGCAAAATGAACTGTTATTTTATTTATGCAATCCCGTCTCTTGCAGATAAAAGATAAACAGAGGAGCTACAATAAAATCATATTTTACATCCCTAAACCTTATGAGGAAGACCTAGAAAGGCTCTTCACTCATCTCATCCTGGACAGGTATGGAAATGATAAACAGGGTCAACAGTCATCAAGCCACATGACATTATCATTAGCGGCTCAGTTTCAACATAAGGCAGGATTGAGTGGTTTTATTACACAGATAAGTGTCTGTCAGGACCATCTTACTTCATTGGCAGTTGGAGCTGTGCCCCTGCCCATTTGTCTGCAGCACCACCACTTGCAGTCATGACCACCTGCTGCTGATCCCATCGGGGCCCATCTGTAGCTACGCCCCTTCTTTCACACAAGGAAGCAATGGGGAAACCTGGGACCAGACTCTCTGTACTTGTAGATCTAGCCCGAGAGAATACAACAGAAATTGCTGCAGTACTTATTGCAGAAGCACTTGCTTGATTGTAGTAATATGCACCCCAGCATCAAGAATACTACTGAGATGCTTTATTTAAAAACAAATAATGCAAACCAAATTACTTTTAAAAGGAAAAAAATTGGTCAAAGATGCATTATAATTACATATTTTGTTGTTTGTGAAGCACACCCTCATTCTGGATGAGAAAGCCAAAGAGAAATACAGAGTTTGACATCAGTATCTGCAATAATGACCCAGTAGCACAAACTGGTCTTTGGATACACAACCCAGGAACCAATCCTTCAAACTGACTTCTTAAAAAAACAAAACAAAACAAAACAAAACACTGCAATATGTTCTTAATGATTTGCTTTACTATATGTTTTTCCTACAGTAAATGGTTAACCTGTTTTCAATAATCAGTCTTAAAATGTATATCAAAAACAAATGCTTTCTATGCAACTTCTCATGAAACTGTGGGAATATTTAATATATCACTTTCATTGCAAGTAATAGAAATAACTTAAAAATGCCACTTCAGTTTCTAATGTATTAACAAACCCTGTACTGTGCATTTTATATAAACCACAATGATGCATTTTAAATAAAAACTTGTGTTAAGCATTTTAGGGACTGCAGGTTAACTGAATCTACTATAAAGCGTACAGTATTCAGAACAGAGCCTGATATGTTAATTTATTTAACAAGATTGTAAAAGAATTTGCATTGCAAGCTAATTAAAGATACATTTGTACTCTCCTCTCAAGAGAGTTGTTTCATGGTTAACATTTGTGTGAGGTGTCATTTGGATTGCAGATGTCACCATTTATTGTTCTTGGCAGTTAACCCCGGATGAACCATTATAGCAAGGTTATTGCCCAATGAAGTGTTTATACATCACTAATCAGTACTTGAAACAAACTTGTAAGTAACAGCATGGATACAAAGTGTAGAAACCAACACTCGGCACAGACTGTAAAGATAACTGAAAAATGCTAAAATTTGTTTTGTAACTCTTTGGAGTTTGTAGACCAGCAGATGGATAATCATGGATAGCTCTGCTCCCTCTAGTGGGAAGAAGGGAAAAAGCCAGCTGTGGAGTCTGGACAACTTCATTCACATTTTATTTATCCATAATTCCACTTATGGAGTTTTATTGCTATGGTTGTGATTTCTTGAATAAATGCTGTAACAGCTTACTGTCATTATGGTACTCCCGAAAGGCCATAGGCCTTGTGCAGGACATGCCTAGGGCTAGGGAATGTCATCACTGTACAAATAATGAATTTTGGCCTCTCTCTCTCTTTCCCTCCATCCTAGAACAGAGAGAGATTTTATCAAAGGGAGCCTGATCTGTCCAAGCAACCTATATTTTGTTTTTGTTCCCCCTCCCCATGCCTTGCACGGTGACAGTTGCAGAGTTAAAACAAACAAGGAGTCCTGCAGCACTTAAAGACTAACAAATTTATTTATTGCATGAGGTCTTGTGGGAGAAAATCCTATTTTGTCAGACGCTTTGAAAAGGGGGGAATTTACAATTGTTTAGCTGGCTCAGTAGCAGCGGAGTAGACTGGACTGCAGGGCCCAACTGAAATAGTGGAGTGGCACTGACTCTGTCTCCGCATGGTGCTGCACTGATGTCTTCTCTTTGGGGTGCTGCCCTCATTGCCTGGTTATAGCCAGGGCCGTCCCTAGAGGGGTCCAGGGCCCTGAGCAAATCGCTCTCTGTGGGGCCCCTACTAACCTCAGCACTGGGGGGATGGGGCCAGCTGACCCAGGAGAGGGGCAGGCCCCTGTGCTAGGTGCCCCATTCTGGGACCACGCTTGCCAGCGAAAAGGGTGGCCAAATTCAGCTCTGCTTCCCCACCCCCGCTGCTTTTGGCTCTTGTGCTGGAGCAGTGGGGAGGAAGCAGGAGGCAATGCAGCAAGGGGGATAGGGGTACTGGCCCCGTGCTGCCTCCCGCCCCCGCCCTTCTACTCCAGCACAGATCCAAAAGCATCACTGGGGCGGGGGGACAGACAGTGTTGAATCATGCTGCTGCTTGTGGCTAGCTAGCCCATTCCCCAACATGGGGGGGACAGCGGTGCAGGCCCCGTGAGGCCCCAAAGCACGGGGCCCTGGGCAGCTGCGCCATTTGCGCTACCCTAGAGACAGCCCTGGTTATAGCTCTCGCACACTTTATTAAAGTGTGCAAGTGAGGAATCACTAGGACCCGCCGCGGGACAGGCTCTAGAAAGGACGGCAGACCCTACAAACACTGTTCCCTTTAACCCCTGCACCTGCATGCATGCACACAGGTCACGAAACCTGCAAACGCAGCAAAACAAAGCATGCACAAAAAAACTCATACCAAGAAATTTCTGGTGCACACCAAGAATATTTTTGCACACACCAGCTAGGAAAAGTTAGAGGGAACATTGCAAAGAGCCTGAAAATCTGATCAAGGGGGATTTTCCCCCACTGGAAGCTCATGCAATAAATATATTTGTTAGCCCTTAGCAGTCCCACAGGACTCCCTGCTTGTTTTGCTGATAACAGGGCTCCCCTTGGCAGCCTGAAAATCTGCAGCCAAGCCCCGCACGCGCCAGCTGGGGCTGCAGCAGGGCGCACGCGCGCTCCCGCCCGGGCCGCGCGAGGCAGGGATGCGCGCGCACCGCTCAGCTGAGAGGGGTGGGGCGAGAGGCGAGCCCCCCCCCCCCGGAGCCAGATTGGTGCATTCCAACGCTGCTCCGTCATTGCCCTCCCCTACCTCCGCGCATGGACTCGTCCCGCCCGGCGCGCCCGCCCCGTTCCGCGCCACGAGCCAATCAGAGGTTAGCGCTGTGGCGCTTTGTCCTCTGATTGGCGGAATGAAAGCGAGGCAAGGCGGGCGGGGGGCGGTGCGCTGCCGCGGCTCGCGGCGTCTCCTCATTGGCCGGCGGTGGAGGAAAGATGGCGGTCGGGGGGGACGCAGAGGCGAGCGGAAGGTAACGCGGCGGGGCTCCGGCCGCGGCCCGCGGCGAGGCTCCCGCGCAGGCGCAGTGCGAGGCTTTTCGCTGCGCGCTGCTGGAGCGTTTCCCCGCCCGGCCTGTGGGGGGCGCTGTCGGGCGGCCGTCAGGCCTCCCGCCCGCCTCATGGCTCCGCCGCCCCTGGGTCTTAGCGCCGCCCGCCTTCATCTCAGCTCCTGGGCCAGGAGGGTCTGAAATCATGGGATGCGTGTTGCCACGGCAACCGCTTACAGCCGCAGCTCTGCTGCAGAAACATGAGAGAGGAGCGGCCTTTGGTGACCGATGTTACTGGCGCCTGCCTGCGAGTTAATTTTGTCCACCCCGTCTCAGCGCCTGGGTCAAATGCAGGCGGATCGTAGAGTCGGACCATCGAAGGGTGGCAAGGGGCTCATGAGGTCATCTAGTCCAACCCACGATGTCCGACTGGCTTCCAGAGGTACCGCAAGGCAGGGGGTAGACAAAAGTGGTTCACCGTCAGGTGCCAGCAGTTTGATTTTTGGTTGCCAGAGGGCGATCCTCTTACTTTTCTGCAGTGGAGCTAGGTGGCAGACTATTGAACTGGTCACCATGGTGAGCAGATGCAGACATTTTTTGAGGTCTGCCCTGAGTCAGTGGTTGTCAAAGCATGGGTCGCAACCCAGTATGGGATGGCAGGCCCAACGGGACTGGGTCGCAGCACCCGTGCTGCACTGGGGTGGGGGACGTGGCTGCCCCTTGCTCTCTCACCGGCCGGCACTGCTTCTGAGAGGAGGCACAGCTGCCCCTCACTCCCCTGCCAGCCAGCACTGATCCCGGGGGGCAGGGGGAGCTGCCCCACACTCCCCTGCTGGCCAGCGGTGATCCCATGAGGGGGCATCCCAGGCCCCCCACACACAGTGGAGGGTCACTGCATGGCAGAGGGACCCAGAGCTGGGTCTTGAAAAAAGTTTGACGACCACTGCCCTAAGGCTACCTTTGCACTGTAGAAGACGTGCAGTTTCCAGCACAGGTAAAAATGTACATGCACTAGCTTTGATGAAGATAGTGGTGCTAAAAATAGCAGTGGACTAGCTCCTTTAATTCAGACTTGTCCAAGACCTAGCTACAGAGTTGGACAGCTAGCTTATTGAAATCCCTGCACCGCGGGGCCAGTGATACTGTTTTTGGAATGCTAGTTCGTGTACATGCGTGTTAGCTGGAAACTGCATGGCTTCAGATTCAGCGTAGGCATGCACCTAAGTGATGGAAAATCACGGGGTCAAAGGGGACCGCAAAGGTCATTTGATCTAATCCCCTGCCCTGATGCAGAATTTGTTGTACCTAAATCCTGTCCAAGACCCCACAAAGTCTGGCAGAACGTGCGCTTCAAGCTAGTTGTCCAAGTTCCTGGTGTCTTAGCCAGTGGAGCACTCCTTCTCTGTTGCAGGGGTAGTCAATTAGTGTTTTTTCTCACAGTTCAGATTTTTTGGCCAAGGTATAAACAAGGTCCAAACTGCAGAGAAAAAGAAGAAGAAGAAAAATACTGATAAATAACAGGTTTTTGGGATCCATTCAAAAGCTTTTGGCAGTCTGGGTTTGGCCAGCATCAGCCTGTTGCCTGCCTGTGCTCCAGAGTATGCTCCTTGGTGTAGGGATTATCTGTTGTCAGTTTTTTGGGGTTTTTTTGTTTTTTTTTAATTAAAGTGTTACAGAGCCTCCAGCGTTTTTGGTGAAGATAAAAGTAGTAAATATGTGTATAGTAGCTAGCAAAAATGTTTGCAGAATTTACATAAAGTATGTAAATAGAATTTAAAAAATTCTAAGTAGTATGTTTTCGGGAATCAGATTCGAAAGTCATTCTTTGTTAATACAAGGGAAAGGGGCCTAAAGTAAATCCTTATTATTCAAAATGTATCTGACTAGTTTGAGCAGTCTAGTTTAACTGATTTAAAATAGTTTATAGTATGCTAGTAAATATATTGCAAAATATTTTTGTACTGAAGAAGTAAATGCAGACTTGACTGCATTGCAGTCCTTTGGTATTACATTTTAACTGAGAGTTTGTGATTAACATTATGCTTACAAGTAGTCTCGTTGATTTATGAGGCATGTACGGTTACTTGTGAGGTTTCAGGATTGGGGATTTCTATCTGTCTTATTCTGTACACTGTTCTATAAGACATCTGTCTCTAGCTGACATAACAAACATAAGTATTACAAATTACTGTATTCTGATTGATTCAAGGTGCAATTCTGCGTGACTGGCAAGTTGCGGTAACAATTCTATGCATTAAGTGCAGCATAAATATTGTGCCCAGTTCTGCTTTTGGCATTTATTTCAGTGGCTGTCAGGGTCAGGTCTATTACGTAACTAATACTCTGACCGTTGTGAGGTGGCCTTATTCCCATTTTGCATATGGCAAAACTGAAAAAGAGATGGGAAGTGACTTGTTCAAGGTAACACATAATGACAGTGACAGAACCAGAACTGGAATCCGGGTCTCTTAGCTCCAAGTCTAGTGTTCTCTCCAGTGAACCATGCTGCCTCCTAAGTGGAAGTATTATTGCCCCCATTTTATAGAGGGGAAACTGAGGCAGAGAGCTCCACGCCTGGTCTCCAAACCCACACTGGGTCAGCATAAGATAGGCTAGTTTTGTACTGTGCATAGCATATCTTACAGTGATGTACACGCGGTGTGGTGTCTTCACAACACTACACCAACAGGAAAGCGTCTCCCATTGATGCCACCTTCCATCTTTTAGAGAGGTGGACTGATTCAGTTGATGGGAGAGTGCTCTCCCATCAGCTGAGGAGGTCAATGAGCTCGAGTACTTTCCTCTCAACTGAATTAGTCTGTCTCCTTGAGGGCATGCCTACACTGCAGCAGTGGCAGGCATTGACGCAGCAGCGTCAATTTAGCAGATCTGTATACCTTGTTTAGTTAATGGGAAAGTACTTTTCTTCAACTGAATTAACTAAACAATCAATCAAATCATAGGGCTGGAAGGGACCTCATGAGATCATCGAGTCTAACCCCCTGGGAATTGAACCCAGGACTTTCTGCATGTTAAGCAGAGGTGCTAGCCACTACACTATTAGCAAGGCAAGGCTATACAGATCTGTTAAATTGATGCTGCTGTGTCAGTGCTTGCCGCTGCTGCCGTGTAGACATGCCCTAAGACTTAAGTAACCAGACAAAGATGTCGTGAGATAATCTTGGCAGAGTTGGCAAATGAACCCAGCTGCCTAGAATCGTGCTAGCTTCTATACGGGGACTGTCAGAAAGTGGCAGAGCACAGACCCATCTTGCAGTCACACTTTAAGATTTTTCCTGGCTAACTACTTTGTAATGAATGTGTAGAATGTATTGAGCATTGTTCCAATAAACACATTGAGCTGGATAAAGTCTTATTTTAAAATGAGTTTTAGAAAGCTATAATTACCTAAGTACTCAAGAATATGTAATTTGGAAATATCTGTGGGGGATGGGAAGCGTGTGTGTGTAAAATTTGAGGGGTTTATTAAATGTAACAAACACAGCAAGCCACTGTTATATTTGCTAATGTTGCTGTGTGTGTGTAGCTTGTTTATAATATTGTATATCTGGCATAATGTGGTAATTTGATTAGTAAGAACTGATTGCTCTTGCATGGATCAGAAAAGTTCAGTACATTTGCTTTGTGAGCAAGGTAATGATATCTACTAGATTGGAGTCAAAATAATTGCAGACTTGTATATACACATTATTTTCATTTACCTCCTAAGTTTGAAAAAGGACATAATATTTTTGAGACCTGTGATATCTGTAAATCCTAAATTATAGTCTTGTGTATATTATAATTATAAGCATTCTGTTTAGTTATGGAGCATTTTTTTGTTTTGTTTTGTTTTGTTTTAGCAGAAGTATAAAAGATAAGGCCAAGATCAATTTAAGAAAATGTGATGTTGGAGACAAATATTCCCATTTGCCACTAGCCAAAGCATCTGTTCTTTTGCCATTAATGGTTAAAGGTGGAAAGCTGCATCTGCTATTCACTGTCAGATCAATGACGGTATGTGAACCTGAAGGTCAAAGCATAACATCAAAAGTAACATGAGAAAGCGTGTTGAAAGATTGAGGTGTGCAAAAAGAAAAAAAAAATAAAGGAAGGAAGGCCCTCAGATGATGCTTGTATTTATTCATATTCCTATCCAAGTATTAGCCTCTGCACAAATCTTAATTACTTCATGCTTTCAGAGCCTGGATTTTAAACATGGATGGAACCAAAATATCCACACAGACATCCTTATTTGCAAATGTAAACAGGCTTGCTCATGTAAACATTAATCACTCTAATATTTACTTTTCAGATACTAACTAACAATTTGGATGTTTCTGTGACCTTTGATACAGGTTTCCAAGTTAGAATAAAAGGAGTTATGGTTCAGTTTCCCTCAGAATTTAATACAGTTTTTGCCAGTGTGATTTCCAGTTTTGTATGTAACATTGCTTTTCCTGTCTCTTCACATCTGCAAGTGAGAGAATAAATTTACCTTCCTCTCCATTTTTGTGCCCGTGGTATCTTTTTAAAACTATTATTACTAGCTGTTATGTCTGTCTACTGTCTTTGAGAACTTACCTGGAGGTTTTTTTTTTGCTTCTGAGCTGTAACATCTCTTGAATGATGCTGTAATGATTTTCCTACTTAAAAATTGTAGACATCATCATAACAGCATATGCAATAGCTGAGCTGACAGACTGATGGTTAATGACCTTTTTAAGAGGCTGCAATTCGCTCACGGAACTCTCTATTATTAGAATGAAACTTCAAATATAATATAGAGATATTACTTATTCAGAGTTGTTTTTCAGCTGCTGATTTTTTTCCAATTAATTCTCTTATCTTGACTACTTAATTCTTTTCCTTTGATCATGCAGAAATAGCCATTCTGGTAAACAGCCTATGTACAACCATTGCCCATCTCTGATATGAGGAAGAAATGGTAAAAAGCCTTGAAATGTGTTTATAAATTTTAAAGGAAAGTATACAATACAAAACACATGATTATGAAAGTAACAGACTATTGTAAAAATCTTTTTGGTATTGTGCTGAAAGTGAGCATCCTCAAATGGGTAGGTATAAGTGCTGTGTTCAGATATTACAAAAAGCTTCCTCAAACAGTTCTGACACTGCATCTGTCTTCTGACCTGTACAGCTCTTGTTTCTTCTAGTTCCCAGCCTTTGGAGTAGTTGGAGTAGTTTTGTCATGAGAACTGGTATCAGTAGGATCTTAACAAATTCATTATATTTAGTATTACTCCTTTAATTTCCAGTTGAGACGTTCACCAGGGCAAGTCTGCTTTCCAGGAGGTAAAAGTGAACCAGCAGATAGAGACGAAATAGCCACTGCTCTTCGGGAAGCTAAAGAAGAAGTGGGACTCTCACCAGAGCAGGTGGAGGTCATCTGTAGGCTTGTACCTGTAATTGATGAAGTAAGATATACAAAATAAAATCAAAGAAATTTGAATATTGTGAGAAAACAAGCTGAAATCATATAAGGACGACTTGGAATTACGTTTCTCTTCTGTAGGTGTAAGATTGACGCATTTTAAATAACAATGAGTGATGTTTTATTTTGTACAGTAATGAAGATGCAGCCACTGTCCTGGAGATGTCTTTTGAGGTGTAAATCACTGTTAAGTTTACAAGCTTCTAGGCTCTTGCTATACTTCACGTGGAAACAGTTTTCATGCATTGGAGTCAGGCTATAAAGTGCTACATTTTCAAAGCAGTGTTTTTCATAGTGTTATGTATAGGTAACAATTCGCTTTTATTAATGCTTTGATTTTTGTTTCTCTATTGATATAGAGACTTCTACTAAAGTTTTACTTTCACAGGTAAGAAAGTAAAAGCAGTATCTCTTAGGATTACGATGAAGACATGCTTTATCAAATAGTTTGCAACGTGGGAGTATTGTTGTAAAAGTATCTTTAAAGCAGTCAACCAGGGATCCCAGGCACCTGAGAAGGGGGTATGAGGATCAGGTTTTAAGGACCAAGCTTCAACCTCAGACAGTGAGACTTGAGCTTGGGAGGGCTGAAACCTAAGGCTGAGCCCACCATCTCCACCCCTTGAGTCACCTCAGCAGAATACCCAGCCAGTCTGGGTTGGGGAGCGGCCACAACCAAAAATTTTAGTGTCACTGCAGATGAGAGATCTCCCTGTGCTGTCAGAAGGAGTTCCCTCACAGCCATTGACTCCTGCAGCAGGCAGCAGCTAGCCAAACAGCCACCACTGCCCTGCTCCGCTCCGCTCCATCAGAACATCAGGAAGCAGGGTCAGACGAAAGGGAGAAATCTGTGGAGCTTGGGGATCCCCCTGCCCCCACATTGCTTCTGGTTGGGGATCCACAAGTTTGTCTGCTTGTGTTTAGAGTAAAAAGAAGATGAGAGTTTCTGCTTTAAAGCAAAAAAAAATTAATATAAAGAATAACTCTGCCTGCTATGACAGTTTTCTTAAATTTTTTTTGAGCTGTGTATTATTCATATCACTATGCACTATTATAATTTGAAATATAGATATAAATTTGAATCTACTGACAATGTTAACTTTTAATTCTCTCTTTCAGCACTATCTACTTTTGTAGTCTCAATGGGTACGTCTATACTATGTGTTTAAGTCGACTTAAGGGCCCTTAAGTCGACTTAAACAGAGCCCTGTCTACACTGCAGGGCAATAAAGTCGACTTTAGGGTCCAGTAAAGTCGACTTTATAAGTTCCACTTATAAAATCAACTTTACCATTAAGTCGACTTTATTAAGTCGACTTAAGGCAATTTGGACTCACTAAGTCGACTTAATAAAGTCAACTTAGTGCAGTGGGGCCATTAAGTCGACTTTATAAAGTCTACTTAAGCCAGGGCGTCCATTTAGAGTTGACTTTATAAAGTCAACTTAATGTAGTGTGGACTCACTAAGTCGACTTAATGAGGTCTACTTAAAGTCAACTTAGCTTTTACAATATAGACATAGCCAATAACATTAAAGCCAGTATTATATTGAGAATTCTTAAGTATGATATAAGATGGTGGCTCTTGGTCTTCAAATACCCTTATCTGTCTTATTCTTCTTAGTTACCTTGCTATAAATCACACTTGATTGATTTAAATAGTAAATCTAGATTCATGTTAGCTTGACAGATAAAAAGATTTTGGCCCTTAAACAGTGACACTTCTTTGCTGACTACCAAATAGGGTAATGGTATGCCCAAAAGCAGAATAGGTCCTCTCTGCAAAATCTTTGACTTGAAAAGTATTTTTCCCAATAAAACATGATTATATCTCATTATATTCAACATGTACATAAGTCATTTAAAAATAAGCCTCTCTCTTGGTAAATCTTTGAAAAGTGAGTTACACCTCTTCAGAAGTGTAACACTAGGATGCCTCCCCAGATGTACCAGGGAAATTGGTGGAGCATTGAGTTTCTACTTTTCATCTAGTAAACTATCAAACTCGGTTAACAAATCTGTGATGATACTGGATAAGCAAAAGTATCAACAACAATTGTGTTAATTTCAAGTTGCTCATGGGGAAAAACAGTTTTTCTTTTCTTGGGGAACATAATTATGAAGATTTGGTATTTATTTCCATGCTTTTAAGTTGTTACAAATGGAATTGTAGTAAACAAGATATTAGTATTTTTACAACACCAATAGTATTCTTTTGAAGAGAAAAAGGTTTGTAATGCTAAGGCTTAAAATATTTTCTGTAAACATGGATTTTAGCATACTTTACAGGGGAGGACAGTTAGCTCTCTTGGTAACATGTCATTTTCCTAATAATAATCTCTCTAAATAAGTTATGTTTTATGAATGTCCTACAGTTTATCAGGTTGGATCGTACAGAGAATATAAACACCAATGCCCCAAATTAGCAAGCTGTTTCAGCATCTGTGTAAGTTTAAATGCATAAGTAGTCCTCAATGCTAAAAAGGACCTACATGCTTAAGCAGCTTGCTGAATCAGAGCCTAAAAGTGCTTTACAAGTATGATTGTTTCATAAATTATCAATAGTGTTAAAACCATATTAAGTTTGCAATATAAAAACTATTTCTAAAATATTTAAAAAATGCAGGACCTTTTTAAGTGTTTCAAACAAGTTTGTTTTTTCTTCCTTTCAGATGGATTCTTTAGTAACACCAGTTGTAGGATTTATAGACGAGACATTCCAGGCCAGACCTAATCCAGATGAAGTGAGTGATGTGTTTTTGGTGCCACTGGAGTACTTTATCGATCCACTGAAGTACATGGTGTTGCCTTATAAAAAACTAGGTGGTGTTAGAGATTGGCTACACAGTTTTGTATATGATGACCCTGAGCGTAGAACATCATTTAGGATATGGGGACTCAGTGCACACTTTGCTGTATTTCTTGCTCTTGTAATTTTTGAAAAGAGACCTACATATGACATTCAGTGTGATATTGACAAGTTAATTTCATTCTCAGAGAAGAGTTTCATGGAGATGTACATGTCTCTATACAAGGGAAGAAGCAGCAAACTGTGAGCTATGTGACTGGCACATAAGTGCAAACAGTTGGTTTAAATTATTTTTCAAACTTTGCTATTTGATTTTCTGCATCAGAAACTGTCCTATTTTAATTACCTAGTGGGTTACAGAAAATACAACGCTGATAGGTTAACACACAATTAAACAGACTCCTTTCTGTATTTATTTTATGTGTATCAAAAGTTTCATAATGCTTTTCATGGACTTTGTGATTCCAGCATTGGACTGGAACTCAGAAGATTTAGGTTCAAATTCTTGGTTGTCATGGACTTCCTCTATGACCCCAGATAGGTTACTTAATTTCTTTGAGTGCTTCAGTTGCATTCTGTAAATTGTAAATAATATCCTTCCCACCCTTTGTCTTTTTGATTTAGAATATAAACAATTCAGGGCAGAGCCTGTATCTGGCTATGATATGTACAGCACCCATCATGATGGGGTTCTAATATTGATTGAAGGTTCTAAACTAGTGATCTTCACTATTTTCATGTGGGGCTACTTTGGCAAAGAACCCTTCAGTGTGAGAGCCACATGAACTCCTAAATTAGCTAACCCTTACCGACATAACTACAACAAAGTTTGCTTGTACAATAAAATGATTCCCCTTTTCTAAAACAACCCAGAAAAAGAGAGAGAGTTAAAAAGCCACCTACTCATGTAAACTTTTTAAGAGCAGAATAATGCAAAACTCACTTTTAGATGAGCAAAAGTGTCCTTGTTGCTCTGCCTGCAGGTGGCTTGGGGAGTAGCAGGGCTACAAGTGTGCCGGTGTTGCGGCCTGGTGGTTTTGTCCCCTCTCTTGAGATCCCCCTTGAAAAGAGGCATGAGCAGCAAGCGGGGGAGCCTCTCAGGCAGGCAGTGACACCACCAAAAGGCGACACTGCTGTCTCAAATGGAGGAGGGTGGATGCACCTCTGCTGCTCCTGCAAGTCAGCAGGAGACAAAGAGGCAGCAGTCATCGCTGTGCACTTCAGCACTTTCCATACCTATGGCTGCTGCACCTCAGCTGCTGGCCTTGGCACCCCTGCCTCCATGTGGTGCTGAGTTGCTCAAGTGCCAGTGAGTGACTGGCTCACTGCTCTGCAGGGTCCCTGGAGAGTGGAGGGGATGGTTCTTCCCTCTCTCCTCAGCAGAGTGGGTTGCTCTTCCCACATGAGCCCCTCCATGCCCCACATAGCTCCTCCCCTTTTCCAGATACGTAGGGAGTTAGTCAAGGAGCTGCCATTAGAGTTCCATGGGAGCCGCCACCGGCTGACAGGCCTTGCAATGAAGAATACTGTCCTAGGCATGACCGTAATACAATAAGGTGACAGAGCTTTTTACTTTAGTTTATTGTGTCCTCAAAACCAAATCTCATAGCCTATAGAAAGTATAAAGTGCAAGCACTTTACTACACCCTGAGATAGTCTCTACACCACCTAGTTAGCAAAACTCAGCCACCCTCGTAGTCACAGATCCCATTGCCCCGCTTTGCTGAAGTTAACAGAACTATTCCTACGCATAAAGTTGCATATATTTTAGTGTTTATAGAAATGTGATTGACAAGAAAATAGAGAAAAGTCATGACTAATTGCCTATAGTAGATCTAAAACTGAACTATTGGAGGAAAGATGGGCCAGATGGGGAAAAAAAATATTTTTAAAAAGTTGAAAACTTTTATAAAAAGCATGGGCCACATCTTCATCTGGTGTAAATCTGCATAATTCCATTAATGTGAGCAATGCCAATTTACACTAAATGAGGCTCTGACCCATTATATGTACATACTTACTGTAACTGGTAGTCCATGTTGTCTTAACAATGCTGTTTTCCCTTACCTTTTGTGTATGTCACTGACTTTTAATATTTAAGTAATCTGTACCAACAACCATACTGTTTAATAAGAACTTCATAACTAAAATAGCCTAATTTTATTTGGTATTGTATTTTAAAAGGAAGCAGATTTAAATTATATATATAATATATATATATATATATATATATATATATATATGGCTATCTACCTTTTAATCTAAAATCACTGAGTTTAAACTTCTTCTACTGTCTTGATTCTCTGAAATTTTCTTGGAAAGGAATTGAATTTTACATTTAAAATCAGTGCTGCAAATCTACAACTGCCAGGTTTCATTTCTAAATGACAGTCATGCAAGTTGTATTATTTGGGGCTTTAGACTACAGTCAAATCAGAAATGCAGTAACTGATGAACTAACAAACAGCTTCAAAGTGGTAGCTGTGTTAGTCTAGTTCAGCAAAACAAAGCAGGAGCCTGGTGGCACTTCTAAAGACTAATACATTTATTTATCGCACAAGCTTTCATCAGCTTTTCATTTCATCAGGAGCTTTGAATAATGTAAGTTCCAGATTTCCAAAGCGTTTGAAGTGGGATTTTCTTCCACAAAAACTCATGCAATAAATAAATGTGTTAGTCTTTAACAAACAGCTGTAACCTGAAAGTTTGTCAGTGGTTGCAGAATGGGGATACAGTTGATAACACGTCTTTCGTTGACAGGAGACAAAATCAAAAAGTATGCCTTAGAGACAAACTCTGTTCACCCTCTTACCCAGCACAGAAGGTCCTGCAGAGACACGAGCCATTGTTTGGAAGGATATGAGGAACGTACACAAAGGTACTTCCCCACTGAGTAGATTATGTAGTACATGACCGGCCTCTGAGATGTCCAGGTTATATGATCAGCAGTGACAAATCAACTTAGTAAAAAACTGATGCAGTATCCTTCAGTAGGCTCATTTAGATTTTGAATCATACCCATAGTCATTTTGGTTACTCAGCAGACTCTTTATGTCTTCTAATGTAAATATTTGAGAGGCGTTTACCCTCTGTTTTACTAAAATTCTCATTCAGCCTGGCCCAAGAACCATTGTGAATCTTTCCACTGACTCCAGTGCATTGTGGATCAATCCTTTACGTAACATGGAGGTCTAACATCTGTTCTGTAAAACTGTATAAATGGGACAAAGGGAATAATCCATTGTAGACAGTGAGCTAGAAGAGAAGCTATATTCATCACATAAAAAGATGGAACATTTACTCAAGGTTGAAAATGATTCTCTGAAATTTTTTTCACCAGTGAGGATCCAAAATTAGCAGGCTCCCACGATTTTTATTCCAGTCATTTGAATTTGATCAGGTATTTAATCTAGCATTCTGTAAACATGGCTGTTTACCATAACCATTGTAGTAGCACTATGCATGTCTGATGTAAAGAGTATCATCCAGAAGAAACACTAATAAAAGCTCATTAAATAGTGTTAGCAATTCAACATGTTTCCCAGTGACCTTGTCCTTCTAGCTATTTTTGTAGCCTTCAGTTTCAAAACAAAGTGCTTGGAATTAAACATATTTTTCTCATTAATATTTACATTGTTACATAATTGCATCACTGTTGATATGCCACAATTAAAATACCAACACTGATCAAAGCTGCAGGCCCTTTGTTCACCAAGGGCCCGAGCTAGGGCTGCCAGTTTTGCTTTGATGTATTCTTGGATTTATCACATGACAATCTTTAATTAAAGAATAATCTTTAATTCCTAGAGATTCCAGGACAATCCTGGAGGGTTGGCATTTTGCTGTGGCATGTAGAAAAGTAAAGAAAATTAAACTGAGCAATTGATAGCAGCCTCTGAACTATTTTGGCAGGGGTTTGTTTTGTTTCGTTTTGTTTTGCTTTTTGCCTTCTCTAAGCAGTTCCAACAGTGGTCAGAATTTCACAGAAATGCCTTTGGTTTTGTAAATAAATGATTCCCTTTCTACTGTCTGAGAAAGACCTATCTAAAAGCAACTTTTCAGTATTAAATTGGAATGTGCTTTTCATGAATAATCTAGCCATCCCGAATTCATATTGATTAAATCTTCACTCCAGGATATTGAAGTCTGGTAGAAATATTTTGTCAACATGAATTTTACCATCATATGGCTGGTGAAACCACAGATGATTCCTATCGATCATCCCAAATTATCCGAGGCAGTAGGACACTGGAGAGGGACTCTGATTTGGGTTCAAGTCTCAACTCTGCCTCTAGTCTACTGTGTAATTTAGAACAGGGGTTTTCAAACTACGAGTCAGCACCTGATACTGAATTACAGACCCTCAGTTACTGGGTCACGGCACCATCTGCTGCTGGCACTAAAAGACTGGAACAAGTTGCTCAAACATGTTTGTTGGGTCATGGGCATAACTGATTTTTTTCAACTGGGTCCCAGGGAAAAATGTTTGAAAACCACTGATTTAGAACATGTCAAGTCACTTCAATGCCTGTTTGCTCTCCTACTTTTTCTTTTTTCCTGTTCAGACTGTCAGCCCTTAGGACAGGTCCTCAGAGGTTTAGAAAGTCAAAAGTACTATCTGTATAGGTAGAAAAGTGGGGACAAGTGGAGAAAAGAGATCAAAGGAACATAATGAATACAATTTATCATATGTATTGAGTGGAGAGGGCATGCATCCATGTGCATTTGTGAATCTGTACCAGAGACTATAAGTGTACTCTTTATTTTACAAAACATGGAAGAAAGAAGGTCTTTGTGCTCAGGAACTTCAGGCTAACACAAAACATGGGATAACAATTTCAGCAGAAGTGTGAAAGTATTTTAGACTTGTTCATCTTTTTCATTTCTTTCTGCTTCCCGCTGTGTCCTGAGTCACTCAGTCTGCTACAGTCCCCCAATCATACTAGTCAGTGGTGTTTGTAGAGTAGCAAGGGAATAAGAAACAGACACGTGGGGTAAAGCAGACAGTTATCTCTGTGCCTGTTTTCATTAGTACTAAATAATTTAAATCTGAGCCAGATTCTCATGTGGTACAAACCAGTGTAGCTTCACTGAAGTTAATGGAGCCACATCTCTACACCTGCAGATGATCTGGCCTACCTATATCCATCTGTCCATAATTTCCAAGGAGTTAAGCAACATTGCACAGTAGTCTTACAATGCTGTTGTGCATAAATCATATTGCAATAGGAATTACCTCTCCATGGAGACTTCTCTTTTGAATGTGAATTTGTTAAGAATAAATCAGTCTAGCCTGATTAAAGTGAGAGCCCAGCTTTTTTTGTGACAATGACTTGGAATATGTTTTAATTTAGCTCTGAGTCCGAAATCTGTCATTTAAATAATGAATGATGGGAGTGGTATCAAAACATATGCACTCTTTGGGCATTACCTAAATATATAAGCGCAGAAAAAGGAAACTGTCTGCTGCCAGGCAGCTTCTAGGTTACTTGTTATGTATCTGAAATGATTACTGAAAAATGAAAGCCGTAAGTGGGAACAGACATCATTTTACCAGCAATTACCATGCCTGTTACGTGGAAGACTCAAAACAACCCAGAACTGACAAAGAAAAATGAGCAATAAGATAGAAAATAATATTCTTTTTCAGGAGCTTCATCCGTGGTCTGTCTATTATTGTGTATGAGTTATGTTACAGTAGCACTCACAGGCCCCAGCAAGGATCAGAGACCCGTTGTGCTACAGGCTTTACAAATATACCTGAAGACACATGCTCTAGGTGCAACAGTTGACAAACTTAAGAATTCTTATTCTAAGTAAAGCAAGTGGCATGTGGAGGGTGCTGCACATGAATCACTAAGATGCAAGTATGGCCATAGGCATGTCACTTTGCACCGTAGCTGTTGTGTAATTGGCAGCTACTCCGCCTGCAGCCAGATTTATTTTTACGTATTAGTTTCTCTGTTTGACAAGCAAGACAAGCAGCTGGTTCCCATTTTCTTACTCTGAGTTTCCATACTGTTTCTTATGCTGTGTAGTAGCCAGCGATGGTGCATATAGGGGTGATTTAGTCATGATAAGGTGCTATCGATCAGAGTTGCGACTGATGTAAATCAGCACAGCTCCACTTATGTTAAGGATTATTTCCATGTTTTCTTTTGCCCATTAAAAAGGCATGTAAAGTGCCAATTTCATTCAACACTTGAAGCCTCTGCTTTGTTCCAAGGCTGAAAGAATTTCCATTCCTCTCTGTGGGGAACCATCTGATAAATGCCAACTACTTTGGAATTGTGGCTTGGGCTAGATTTGAACCAGTAACTGCCTTTCTTTCCCTAGCTAGGGCCCAAATCAGGAAAGCATTTAAGCATGTGCTTCAGCACCAGTGGCTTCAACAGGATTAAAATGGTGCTTAATTTTAAACGCAAGCTTAACTGCTTCTTCTGAATAGGAGTGCTTTCTTGAATCAACCCTTTCTTCACTGTGCTAGGCTAACACAGAGAAGATGCTTAGGGAGTAAGAGTGGCCTAACTCCAGGTAGGTGTGTGTATCTTTTTTTTTTTTTAATTAAAGGAAAATCCAATGTACAGTATTTTTTCTGCTTTAAAAATAACACAGATGAAGTCGAATGTTAGAATATTCAAAAATACAATATGTTTGTTTGAGCGTTAGGTTCTCTCTTTTTGTATGCCAGATACATCTTGGACCTATTGGTAAGTTTTATCACAGTTTTCTTTGACAGAGAAATGTACAGTAGCTGAACTTTGGAAAGCATGGAAACAAATCTTCTGAATTCAATGAAAGGCCATCCATTAGAGGTGATAGCAGGGTGGAAGTTATCTTATTTCTTTATATAGCATTTACCTCTCATCCTAGAGTAACCCCAACAGCTTTCCATTTAGTAATTTGCCTTCCTTTGGTTGTTTTTGTTTGTTGTCGTCCATCCTTTCTCCTCAGTGTTTTGAGTTTTCTGGAGAAAGAATATATGCATTTTGTAAAGCTTGCTCCAGCTAAGACTTTTTGTTCCTAGCTGTGACCTAAACATGAATTCATCTCCACTCTCCAGAGGTGCATAATCCCTGAAGTAATAGATACAGCCAGGCAGTCAGTACGCTCTAGGTTGTGGGTGTTACATATTCTCAGAAGACTCCTGAATAGTTCAAGACAAATTATGAGTGAACCTCAAACTGGCCTCTACATTTGAGTGTACGAGATCTGCACAACCACCAGATTTCAGAAGTCACCAGGCAGTCAGTTGTCTCATTTTCATATCCATGTCCCTATGATGCACAGATATTAGATTTGTGAGAGCAAACAGGTAAGCACATTAATTAGCCAATTAGAGAGACAAGGTGGGTGAGTTATCTCACCCACCTTGTCTCTCTAATATCCTGGGCTAACATGGCTACAACAACGCTTCAAACAACAACGGAAGATATTACATTTGCCAGTGTAATTTACTATTATTTGCATTATACGACCACCCAGAGGCCCATGTGGAGACTGGAGATCCATTGTCCTGGGCACTGTGCAAACCCAGAGACGGTCCTTGCCAAAAATAGCTTACAATCTAAATAGACAAGATGGACAAAATTTGTGAGTATTATCTGTGTTTCTCAGATGGGAAATTGAGACCCTGAGAGATTGAGTTACAGACTTGCCTATGCTGATGTGGGAAGTCTAGAGCCAGAACCACAAGTTAGACCCAGATTTTCTGATTCCTACGCTAATGTTTTAACCACAGTGTCCTTCTTGTGCTATTTAAGGGGCAAACCTAGAAGCCACTCATGAAAGGATCCTATAAATCTAGTTTGCTGGTTTAAAACAAAACAAAAAAAACCAAAACAAACTTCAGATAATGATTAAAGAGGGAGCAAGGTTAAAAAAAATCCTGGAAACTAAAAGGCCCAAGAAGTCTGGATCCTTTCTGATGGTTTCTGGGTTTCTTCATGGGTTCCAGAGTCTGCAGGAACAATGACCAATTCAAACATTGGCCTTGCTTCAGGCTTTTCTTATGCATCACAACTTTAGCATGATCTAAGGTCACATTGTGAACCCCTTATTGGTCCTAGTGAGCAATTATTTAAAGTCAGGAACTGTTGGTGTGTCTGCATTTTTGAAAATCAGGCCACTTATTTAAATATTTAATTTACCAGTGCAAATTCAAGTTGCTAGTGGGATGGTGCCAACTCTGAGTTAGAGTCTAACATTGACTATTGTTTTTAAAAAAAATCCTAGCCTTGTGTGTGTCTGATCCTAGTCCAGCTCTTAGTGCAGTTTGGGTACTGGAAAGAGAAGCAGGGCCTGTATGAGTGCATAAATAAGACTATTGCAGGGGAACATTTCCCAGGGTGAGCCTTAGTCCTGTCTGGCAGTTTTCAGCTTCAGGTGATTTTTACAGGCATCCCTTGAATTAAAAACAGTTATAATGAAAAAGCAGAAACCATCTTAAATGTAGTGGTACAAATGGTGTGAAAATAATGCCGCTTTTCCTTCCTCTGGTGTTAAGCAGCAGGCCGTGCCCGCATTTCCTGCAGACTGCTCACTAGTACAAGTATTATCCTACATACTCTGCACTATCAGGAAGAGGACACTGACACTTTGCTCACTTCTAATTGGCAAAGCAAAATTCCCATTTAAATCAATAGAGCAGAATGAAGGAAGTAGCTAAGAAGATGAAAATGGGCTGGATTTCAATGGCATGAGAGACAGACTCTGGCTGTCCTGTTATCATGTCCAGGGAAATAAACTCAGTTTCTTCTAGTGAACAGCGTTACATGGTATGTCAAAATCCCTGCTGCCCAAAGCAAAAGTATGTAGATTCCTGTGCACGGCTACTCGAAGCTCTTGGGCTGAGCTGGAGATAATGCACAGGACTGGGTCTTCTATCGCAGTCAGCTGTGTTTATTTAGTTAATTAAGTTGTCATGACAACTGCTTCACTAGGCTGCTACAGTGTATATGTTGCCATTGGCGTCTGATGAATACAAGCAAAGCTTAATATTTTCTAGCAAGATCAGCAAAGTCTGCGAGATAGCTAGAGGAGGTATTCTTAAAGGGACATCATCAAGAAGCCAACGCTGCGCACGCTTACTTGGGTGAGTAGTTGTTTAGAATTCATTTGGACTACTCACACAAGTAATGGTTCGCAGGCTCAGACTGAATTTGCCTGGAATAGTATCAGAACAAGGGCCCAATCCTGCTGCCAATGAAATGAACAGAGCTTCTGTTTATACAGCACAGTGGAAGCAGGGGCTATAGGATATTTCCTGTGTTAAGAAAGAAGCTTGAAAAAATAAAGGTCAGTGGTACACTTCTTGCATAAAGAAGAAGCCTGAAGACAAAATGCCTTGAGAATGTGAGCTGTTAAATAAATAAAGTTAGTACAAAGTTTGTAGTGTGAGTGTTTGATGGGACAAAACGTTTTACTTTGTCACAGGAACTAGGGCATTTCACCACCACTTATGTTCGTCAAATATCAAGACTAAAATTTTATTGGGTTACCACTCTGACTCGTAAAGAAGCTGATTCTCTTTTTTTAGGCCTGTGCCAAGTCCTACTATATATCGCATCAGGCTCCAGGCTAGAATTGCTCTTCCATCTCATTCAGGGTAGTTGGTATTTCATATTGTAGCTCATGAAACACAAAACACTTGGACAGAGACATACTGAACAAGATGAGTTAGTAATGTATCATAAAAGTCGATGTGCTTATACAGACATGTGAGTATATATTACAAATGACTCCTCAATGTTAGTTGTGCTATAGCCTGAAGAAGATAAAGATGTCTTTAAATTTATGATGCAAAGACAAATCTCATAATTGTTCACATTCAATGGATTTTATGTCATTTTAAGAGACATTAGACATTTTAGTGATAGCTCTTCCTATTTAACACAATGCAACCTAAATATTGTCCTGGCAATGGTAAGATATAATCATATCTTAGCATTTGAATTCTTTTTTAAAGCTCAGCCCCACTTTTGGATCTCTATATTTAAAGTCATAGCTAGAAAGCTTGACAAATGGATGATGAGGATGCTCCTTCGGTCAGGGTCTGAAGGGATATGGACTTAAGCAGAGGACTGGGAATTGGGATTCTCAGGTTCCACTTCCAGCTCTGCTGTTGATTTGCTGTGTAGGTCTGTTATGTAGATGGCAGTACTTCCCTACAGACTGTGGGTGGGGAGATCATGTCAGCAATAGAGCTGGTGCGGTTCTGCTGTGCAAATGACGTGTGTGTGACATTAAGTCCATCTCTGCAGGTACTTTCTGCCTGGCAGACAGTATCTGAGAACAAGCGTAAAGGACAATGGATCTGCCATTATGTATATCCTACAGGTCTTCCCCAACTGCTTCCTGGAGGGTGCATGCTGGCCTACAGGAGCTGCAATCATTGACTAGAGTAACCCTCACAGAATAGCTCCACCCTGAAGGGAGAATTCTCCCCATTCCTTTGACAGAGAACCCCAGCTGAGATATTCAAGCTGAGAACTAGGGGATGTGGACCTTAATTTCTCTCTGCTTCAGCTCACTCGTGTGTAAGACAGCTGTAGCAACACTGTGTTATGCTGCTTATTTATTCTGTGAAAAGGATCAAGAGATCCTTTGCTGTGAAACAGTGGCACAGACACAGAGTTATCATTTCTTATTGGAAATTTTCTCTCCCACCAATTTTTGTTATTTCGTTTCTGGCATCATCTGCTAGCAATGTGGGCTATGATGGATGTCATGTTCCTTCAGAACCTTTGCTAAATTCCTCCTTAGGGCATGCCTTGACTGCAGCTGGGAGATGTGATCCCAAACACAAGTAGAACATGCATTAGTTCAGCTTGAGCACTAAAAGCAGCCATGGGGAATGTTGTCGCACTGGTGGTAGGTCAGGCTAGCCAGCCAAGTCCAACCTCCTGGGTCTAAGCTTGAGTATTGTCCACATTGCTGTTTTTAGTGCATTAGCTCAAGCTGAGCTATCACAAGTCTGTCTACTCATGTTCAGAATCGCACCTCTCAGCTGCAGCACAGTGTGACAGGGTCGGTCTGGATGACTTCCAGAAAGTACCAGAAGGCCAATATATCGGCAGGTCCCCTTTTCCCTGGTAGCTGAGCAGGGAATTACTGTAGGCTAATTGGCACATCTGGAGCTAATCAAGGTCCCACGGAAGACTTGTTAAAAAGCCTCTCCTCCAGAGAAAGGTGATAGCTGAAGTGCGAGAGCTATGGAAGTGGCTTGAGTAGAGGCAAGGTGTGGCTGGAAGGCAGACATCTGGAAAAGGAGCAGAACATTGGTCAGGAAGAGTCCCACAGGTACAAAAACTGGGGGAAGGAGAAAAAGTCTGCCCAAAGGGGGCAAAGGACCTTTCCCAGGCCTGGATGCCTGATGGAAACAGACCCTCAGCTAGAGGAAAGCGTGGGACCCACCAGGGTAAAGGGGGAACTTCGTCACAGTAGATATAGCCATATAGATTTTAACAGTTGTCTTGTTTCCTTACTCTGCTTTCATCACATAATGCAGCCATTGCCTGACCATTATCCCTGGTAACAGCCTCCGTATTCAGTTGTTAATGTATATCTTTTCAAATCTCAGTGGGTATGTCTACACTTGCAAGTTGGTTCAAATTAAGGAGGCTTAATTTGAACTAGCTTAGTGCCTGTCTACACTAGGCTTTCATTAGTTTGAATTAAGGAATTCCTTAATTCGAACTAATGAAAGCTTAGTTCGAAATAGTAAAACCTGCTGGTTAGTTTGAACTAAGCTCTTAGTTCGGTCCTTAATTTGAACGAAGGACAGTGTAGGCTAGGTTTAACCCTTAGTTTGAATTTAGTAAGTGCAAATTAAGGGCAGTTAGTTTGAATTAACAAAGTGGACTAATTCGACTTAATGTTAAGTTGAATTAGTCCATGTTGCTAGTTGAAACTAATAAGTTCGAGTTTAGTTCAAACTAACCTTACACTTATTAGTTTGAATTAACAAATTCAAATTAACTTTTCCTAGAGTAGATATAGCCTCTAAGTCCTCTTTCAGACTGCAGAGCCTGCATTGCAGTCAACAAACTAGCTCAAGTTCAGATGACAGTCAGTTTTCAGTTGCCTCTCTCTATGGTAAAATATAGCTCAGGATGCAACATATGAAAGACATGGAAGTCCAGGATGTATCATGGCAATCCGCTGAAGTATCATAAACAGGAAGAAGGCAGACAGAAGAAGCATCGTTGCCAAGGGAAAAGACCTGGGACGTGGGGCCAGGTCCCACCCCCTGGGTCCTGGCCACCCCCTGGCCCCAATTTGGAGTGAGGTATCTGAACTCCTGCTGCTGCCAGCCCAGTCCTCAGCTGGGGATGGGTGAGGCAGTGTCTGCCACGGGCAGCCAAGCCTGGATCCCGGGCTGGGAGAGGCAGAGGCTGGCGCGGCCCAGACGCCAGCAACACCCCTGGCAGAGAAGAGTAGTATGAGTTTCCACATGCTTCCTTGCCAATAAGCATTAACCATAATCTGAAAGCGTTACCTGTGGATATAGGAGTTCTTCATGCCATTCTAGTTCACACCCCTTTATTAACCAGTCTGCTGGCGGAAACCACTAAAAAGGAGCCCAGTTTTAGAAGTGATGTGGACACTTGTCCACGCTGTCCTAAAACTGAAGCCACCAACTCATTGGCCATCAAACTCACAGATTTTTGGCTTTACCAGTTTGGTGAGGACTGTTCCAGCAGCCTAAAGGTTTAAAAAAAAAAAAAAAAAGCCACCTGGGTAACTGGTTACCAGTTCTCAGAGCAATCCAATTCCCTAAACAAAAATCTTTTTTATCTTCTTTCTGGATGTGAAGAAGAAAACCAGCATCCACAGCTGCTGTAGCAAAACCAATGGTGCATGGCTGACTTGAGAAGCAGCAACCTACTACAGAGCTCAGGAAAATAGATCAATATCACAAGATTGTCCCCCTGCTGATTGTTCCTGCTTGCCAGTGACATGAAATGGCTTCATGACACCACAAATATCCATGGAAGAATTTCCCCAGTACAGGCAAAGTGTTGGGCTGCCATAAATACTGTCTCACTTTTCCTCCCCAAAGTCTCAGCATAGGGGGTGTACTGGGAAGAGGAGGGGTGTCTCTGTACCCCATGCTGTGCACTCAGCTGGATGCTGTAAACTGGAGCAGTGCCTGACTGTTTTAATTTAAGCTACAGGGTTATACTGATCACAGCAGCAACACAGACTCATAAAGCCACCTTTTTCTTCCATCCCCTTGGACTGGCCTCCTGCAGCTTCCCGAGGGGCAGCACAGAATCCAGCCCACCAAGCCCAAGAGCTTGCTTTTGGATTTTGAACAGACTTAGTCAGATTTAAAGTGATTTTTAATTAGAGATGGCCCTGAGGCACAAAAAAGCAGGGCTTGGTGGCATGGAAATGGAACTAATATATCTCCATGAGTTATGATCAGAACTCTACTGGTAAATAAATGTACAGCACTAAATATGATTGCTGGCCTAGAGACCTAATACAAACCAATGCTGGTGGTATGCAGGAGAGCAGATTCATCTAATGACAGGATATCCAGAGCAAATTTATTTTCTTTAACTATTGAATTCTTATAGTTGTGAGGACTGGCTGCGTCTGCTCTCTACCAGTAAAATTGTTTCCACAACCCTTTCTGTGACAAGATTGTCTGGTCACGTCACTTCTGAGACTGAATTGTCAAATGTGATGATTCGGTTAGTCTCTTCATGCTAAATGGGTACACACAAAAATTGGAATGTATTTCCTGGCATCCAGAGCCACGGTATTTTTCTGCAGGATACTCAATTTTCACCAGTGATTTTTTTTTTCTTTTCTACAGAATACCTGGAAGAGCAACATATGAAAGAGCCCCCCAGTCTTTTAATGTGGAGTGGTCATGTAATATTATATTAATACTTAGCAACCAGGCAGTATTGTGTACATGGTCATAGTAAACCATTTCCATATCATAGCTGTGTGGCATCATTTATTCCTGTTATACAGATGGGGAAAGAGGTAGAATGTGAAAGGATTATGCCAAGACAGTACAGGGAAGGAGTCTTTTTTGGGGCTCCAGCGGCAAGGAGGTGTCCTAGTCTTTCCCTGTGACAGCGAAAGGCTCCAGTAGTGGGGAGCTGACACCCTACTGCTGGTGCCTTTCCCCAGGCTGGAGTTTTTCACTGCGGCGTGGGAAGGCTCCAGCAGTGGGACTCTACACTGCTAAAAACAGCAATGTAAACAGGGAGACATGGTTTGGGTGAATAAAGGACCATGTAGGGTATATAGTCGAATACA
The DNA here is from genome assembly GCA_007922195.1 of Podocnemis expansa. Taxonomy (NCBI): domain Eukaryota; kingdom Metazoa; phylum Chordata; order Testudines; family Podocnemididae; genus Podocnemis; species Podocnemis expansa. The sequence goes on from ML682028.1 coordinate 11,855,701, forward strand.
TAAATACATCTTTCAGCCACATCTTTGCTCATCATAGCCAGGCCTCACAAAATATCCTGCTATCAATATCCATTTTAGGGGACTTAGATGGGAATGTACGCTACACGCTTCCAAAAGAAGCATGTACACACAATCACAGGTTGAATCAATTAGTGAATGTATATTTGTAAAGTGTGCATGTGTCTGTCCTCTGCATAACACAGAGTTATCAGAGAAATATAGGTATCAGGCAACAGCACCTAAGTAAAGATACTTTGGTATTAATTTCCAGAGTGCCACAAGACTCCATGCTTTTTTTTGGTATTAAGGTTCTCTCTGGGTATTTTTGGTTTGGTTTGGTTTGTTTAATGTACAGTGGTATTCCATTAAGCCAAATAGTGTGGAGGCTTTGGTATATTTTTAAGTTCCAAAGGGATAATCATGTTAATCTAGTTCAGCAAAACAAGCCAAGGAGCCACAGGACTCCTTGCATATTGTTAACTGCATGAGATTTGGGTTCATGGGGATATTTCAGTGCACAAGATAAAAGAGCAACATATCCCACTTTTGGATAATGGAAGTTGTCAGGTAAAATGGAGTTAGTTTTATCTACCCATGTACTTATATAGGTTCCATCACCGTGATATCTGGTCTTGTCATATTGCAAAAAAATAAATCTGTTAGTCTTAAAGTGCCACACAACTCCTGGTTGTTTTTAAATAAAAGCAGCCATATCCATTGTAGATTTATTCTAAAGAAGAAAAAGCAATAGAAAAGAAATGTATCAGAGGAATAATTTACCTCCTTAAACAAAATATTTTTTAAAGTAATCTGCCTGTCTAATTTCAATTGCACCTGACACTGTGTTGTCTGGGCAAAATCTGTGTACAAGACTAATGAGAAAATCCAGTAATCAGACAGTCAACCAGATGAGTCATTCTGACATTTCTTGGACTTGCCAAATCCACAGCAAGAATGAATGCTTAGGTTTCTTTTCCATCTTAATTTAAAATACAACATGTTTTCATTATTCCAAATGACTGTGAGGTCCTTAAACTGCTTTTCTGCACTAAAGGGAAAAATATAGCTCTCTGCGGTGACTATAAATGGAGAATTGTTTAATTGCACCTCTGATTCATACAAGAATTCATACTCAGTTTTGCTGATAAAAATCCCTCAGCTAAGATAAAAAAAAATTCAGTGTAACTCAGTTTTATGAAATACAAGATCCTAATATCAAAACATGACATACTATACCATTAGTCTCGCACCTTTCCTGTGTTTTGCTGTGTTTTAACATATTAATGGGAAATAATAACTGAGACCATCTCCTCACTGATAAAAGATTGTTATGAATGATGGGTTATAATAATTGATAAAAATAAGTGTTACTCTCACACCCACACACACTAGCATAAATCAAATGCATTTTTCATCAGATACGATGGGCTACTTTAAGGGACAGAAAAGATTGAGTGAAGAGTTGGCCCGTTTAAAATTATAATGGAAAAGCTAAGAGAATTATGAGGTTTGTTGTTTTTCTTTGCCTTCAAGCTATGAAGAATTTATTTAAAAGTAGATTGTACAACAAATGTCATTTTGGTGGAATTTTTACATTAAAAATTGCAGAGGTTTAGGCAATAAAGCAGCCCCAATAAACAACCAGTGGATTTATGTCTGCTGAAAACCACCATATTACTTACCACAGCCTGCAAGGTACAATTCCTTTAAATAATCATCTGTGTTTTGACTGCATGGGTTATTTAACTAATTGATGTAACAAAGAAAACTCTATTTGCATGAGCCAGACTTATCTGATTCCACCCATTATATCAAGAGACTAAGGCCTAGAAGACTGTGTCATCCTTGTTACCTGTCTTGACCTGAACAGTTGGCCAACATTTGGGGTCTTCAATGGCGGAGGCAGGTATTTCTCTGATGCAGTCTTGTTTATTTACAAAAAAATGTACACACAGTCCTGTTTCTCTGAACACAATGGGACTCAACCAATAGGAAACAGTTTCTTTGCTCACAGTTTCAAATCTCTTTTTCCAGATCACACTCCACGCAAAAGCTCTCTCTGCGTCACGCTACAAGAATGCCTCTGCCTGCTCTTGCCTTTCTGCTGTTTTCTCTGGTTCTGTGGTGTTTCTGGTTGCACCCAATCAAACACAGCTCCAGTAAAACAATACTCAGACCTCTGCATTTTCATTTAGTCCCAAAGGAAATCTCTCCACTCACCTACCTCTGCTTTTCACCAGCTTTGTCTGTGGCTTTCCATTTGTTTTGGGTGGTAGCTCCTATTGTTTCAGTTATCTTACTCCGAAAGAAACTTTCCTGCTTCCTACAGGTAGTCTGAATGCAATACCTAACAATTACAACGAGGTTTCATCCAACCAATCCCCAGGGTATCATTTATGATGAATAGCCCTTGCCCTTGAATGATCAAATTGATTTAAACAGAAGTGCTTGCACTATGAATAACAGGAGCAGAAAATGGCCCTAAATAAGTACAGCGTGGAGGTGGTTGCCTATCAACTGCTAAATGATGTCCACAAATAATATGCTATATTTTTATTTCCTGGAACTACCCTTTTAGGACCCGCTATTCCGAGGAATGGCAATGGAAAATATATCACTGACTTCACTTGTAGGTTAAGATGGTGATCAAAGAATCAACCGGCTCTGTTCAGGTTCTACCACCATGTTCACCAATATGTTATTGAAGCACCTATGCTCATCAGCTACTTGAAGGTATCTGAATTTTTATAGGGAATATCTGTGGAATCTGTATAAATGCTAATTTATGGGCAGAGTTATAGGTCCTTTCTAATTTCTATGTTAGATTATTGTACAGCTCCAGCTTTCACATATCTGTGGCTTTAGGGCCTGATCCAAAGCCTACTAAAATCAGTGGAATGATATCCTTTCAGTTGAATAGGTTTAGGATCAGGCCCTTGATGATTTGCACAGGCACTCCACAGCACCAGGAGGAAAGCAGTGTAAACTGGCTTGGAACAATACAAGTCAGTTAACATAAGACCTACAATAGACTGCCAGAATAAGTACTAGTATAATGGTAGTGTAAACCGCAATAATGTAAAATACAATCTAATATTGTTACAAAAGTGGTTATGAATCAGCATGACAGAGACTAGAGGATTTCATTTAATTCAACAATATCATCATAGCTTTACATTGTGTTAAGCCTTAGAACACAGATTTGTGTAACTGACATGGGGAAAATGATGATGCTGTAAAACGACAATATTATAAAATATCCCTTAGTCTGTTTTGAGGTACAAATAAATATAGGGCTATATCCTTCAGTTTGGACAAACTCTTACTGATACACGACCAAAGGGAAACTTTATGTTCTCTGATTTATTTAGACAAATCATGGACCAAGTTGGTTCTATGTATAAGTTTAAGCTTCATTACAGCTTTATAAAACCAGAGAAGGGCAGTCTCCAGAGGGGCCAGATTTGCTTGCTTTAGACCACGAGAGTGATGCAAAGAAGCTAGAACTGCCTCCTCCCACCAAGTCTCTCCATTATGTTGGATTTCACTGAGCTGATATACAGCATCTGCTGTATTTTCTCTAGTCATCCTACACTTTACCATTTGAGTTAGAAGAGTATTAAAAGATCAGCCAGGTGAATGAGTTGACATCTCATGTATGGCATTCTTTATTTAGCTACCGGTTGTCCGGTCATGCATTAAAATAGCCAGCTCTAAAATGACAGAATTTTGTATTCTGTTTTGCAACGTTTAGCCAGTCATGTACTGCTAACAGAGGAAAGGAAGAAGTCACCTTATAACCAAGGCAGCAGGATGGAGAGATGGGGGCTTCCTGACCTTTAAAACAGTTACATGTCTCCCAGTGCTGATACTGATGATGAGCAGATTGCCTTCCCTGCAACATGTCACTATGTCGTTCCTTGGTAACGTTCCCTTCTCTGGTCTCTTGGGTACATGGGTAAAGATACACCTGCCTGAATACCTTTAAATTGACTTGTAAAAATATGGTTACATTTAAAAATGTCTGTACAAAATATCCCTCACGGGCAGTGCATGGTGCATAAGAAAGAGCCAACTTTGTTCTCCTCAGACCATAGCAATACAAGGATAGTGCAGGCATGTAAATGTAGGTTCATTGTGAGCTGATTGAATCACATCCTCCAAGGTATTTAGGCACCTTATTCCCATTGAAAGCAAAGAGCGTTAGATGCCTAACTTATACCTCTGAAAAACTGGGACATTTACCATGTGCCTTTGTCACGTTCCTATTTGCATCAATTGCAATTGACTAATTCATGATCGATTGCAATTACAGCTACCTTAATTCACCACTTCTAACATTCTCTGAGAGCAGAATTTCTAAAAGGAGCGTTTTTAAATAAATTTTTAAATCCTCTGCAAACATTAGTAAATATTTTATTTTAAAGCTGCATCGAAAATGAAATTACCCTCTGAAGAGTTAGTGAGCCAGATCTGAAAATGAAAATCCAGCTGCTGTAGTGTGAAACAAAAGGAGTTTGGTCCTTCTTTCAGGTATTATCTCAACATAGCCTTAACTACCAATGCCCTTTTCATTTCCTGAAAAGAATAACTCTAGAGTTGGGCTATTTCCAGTCATCGCTGTAGTACGTGCATGCCAATACCTTATACCAGCACATTACTCATTATAATTTGATGATTAGCATCTTTTAAAGCTGTTTTGCTTCCTTTAAATACTGTGTGCTAAATAGAGAGAGACACGTAAATATGCACGTGAGAAGTTGGAAAAATGAATGAACCTTGAATGCATAAGCCCTTATGCGCTTCGTAGTGTAACATGACCACTCTACTACCCTCATTATAGGTATGAAAGGAGATATTTTGAAGGTCACTGAACAAAATTGGTAGCTTTTGGTATTAAAACATGGCTATTTTTCTATTCACAGCACATTGGGGAAATCTACAGTGCTCAGTGAATCATGCTCACCAGTTTGAGGTGCTGCTTTAGGCGCTGAAAGCCGTTAAACAGGTGCATAACATTAAGCATGTAAGTAGCTGAGTTCTCATGTATTTAAAATTACCTTGGGTGCATCCAGTAAGAGCTGAGTCCCCCGATCATCAGTGGGACTTAGGTACCTAAGGCTCAGATCCTCAAAAGTATTCAAGCTCCCAATTTTCATTAAGGAAACACCTTTGAGGAGCTAACCCCAAGTGCCTAACCTGCTTTTGAAAATGGGACTCAAGTCACTTAAGTCCTTTAAAGATCAATTCCAATAGAGCCTGGAGGGCTTTAATATAAAACGTGCACAAATCATGGCTCCACTAAAAGTGGTTTCTTTCCTTTGAGGTTATTTCTCCTTTAGATGACATTCTTTATTCATATATTTGCACACAGCGCCTGTTAGGAACAAGGTGATGCAGCTGGGTAATGGCTCATCAGCAGGGCTGACCCTTCACTTTTTGGCACCATAGGAGAACTGTGACTTTGGTGCCCCCTCTACATGTTGTTATAAGAGATGATATATTAATATTTTTAAAAAAAGAAAAAATTCACTTCCATTTAATTTGGCACTCCTTAAAGTGTGACACCTTAGGTGACTGCCTAGTTCACCTATATGGTTGGGCTGGCCTTGCTCACCAACATCTCCTGGTGAAATAAATGCCCCACAAAAACATAAGGGGCTAAGCAGTGGGGAGCATTCTTTGCACAGGGCTATTCTGGGATAATGTGGTGAACTTTCTGTATGCCTGTAGTTCATTGCATCAGGCATTTAGGCAGGCAAACCTCCTTCTTAAGGAAGGAGAGCATAGTGGGTTAAACTCACCAGCCTGACAAAACATGGGGAGGCATCCCATGGGAATTTTGCCCCCTTGCCTTTTGTTGCAGAGCTATCTGGGCAGGCTGGTGGGGGTCAGAGCTGACACATGCCCACCCGCATCCAGCCCAGCTGAGGGTTAGCTGAGCAATGCAGTAAAGGCCCAGCTGGGGGTAAAACAAACAGGGTGTCTTGTTCCACAGGGGTAACTGGGATAGTCTAGTCCTGCAAAACAAATGAGGAGTCTGGTGTCCCTTTTAAACACTAACAGCTTTAGTTATCACACGAGCTTTCATGGGAGAAAATCCCACTTCGTCAGATGCTTGAAGATGGGAGGACTCACAGAATGAGCGTAAGGGGCTATGTGGTAGGAAGCATTGCTTGCAAAGGGCCATTCTTGGCTAGTGTGGTTGCTTTTCTCTAGCCCTGTCATTCACTGCTTCAGGTATTTAGCCAGCCAAACCTCTTTCCAAGGAAGGAGAGCACAGTATGTTGTGCTCACCGGGATGAAACACCCCAGGAGTTGCATCCTGCGGGAACAGTGCTCCTGTCCCTTTCTTGCTGTGCTGGGGGCAAGTTACTGGGGGTCAGCGCCAGTGTTCCCTCTAATTACTCATAGACTGTGTGTGCAAACAATTTCTTTGTGTGTGCAAAAACATTTCTTTGTGAGCACCAGTATTAGCACTACTGAATTTTTTTGTGCACACTTTATTTTTGTGTGAGCGCAGGTTTCAGGACCTGTGTGCGTGCGCACACGCGCACAACTTAGAGGGAACAGTGGTCAGCGCTGCCCCGTGTCCCCCCCTCCACCCCAGAGATGCAGCCAAGGCTCAGCGGTGGGTAAAACAAACATGGTGTCTTGTTCCACAGGGGCAACAGCTATCCCACAAGCTTTCATGAGAGAAAATCCCACTTTGTCAGACGCTTGAAGACGGGAGGATTCACAGAATGAGCGTAAGGGGCTACGTGGTGGGAAACATTGTGTGCAAAGGCTCATTCTTGGCTTGCATGGCTGCTTTTCTCTAGCCCTGTTGTTCGCCGCTTCAGGTTTGTAGCCAGCCAAACCTCTTTCCAAGCAAGGAGAGCATGGTGTGTTGCGCTCACAGGGATGAAACACCCCAGGAATGGCATCCTGCCCCTTTCTTGCTGAGCCATGGGGCAGGTCAGTATGGGTCAGAGCTGACTCATGCCCACCTGCATCCAGCCTGAAAATG
>ML682028.1:11864167-11983759 GCA_007922195.1 Podocnemis expansa
GTGGGCATTGCACTGTGATGGTCTTTAAAAACCCCCTTCATCCACATCCTCATCCCTTCCTTTCCCTTCTCTCCAGCAGATCTCTGACAGCACAGTTTAATGGGCATTGCACCATGGTGGTCTTTAAAAACCCCCTCTATGGACAGCCTTCTCCTTCCCCTTCCATCTGGCATGTCTGTGACAGCAGAGTTTGGTGGGCATTGCACTGTGATGGTTTCTCAAAACCCCCTTCATCCACATCCTCATCCCTTCTCTTCTGTCCGGCACATTTCTGTCAGCAAAGTTCAGTGGGCGTTGCACTGTGGTGGTCTTTAAAAAAAAACCCTTCATCCACATCCTTGTCCCTTCCCTTCTGTCTGGCATGTCTCTGACAAGAGTTTAATGGGCATTGCACTGTCATGGTCTTATAAAACCCCCTCCATCCACATCCTCATCCCTTCCCTTCTGCCTGGCATGTCTCACAGCAGGGTTCAGTGGGTGTTGCACCATCATGGTCTTGAAAAACCCTCTTCATCCACATCCTCCTCCTTTCCCTTCTGTCTGGCAAGCCTCTGGCAGCAGAGTTCAATGGATGTTGCATGGTGGTGGTCTTTAAAGCAGTGGGTTTCAACCACCATGTTGGGACACAGTATTGTGTCAGGACCAGTGTTTGTTTGTTTGTTTGTTTTTGTTTTTACTGGGGTGAAAAAAAAGGTGCTGGTACTCTCCTTTCCCCTGCTGACCCTGCTACCTCCCCCCCCCCCGGCGCGCTGGGCAGTGGGGCTAGAAAAAAAGGGTGCTGGTAAAGTATCCCTGTGCACCATTACAAAAAAAAAAAAAGCACTGGTCAGGACAGTGACAAGTGTGTCACAGACAGCTGGGGAAATGGCTGGATTTTTCCTGGGGTGGGTGGGCTGGGATCCGCTGGTGTGTCCTGTAGGGTTGCAATGTGCCCCCAAGTGCAAAAAGGTTGAGAAGCGCTGCTTTAAAAACCCACTTCATCAACATCCTTCTCCCTCCCTTCCAACTGGCAAGCCTCAGATGGCAGAGCATCTTGGCGCTGGACCTGTGGGGTGTTGATTTTGGTATTTGGGGGCACTGGTTTTCCTGTGTTTTTGAACTCTTCTGAGACAAGACAAGCTGTAAATGCAGATCCATATCCATGCTTTCTGGCCACCCTTCCTCCCCCACCACACAAGCCTGTGACTTTGCAGTTCATTGTCTTTCAGGTAGCAGGTTTCTAGGCTGACCCTTTAGCTGTAAAGTTTATCTTAAGGTTTCACTGTTTTGCAGGCTGTCCTAAGTTTGTCATCATCAGAAATAGCAAATTGGAGCTCTCTAGGGTTATTTGATGTGCTTTCTCTCTCCCATTTGAATTCAAAAGGCAGCTAGTTTTAGTTATTCCATTAATTTTCTGTCCTGGGAGTGGAATCCCCACTTTTGAATGCTTTTAGCAAAACGAACAAGGAATCCTGTCTGTTTCCCTTGCCCATTGCAAGTCATCTTTCCCATATATGTAAAAATCTGTAGCTTCAGTGTTTTATTTTCATTTGACAGCTCCAGATAGAAAATCTGTACTGAGAACAGTTGGTACCACAATATATTCTCTCTAAGCAAGCCAAGGCTGAGGGTGAAGCCATGGGTATTTGTGCTGCAAGTGGCTGCTTTTAATGCCAAAAAAAGAAAAAAGAAAAGCTTTTAATGCCTTAGTTTCTTGGACCCAATTTGAAGAACTGGGAGCATTAGGCTAACTACATTTGGGCTGTTCTTTAGCTGAGAAAGCTGGTGTACCTCAGGGTAGCAACCAATCAGCTGAACAGCATGGCCTTTCCTTTTGACACCTGCCATTTTTTTTTCTCACTAGACATGACCACTGCCCTTTTTTCTTTTTAAAGCTTCTCCCTGAGCACTGGCAACAGTTGAAGGAAACCTTTTTCCTCCCTAATGTTCTGATGAGGAATTGGTGGGGTAATAGATAAGCAGTCAGGATCTAGAAGTGTTTGGCCAAAACCCTCCTGTTAAGAATAGTCGTTCAGACAATCAAAACTGCATTTCTTTGTTCTGAAGTTGCACATTTATAATTATCAGAGGCCCAAACCTTGAAGCTTGCTGTGCACAGAGCTTTCTTTGAAGTCATGGATTTTCAGGGAGGAAGGGACCATTATGATCATCTAATCTGATCTGCGTAAAAGGCCGTAGACTTTTTCCCAGTTGTCATTGGGAGTGAGGTCCTCTGTGTGCTCACAGTCAGATGGGTAGAGCAATGGGATCACACAGTGACAGTCTTTTGCTGCTATGTAAATGTTCTGGCATTTGTGGAAAATAAAGGTGAAGGCTGAGCTGTTTATTTTAGAAACAGTCAACCCTGAAAGTAACACTGGTTTGTGGCAATGAGTTTGTTTTAATCAGTGTATCCAGAGGGTATCAGTGAACCTCTTGTATTCTGATAGATGCACAGTCAATGTTTCTGTTTTGTAAACCTCAGTCAATTAGACACGGCTGGCTTTTCCATGCTGTGTTTTTGTGAATCACCTGGATTATTACTGATGACAGTATTTTCGCCTTGTTCTCATTAGTGAATTATGGTCAGTTATCCAGCAAACCGAATGGTTAAAATACAGATGCAGGATGGGGATTTTGCCTTTTTTTTGGACAAGTGTCTTGCAGATTATTGGCACTCTCAGAAATAAATGAAAAGAATTCCATGTGGGGTCATACTAAATATAATGAAATAGAGTTTGAAGTCTGTAAAACCAAGGTTTGGTTAATATTGTAATGTCTTTTTACCAGGGTTTTTAAGTTTTTAAATATTTAAAAGTTAACATTTGTAACCCTGAATGTGGGGTGTGTGTTACGTGTTACAGATAACATTAGTTACCTATGCAATGAATGCGTAGCTGTAAACTAATAATACGTTGCTTTTCAATAGCTATTGTGGACTCCAGCAGTTTTGTTACTGTTAATAAACTCTTTGAAGTGTATACTCACTCACGTAACAGTGGAGCCTCTCAAGGAAATTACTGCTTTGTAGTTACACTTACTTATCACTTACTACCCTGACAAAGTGGGATTCTTCTCCAATGAAAGTTCATGCGATAAATAAATTTGTTAGTCTTTAAGTGCCACAGGACTCTTTGCTTATTTTGCTGAACTAGACTAATACAGCTATTTTTGAAGCTGTAGCACAGTTCAAGGTGGAGGAACATGAAGGTTGACTGTGGCAAGCTACATAGCCTTTCACCAGTGTCTGTTCTGGTCTGGAAGGAGGTACTTGGGGTGGTGGTGGGGAGGTAGGATAAGGTTGTCAAAGATTGTTCTGAGCAACTAGTGGAAAGGGATTAGGTGACTGGTCCTTGTGTTTGCCGCTGGTCAAGAGAGATGAACAAATAGGAATAGGGCTGGCTGTATGGATTAGGTTGGGAGACTGGTTGAGAAAATGATGAAAATGTCTGCTGTGGCCAGTTTTCATGTTCTTTATACAAGATACAGAAGGATCTTCCTTGGCATTGACTTTTGAAAAGTATCGTTCAGAGCAGGCAATGTAAAATCAAAGATAGCTGCCTCAAGTAAATGGGATTTTATAGGTGGACTACTGGGGGGAGCTGATGAGGGGGGAAGAATCAAACTAACCATAGAGCTTTTGCTAAATATTAGTGGGGGACCATGATCAGAGGCCCAAGTGCCAGTACAGTCTGTACATACTTATTGCAGGAATCAAGACAGTTACATTTCCCCTTCCTGCTTCAGACTACTATAAGCAAGAGAAAGTTGGGGGCCTGAGTAGTGTTGTTGTTAGCTCTAAACCAGATGAGTCACTATTTTTCTGAAGTCCTGAAATATCAGTGATTTGCCTGAAAGCGTCTGTTTCATTTGTGATGAGTCATATGTTAGCCTCATTCAGCGACTAAGACTTGGAGCAACTGAAGAGGTGGATCAGTGCACAGCTGAATCACAGCTTTTGCATATTCTCTATACTCCTTTCTTGAATGGTCATGCTGGAGCAGTTTGGCCTTGCTATATTTACCAGTTTATTTTGCATGTCTCTCACAAAGTGCCTGAGTTTGTACTGTTTTTAAGATCAGATAAACAGTTAAAACAACCCTACCACAAATACAGCAGTGAGCGTAAAACAAGTAATGATCTCATGTAATTAGCTTCTTCCCTTTATTTATTTTTCACAACAGTGTTGCTGCCACTTCTCATGATGCATATGTGCTGATGAGAGGCATAGGTGACCATTTGGCCTTCTTGGCATTTATGGAAGAACAGAGCTGTCTTCTAAATTAGGAACAAGTAAAAGAAATCCCAAGCGTAGCACAATTGCACAGTGTCAAATGTATTCTTGAAGGGAGTCTTCATTTGTATTTCTCTTAAGAAAAGGAAAATGTGCATTCTGATCTTAAAAAAAGAAGTTGGAAGATTTCATGTTTTCAGAAGCTGTTTTAGATAATGCAGGTAAAAGAGGGAGGAATACTTTTTAGAAACATAGTTCCAGGTCCTCAGAGGTATTTAGGCTCCTAATTTCAGTTAACGTTTGGAACCTAAATGTCTTTCCGGAAATCTCGGCCACGGTCTCTTTCCTTACTTACACTGGCACATTGCCAGTTACTTCAATGGAGTTACTCCCGAGTTACAGGAGAGTGAGCAAGAAAATAAGATCTGTAAGATAGACAGTGCTACCCTAGCTTGGAACATCAGGGGCACTCTAGCATTGGCATTCACTTTAGACAAGAGGGTTATGAACTAGGTGATCTAAAGTCATGAAGTGCACAGCTTTGCACTGAATGGAGAAGGGGAAAGAGTCTACACTCCCAGACCCGCAAAGATTATCAGGAAAGAATAATACAGCTACAAAACCCTCCATGAGCAGTTAGGAATTCAGATATGCAACTGACTGTGACGGGCAAAACCCTGCCCCAATGATGAAACGATCAAGGAGGGAGTAATCTAGCCCATGAAGTCGCGTTTATTTGACATTGTTGTTAATATTGCTGCTGTTTCCCAAGACGGTTTCTGCAGAACTGCATGAATTATTTTATGTCTTCCTCCTCGGACTCCAGTTGCATCCATACTTTGGCTTAAAAGTACAGGTGGAACAGAAGTGAACTGTGCACTGATCATTTTCCTCTTGCATCACCTGCAGTGCACCCTCTGTTATTCCTGCATATTTCTTAAGCTGAAGTTGAGTCCTGTCCTTCCATAAGGACACCAAAGCAAGTAAGGCAATGACTTGTTTATCGATAGTTCATCTTCAATCTATGTCACCAGTGTGCTTCTCAGGTACTTCAGTGGGGAAATGGAAATTGCCCATAATAAATTATCCCTGCAAACTTGCAATGTCTTTAATTTCCTGTAAACGCCTCAATAGTTATGTTAATATTTCTCTTACGTGAGATTTATAGCCAGAAATGGTCTACCTAACTGTCGGCTCCCACCCAGAAAGGCCCTTCAATAAATAGCATCAAATGCTAACACTCGAGTTCTTTTGGCAAGCATTGTTATACATGTAGTAATAAAGAACCGTATTAGTATCCTGTTGTTCACAGATAGAAACTGACTATGTTTGTGTGATTATTCTTAGTATGTTCCTTACGCTATTGTCCAAATTATGACAAAGGCATCCATATCTAACAAAATGGAGACCACTTCTTTTGAATATCAGAAGGCTGTAGCAGGTGCTCTGGACCATGAATGAAAAAACAACTGAGGCTGTTCTCTTGCCAGACAACAAAACCAACCTGTCCCTTTCAGATTAGAGGAGGCATAAGGAATTTTGATGAGGGATTCAAGGAGGTACATTGTTGCATAGATAATTACTAGACTAGCAATTTAGCTCTGGATCCTCACATTCAAATTTACCTCAGACTTATTCAAAGTAAGTGTACTGGTCTCATCACAGAGTCTTGTTCAGCTCCGAGTTACTTCAGTAACGTTGGTGAGGATTATACACACAGCCTTGTGAAATGCCTGTTGAAAATGGTGTTTCAGATCATGCCAGGTGTAAGTCAGAAAAATGAAATTTTGCTCAGTTTTCACTATACAGACATGTATCATACATGCCTTTTTTGATAAATGGCACATAGCCCAAAATATTTCTCCTGACTCAAGAGCATTCAAATAAAAAAATATATGGGATCAAGTCAAATGCCAGAGAATAAAGATGGGATGAGATGGAAAGAAACTGGGTAGTGTTTAACTGAAACGTTTAAATATCAAGGCTAAAATACAACTTGCTAGCTCAACTATTAGTCGAATAATTACATAAATTCAAAATCTGTCTTGTACTACAATATCACAGTAGTTTATTTTTTTAAAATTCTACACCTTTGAGTTACTGTTTTACTTACCAGTCCTGTTTTAGTAACAAGTTTATTTTAATAGGGATGAATTTTTGTATTAATGCTGCGGCTGTTTTCTGGGGACAGAGACAAAAGGCAAGGAATTGGCTTGCTAGAGTTATGTTTTCAGGTTCATGATTGTCTTTAATCCTGAAAGTTGTGTACATATGTCACAGTTGTTCAGGATGTCTTGGAAAGGATCAGGAAATATCTTAGGGGATATGTGATGAGGAGGAAGGAGCCTTTCCACTTAAGAGCAGGGGAGGTGACTCCAATTAAGGTGATGATGGTCTGGGGACTGCAGCGCAACCACTAAGCGTAGGGGGCTCTGTGTAATCACAAATCTAGTTGCCCATGGGCTTACCTCTACCTCTAAGATGGCCCATGCAAAGCGGACGTAGATCCAAGTTGTTCCATGAGAGAAAAAACAAATTCCCTCTGCACACTTGCTCCACACCTGCCCACGCGTGTGCAGCAGAGCTATTGGTTTCAGTGCTTAATTGAAACCTGCAGCATCTTTCGTGATCCTCACTGAATTCATCTCCCTGCCCCACCATGTCAGCATTTAGAGTTTGTTTATTTATTTACTTATTTGTTATTACAGTGGTTTAAACTTCATTGATCTGATGGTACGGCAGGGGAACATCGACAATCCTCCCAAGACGCCACTCGTTCCTGGATTTGAGTGCTCTGGGATTGTAGAAGCTCTGGGAGACAATGTGTCAGGATTTGAGGTAATGTTTCCTTTATCTCATGGTGCCAGCAAGGAAGCAACATTTTACTGGAACTGAGGAAGAAAGGATTTAAGGCCAGATTCTGCCCCCTTGCTCATACTGAGTTGCCTCTGAAGACTTTTCTATGCAGTGAGTCGGTACACAGGAAGACAGCATGGGATTCTGCACCACACTAGCCTGCCGCCCACTGACAGGCCCTGTGGACCGTCCTATAGTGCCCTGAAAGTTTTGTGTGCTTTGCTGTATTCCTGTTTGAAATTAAAAATAGTTTGAAATGAAATATGTCCAGGTCCCTCAAGGAACTTTCAGTGCAGCGGAGCAGGGACCACATGGCCAGTTTAGTGTACAGCAAGGCAGTGTGCTCTAGATTTATGTCATGGCTTGCCACACACTAACTCACAACATTGACAAGCCTTTACTCTGCAAGCAGCCTCATTGGAAATTCAGGGTAAGAACTATCCAGCTAACTAAAGGGTGGAAGGCCAGAACTGGGCTGTTAACTAGCAGCAGACACTTCTTACAAGAACAATTTTCTTGTCTTGCAAGCTAAGATAAAACCACGCTTAGCTGAACCTTGATTAGTGAGTAACTGTGTTTAATCAGAATGAAATCAGCTTCCACAAAGGGACATTTAAATTCATGGGAATAGTCCCCCAGCTCATCTTACACCTTATGGAAACATTCTGTTCAACAAGGTCTCAGTGCAATTTTCTTTTAATGGGGAACAGTTCTATTACATCTTGCTTTTTTAGTGCACCAACAGTCTTTAATCGACTTATCCCATTTCTAGAAATTCCTTTAAAAAGATTTTTAGGTCGCTGTATTGTGTTTAAAGACATGCCCAGATTGGCACTTAGAGGCAAATATTCTTTTGACAGGCAGAAGTTTAATGTATTGTCTGGTTTCCTGTTCTGAAAGCTCTGTTGCAGAGCAAACTGGCTTCATTGTTTGCACAGCACCTTGAAGATGAAAAGTTTTACACAAGTGCTAATTGTTATTAATCATCATTGTTGCATCCTGGAAACTGGCATTTTAGATTTCCCCTTGGCCAGAGTTAGTTAATAATATGATCCCAGGCCTTCAAGATTTTTCTGATTCTGATATTGAAGCTACCACAAGTGTAATGCACTGAGTATGAGACTGCATTTTTCAAATGATGACTGAGCCATAATTCCTGTTATAGAAAACAATTAAGATATGCTACATGCCAAATTCTCTTGGGCGTCAAATTCACTGAAATGCCTTAAGGTCCCTTGTGGGACTTTCTGGGATGTAATGGGGTTGTGGAGGCTGTGGGCAGAGCAGTCTTCACAATATGGCCACGCCATTATCCACCCATGTTTTTTTCCATCCTGCCTTCTGCTCTGCCAGTGCTGACAGCCACACGTCTGTTCCTCCTACTGGTAAGTTTGTGCTCCCATCCTTCCTCCCCCTTAGGCGTGAGAATGCCCTACCTGAATTGCATCCATAAAGCTACTACTACCACCTCCTCCAGTTTCCTCATAAAGACTCAATTCTGCCATGATGCTCATGATATGCTGCCAACTGATAATGACTATGCAGGGAGCCAGCAGGCCTGGATGAGATAATTTATATTCCCTTTTTATTTATATGTTTAAGAAAGTCAAAATAATTGGACTAGAAATCTGCTAATTTTATGCATAATCAGTCTGTGTTCTGCATTCCTATCACTGTTACCCGCCTCCTCCATCCCCGTGCACTCCCACTGTTGGGTCTTGATTTAAATTAGATTGTCAATTCAGGCATTGTCTTGCTTGTGCTCTGTTTGTACAGTGTCTGGAGCCCTCCTTCTGAGTTGAGTCGCTTGACACTATGATAAGACTAATAATAATTAATGACCTTTCATGCAGGGAAGGGTGAATTTCACCCTAGTAGCACAGTGTTAAATGATAAATAATTAAAATAGCAAGGATCTTGTAACTAGCTGGCACTCATGTACTTTAAAGCACCTGTATTGTGTGTAAAATGTACTGCATCCCACTCTGTTTTCCATCATTTGTATTAAACACGTCTCTTAGCTGAAACCTTCTTTCTCAGCTTCCCACAATATTTTCTTGATTTACATTTGCATCTTCTGAACTAATGTAACGTGGAGGTATGCATCTCCTAAAGTAGGACTGCTCTGCATGGATCCATTGTTGTTTCTTCTTATCTCTGTGCTGTGTTGTGTCAATGTAATGAAATAATTCCCCCCTCCCTTTTTTTGGATCTTTATTGTATTTTCTTTAAGTAGGTGTTGCATAAAGAGAATGTTATCGGGCAGCATTACTGTTCTTCAAAAACAGATTTGTCAACAAAGCTCAGTTACATGAAAGACCATAACAAACAAGGAGTCCCATGGTGCTTAAAGACAAACAAATTTATTTAGCACATGAGGTATCATGGGAGAATATCCTTTTCTCTCACGGAAGCTCATATGTCCATAGTCCATTTGGTTTCCAATAGGGTCTCAATAAGAGTGAAGCTAGCATTACTTAGAACTACTTTTTCCCCCTCTGGAATCACAACTTTTCAATTACCTTTTTCCTGTAAACAATAATTTTGTTGTCTCATACATCTGCTTTCAGATGTGTAGATCTAGCAGTCTGGTTTGGTTTTTTTAAATGGTTAGACTCTTTATAAAGCTAAGGAGAAATAATCCAGTGCACAGAGCAAGTATAATGAGATTCAGCTCTGGATTAGATTTTTGTCTGCATTTTTAGTCTAAAGTTCTCTAATCCTTTTGAAATGGAAATCATACAGCTATAGGGTATGAATGTTTGCTTGGATACCATTATGCCTGATTACTTACATTAGGTCGCCTTTAAAAGTTACAATCAAGAGCATTATATGAACAGGGTAAATTATGTTCATTCTGGTAGAACCATTCTCTAATTAAAACACGCCTTGGTAATTTTTAGACATATTTTACATAGTCAAAGCAATGGCTGGGTTATCTAGTAAAGAAACCTGAGACCAAAAAGAAAGCTGAGACAGATATGTGTGCATACACTGCTCAGGGAACATACTATACAGATCAAAATCGGTATACAAAAATTAGAGGGAGCTGTTGTTTGCCCCACATTTGATGGAACCTGGCATCCCTATAGTGTCAAATAGGCCAAAGATTAAAGCCCACATCTTACACACTGCTCCCCATAAGTAGATTCCACTCCTATGTAAAGCCCCATTGAAATCACTGGGACTCCATGCAGTTGGAAATTAATGTGAGCAGGATCTGGCCTGTGATCATTAGTCTGCAACTGAACTGAGCCTTTCATCCCTAGCACAATTAAATTGGCAACCACAGAGTCTAATGTGTCTCTTCATTGCCCGAGGATATGACAAATCCAGGCTTCTAATGGCAACTCTCATTGATAAAGATTTCTAAAAATGTTCGCCAAGTTGAATCAAAGCCATCATTCTAGCACAGCAGTTTCAGGGCTGTTCCAGTTCCCACTGAAGTCAAGAGCTAAATTCTGTTGACCTTGGATCAAACAGGATCAGGCCCTGACAGTTTAAGAGGCTTTTAATTCAGGTGGAAGTACTCAGTTGCAAAGATTTGAAGTGGCTTGCTGTTTAAACACTATAAAATATAGTAAGAGCATCGTCAGTAGTTGGCAGGAGGGACTCGCTGCTCTACCCCTTCAGTTTTGTAACCATATTTCTGTATAGAGTGTATACCATAAAAGGCTAAAATTTTGTGCTAACTAATCATGAGCAGACACTGTACATGAAGACAAACAAGGAGTCCCGTGGCTCTTTTAAAGGCTAACAAATTTATTTATCGCATGTGCTTTTGTGGGAGAAAATCCCACTTCGTCAGACGCTTGACAATGGGAACGTCCATCTTCAAGCATCTGACAAAGTGGGAATTTCTCTCACGAAAGCTCATGCGATAAATAAATTTGTTAGTCTTTAAAAGTGCCGCAGGACTCCTTGTTTGTTTTGCTGAACTACACTGACATGGCTGCCCCTTTCGGAATTGTACATTAAGATCATAGGCACTTCTTTAACTGTGGAGGGAAACATCGGAACTGTTCCTGATGACATGCTATTAATATGAACGACCTTTTCAAAAGGAGGAGGAATTTCAGTGAAACTGGAATGACAGATGTGTTCACAGTCTTCAACATACAAAATGCAAACCTTTCAGGACTGTCATCAGCACTTGACTTTTTAAGAAACATACAGTATCCCAAAGGCCAAAGAGATGAAATACCTTGAGAGTTCAAAATTCTGGTGCATTGTTAACGGGGTTTTCCTCCACACACCAACCACCTAATCACTGAGAAGTTTTTTTGTAGGCATCGCAACAAAGGAGAATTAAATGCATATGGGCCAAATTTTGCTAACCTTACTCAAAAAAGTAGTTGCATTGGACCAATTTCTGCTCTCACCCCATGGAGGCTTTTTGAAGTCTTTCTACACCTATGCAGTTGAGGTGAATTTGCCTGATATTTTCCAACATTCATATTATTCTTCTTCTAGGCCTTCCATGGGGAATTGCTGTCTGAATTCTTAGTATCAGAAATGGCAATGAAAGTTTCTAGATAAATGTATGAAATTGATGCGCTTGCATCTCTGCGCAATCCCCAAGAGGCAGTTAATGTGGCTAATATAATCTCACTCCATCTTCAAATTTATTTTATCTCCATTTTGTATTTGATAGATGCCCTTTTTTTCACTTGTGTGTATGCAAGTACAGTAATCGGGTCTTCAGCTGAAGAAATAAAGAAGATTGCATTGCTCCTTTAATTCCTGCGGATGGGAGCAGATTGGTTTAGAAACTGGCATGAGAACCAAAGGATACAAGGGTGATATTTGAAGTTACGGGATCAAATTCTGCTGTCACACAGCTCTAAATCCGTATTAGCCATACTGCCTGGAGGAGAGTTACTCTGAAAATATATTGATATGGTTCAGAGCAGAATTTAGCCCCAGTAGTTAGTTGAGATCCATGTCACACGCCGATTACCTTCAACAGACAAAAGCTGTTTAAGTATCTTTCTAGAATAATATAACTGCAAAGTAAAGAGGTAACGACAGCGTTAAAGTAATAGACTAAATCACTGGTTCTCAAACTTTCATATTGTCATTTAGTTCTTAAAATGGAAGGCCTCCCATTCCTATGTTCACATCTCGCTTGCAGCAAATACATTGTCTGGAAAAGTAGCTTGTGAAAAACTCTGAAGATTAATTAGCAAGAAGAAAATGAACTACAGTTTAGATGTGGTGACTTAGTCATGTCCATTCATTTTGCATTGGTGCTGTCCTAGCCCTTCTCCCACATGCAGGACTTGGTTTCATGAGTAGCAAAGCTCCCTTTGAAGCTTTGACACCCCATTGCTTAAATCTTTGGATGTCACTTGGTAGTTTGGTCCCTGTCTTATCTGCTACCAGTGTTAGCATCATCTGCAGATTTAATCCCAATTAAATTTTTACCTGAGAAACAAACAGGCAAAGACAGACCTGAAGCAGAGTTGGGATTTGTATTTATTTATTTTAAAGTAGAAGTTGAACAGATACTACAAAGAAAGCTATGGAAGTCCTAAAAAGCCCAAGGTTGGGCTGTTGCAGGCATGGGTGCTTCATAATCATCGTGGCAGAAGTGGTTCTGTGGACAACTCATCATTTATGGATGTTGGGAGAAACTCTGGTCATGTTCTGTATATGCTAATATAGTTATTCCTGGATTCAACCTTGATAGTGTCAGGAGCGTCGCTGCCACAGCAAAGACCCAGGGCACGGGCGCGGGCCCTGCCCACCTGATTCTCCGCCGGGGCCCAATCTGGCCTCAGGGTCCTGCTGCCGCCTGCCTGGCCCTGGATCCCTGGCCAGGACCGGGCACGGGGCCAGGAGAGTCTGGCGCTGTCACAGGCAGCCCGGCCTGAATTCCCGGCTGGGGACCGGGCTGGAAGCGGCAGGCGCCACCACGGCCGGGAGAGGTAGGCACCGCAGCCAGCAGCCGTGCCCCGGATCACGGGCATGGGACGGGGCTGGGAGATGCAGGGGCTGTCCCGGACACTCGGGGCGCTGGTGCTGGGACTCGGGGCACGTGCCCCGTGCGGCAGGCAGCAGCGAAGCCCCTAGATAGTGTATTGCAGTCGTTCTTTTGTGCTTGCTTACTATCCTATTAATCTCAATGTTGTTCTTTCTATGACTGCAGATTGGAGACAGAGTGATGGCTTTTGTAAACTACAATGCATGGGCTGAAGTAGTATGTACGCCGGTAGAATATGTTTACAAGATTCCTGATGACATGAGTTTTTCTGAAGCTGCTGCCTTTCCAATGAACTTTGTAACTGCCTACATGATGCTTTTTGAAGTGGCCAATTTAAGAGAAGGCATGTCAGTGCTGGTTCACTCTGCAGGAGGTGGGGTGGTAAGTCAGTACATTTAACTCTTCTTGTTGTATAAGTAACTGAAATAGTCTGATGTATGTTATTACTCGCGAGGAGCCTGATTAAGACCCAAACTTCCACAGGTGTTATGAGTACTGTTCTCTGTTTTCTATCTATATCTAACTTTCAGCGTATCCAAGGATTTGTTAGATAGGAGCTCCCAGCCAAATGAGAGACTAACCTGTTAAACAGAAACAAAAATATGAAGTGGGAAGGCAGAGTTCAAAGAACGGATATTTGTTAAGGTAGTGGTTCTCAACCTATTTACCAGTGTGGGCTAGATACACAGCTCTCCATGGCTTTGTCTACATTAGCAAATTAGTTCAAATTCAGGAGCCTTAATTTGAGCCCTGTCTCCACTAGGCTTTGCCTAGTTCAAACTAAAAAATTTTAAAGCTCAGCAAAGCAAAGCTTAATTCAAACTAGTTAGTTCAGCTGGTTAGTTCAAACTAACTATTTAGTTCAAACTTATTTTGAAATTTAGTTCAGACTAGCTTGATGTTGTTGTGCTAGTCCGAACTAAGTAAGTTCAACCTAGTGGTTAGTTCGAACTCAAAAAAGTGCAGCTAGTTCAAACTAAAACTTAGTTTGAATTACACCACCGTGCTTAGTTTGAACTAACTTTGAACTACTTAGTTCAGACTAACCAAGTCCGAACTAAGATTTTAGGTGCAGACATAGCCTATGTATCATGTGAGCCACATCCAGAGAGTCTATATGCTACCTGTATGGCCCCAAGGATATCATAGAAGTGGCAGCTGTGTTCTGACTGGGCTGCAAGCAGCTTGCAGGATTAAGGCATAGAAATTTTGTCTATAATTCTGTGTTTGGGGAGTAGGTGGCATGCATAGACTGCTTTGTGCCTCTGTGCAAAACCTGGAAGGGTGTGCTACCTCTTCCCCAGCAAGGAAAAACACTGCAGGACTTTGTAAGGCCAGGCCTGAAGCCAATACTATACAAAAAACAAGCAGAGTTGGATTGAGTAGTGGCTGCTGGGTGTCGTAGTCTGGCCCTGCAGCAAAGTTCACATTGCCTGAGCAAAAGACTGACTGCATGGATTCAGAGGAACATCACACTAGCCAACCAGCAAACAAGGAATGAGCAGGTCTGTATTACAAATCATGTAGGCTCTGAATCAGGAAGCGCATCTAAGCATGGCTTAGTGTTAAGATATTGACAGTAAAATGTTTGTGTCTTTAAATTGTGGGGCCTTTCACTGCTTAGTTTATCCACTTAGGACCTGCAGTGGATGTCTGCCTTTCCAACTGGAGCATCTCTCCTTTATCCTTTTAAAATAGCCTTATTTATTCCAAATTAATATTCCAGAGTCTTCTACTGGCTGGCAGCCCTCAGGTACCTAATCCCTGATTTTTATGCCCTTACCTCTTCTTGCAGTTTTCTAAAAGATAGGCTGGAATGAAAGAAATAAATTCATCAGCTTGCTGCACAAAATATTTGTAACCATATATAATCCTGCTTGCCATAAACAACCCTCTTGAACTCCAGTAAATGACTGGAATTTATAATCTTATTACAGTTCAGAGCAGTGCAGACCAGGGCATTATGGCCTCCTTTATTGTTTATTATTAATCTTTAAAGTGGAATTTGGAACAGTTAAAATAACATGGAGCTGCCCATTAAAGGAAGCTATGCACTTTGCTGTCACTGTAATAACTTAGGGCTCAGTTATGCATTTAAAGCTCTGGACTGCACTGAAAGGTTGTAGAAAGAGTTGCCTAGGGAGGGCTCAGCAAAAAACCTGAAAGGAATTTCCATGTAAGCATTTCTGTATCAATGAATATGCATATTTGCATATAATCACAAAATGCGGTCTTCCTGAATATAGCAAATCCGTTATCTCCTCCTTTGCCCATCAGTGTAACCCCCAATATAGATATATAAATCCTCGCTGCTACATTCCATCACTTCTCCATTTCTTTTCTGCCCTCTCTCTCCCACCCAAATCAGTTTTTTTCTCCCTCTCTCTCATTCTGTTACTTACATCCCCCTTGTTCCTCACAGAGAGGCTTTTCCTCACGTGTATCATCTTCATGCTAAGTTCCTCCTTTGAGTGTCTGTTGCTGTTAGGAAGGTAGCTGGTTCCCTGTTGTCCTGACATTGCTCACTGCTCCCTCCAGCTGCTTCTTGGTGGAGCAGATGCAAGAAGGGGAATGGTCCTGTGCTTGTGGGTAACTTAGCTCGTGCATCTAGCTGGTGGAATTGGTTAGCGAAAGGAACTGAGTCCCACCCCCTTTACCAAGACACCTGCCTGACCTCAAGGGCTCCCCTT
Source organism: Podocnemis expansa (assembly GCA_007922195.1). Lineage (NCBI taxonomy): Eukaryota > Metazoa > Chordata > Testudines > Podocnemididae > Podocnemis > Podocnemis expansa. The sequence continues at coordinate 11,879,913 of ML682028.1, forward strand.
CTACTCTCCAGTGTGGCAGAGTCCTTGTAACCCTGACAAGTCAGTCTCAAAGTCCTGATTTCTCATAGACCCCTCCCCTTTCCTTTGACACTGGGAGAGGATTAAACCCAACAAGTTTCAGGAAGGGGCCAAATGACACTTCATGCTAAGAGCAAGGAAGGTGCTGAGTGGCTGTAATGAGAGAAGGGTCAGAGTTTTACCACCAACTTTGACTGCAGTCTGGATTGGGCCGGTGGGAGCTCCAAGATCGCGCACCTTGAAGGCGCACAGGCATTCCTACTGGCATTCAGGGAAGGGTTTTGGTTACCATATCTGTACTGTGCTGTGCATTCCCCCTGTAACCAGCCAGCTCTGTTGGTGGCAGAGTATAAGGGATGGCAGCCCAAAAATAATTAACCTCCCTGACTCCCAGCTGCATCTCTAGATCAAGTTATCTCTCTAGACCTCAGAGATAAAATTTCACTGTGGGCGGTAGGCTTTTTTTTCTACCTCACTAAGTGACATAGAGACATACAGTGATCATGCTGACAGACCCAGAGCTATACTATACTATTGGGTCCCATTCTTAATACTCCATGTATTTAAACCACTTAAAATGTAACCGTTTATATTGAACAAATGATTCCCATGCAGTTCCTCATGAATAATACAGGAAAACCAGCATTCAAATCACTTCAAGAAAAGATATTTTCCAAGCTCTTGCATTAATAGATGCAAAGCCCATTAACGTTGACAGCAAGTGAATAGACTGGCCAGTTGGTTTCTAAATGTCATAGAAATTCCTGAATAATTTAATGAGACAATAGACACCCTGTGGTACAAGAACTTTGTAAGAGTTCCTTTCTCAGCAATGCAAGTTCATTATTCTAGTTACTTCAGGCATTTTCTGTAAGAAACTTGTAGCTTGTTAAGTTCTTGCTTGTTCGTTTTTGGATTTCCCTCTGTGACAAATCCCGCAGCACCTTCATAGATGTGAGCCGTGGAGGAAGGGAGGGACTTCCACTGACCTCTGTGTACATTTTGCCTGTTTGCTTTGTGTTTTTGTTTTTAAAGAAATCTTTATGATATTAGGATTAGCAGTGGGACATCTGATGTAATCTGTTTGGGGATATGCTCATAGTGAGTGGGTGTAATGTCTTTTTAAAGTCAGAGGGGGAAGTTATGGGGGGCAGGTAACCCCCATTCTAGGAGTTCTGGGACAGTCAGAGACAGCAAGAGAGAGAGACCTGGCACAGCTGCTGGGAGTTCATGCCTTGGTCCCAGTCCTTCTCTTTGCTTTTCCTTGGGCACAGGCTCCTGCCCTGCCAACTTTAAGCTTATTTGGAGAGAACCAAAGGAGAAAAACTCATGGACCAGACCAACCCTGGAAGAGGAATCTGGTTGTGTCCACTATTACAATTCATGGCAGCCTTTAAAAAAAACAAGTTTCTTCTGGCTCCTGTACTAAGCACAGGATCAGTGTTAGTGGTTGATGAATGTAGTTGGCCATAATTTGGCATTCAGTAAATGTTCAAAACTAGTAGAACTGGCACATGAAGATGCTGTGAGGGCAGAGGGAGAGGTGCAAAGGAAACAGGAAGGCTGGCAGGGGCTTATTTTGTCCTGTAGCTCTTATTTTTCTGGGTTCTTTTCTGAATCCCTTCCATCTCCTGTATCTGCTGCCCCTGTTTTGCACACCTGCTGAAAGCCGTAATACATAAGTTGCACCACTTCACCATTTAACCAGCAGGAGTTAATATTTAGTGAGACTCTTGCACTAGAATTTCAATTTTCTAGGAGATAAAACTAAGCTTATGCGCATGTGGAGTCATTGATTGCAACCCTATAGGTGTGATGTGACCTTCATTTTCAGATTCAAGGGAGTGCAAGCAACGTGAACAGGTTCTGGATGCAATCTCATAAATTCGAACCTGAAGGGTAAAAGTGGTAGGACAGCTCTTCCAGGTCATAACAGCACTGTTTACTGTTTGTCAGGTAGTCTTTATTTTAATTTGCACAGTTTTGCAGCAAAATTTGCTAAACTAACCTATCTAACTGAGTAATGACAGCATTTCTTTGTATAACTATTGGTAACTGCCCCTCTGTATCCGTAGAACAAATCTGCAAGGTTTTGTTTTGTGGGGGTGGGAGTACTATTTTTAAAAAAGCAAGAAGAGAGAAGCAGAATGAGGAATATATGGAAACATAAGCACTGGCATATACTTAGCAACAGGAATTGTGCAAAATATTCTTGAAGAAAATGACAAACCTCAATTACAGTTTGAGAAAGCTAGCTCTGTCACCAGTTCAGGAAAGAACCAGTGGCCTGCAAAGGTCTGTTTGAGCCCCTTGCCTGATTGCAGTTTTCAAATGCACAAACTCAGGAAGTAACACAAAACAAAGCAGTTTCTCTAATCTTAGCTGGCTAGTCCCCAGAATGTTTTTCTGTGGCCTCTCTCAGCCATGCCTCTCAGTGGTTTTCAACCTCCGTGTCAGAACACATTATTGTGTCACCACAGAGTGGTAAGTGTGTCACGGAGGGCCGGGGAGATGGCTGGAATTGGCCTGAGGGGTGTGGGCTGGTGTGTCCTGTAGGGTCAGGATATGACACCAAGTGTGTCATGATGGCCCACAAAAGGTTGAGAACAACTGATCTAGTGCATTTGCCCCTTCCTTAAATCCCCTGCTGAGTCATGTGAAAAGCCGGCCTCTATTATTATTTATTTGTGTCCTGTCATATTGGGTATGTCTACACTGGAGGCTCTGTTAAGTCGATTTAGAGCATCCACACTGAAAAGTCCTGTTGACTGCCTGTGTCCACACCAGTAGGTGCCAGGTTAATCTTCCTGGTGCCCACGAACTCTGGGAGGTGGCCTGGCAGCCACTTAAAGTTGACTTAAGGGCTCTTCCCTGTCTACACTGGCTTAAGTTGACTTAATACGGTCAACTTTAGCATTAAGTCAACTTAGGGAAGCACTTAAGTCAACTTAATAAAAGCCCAGTGTGGCTGCGGGGGTCTGTAGGCTGACTTAAGGAAGATTAAGTCAACCTAAGGCTCCAGCGTAGATGTACTTATAGTCACATGTTTGTCCTGATCCTCAGCTGCAGTAAATTGGCAAAGTGTCCTTGATGTTAATGGCACAGTATTGATTTAAACTCTTTGTTTCAAATTTATTTCAAGTGTCCAGTTTTTTCAGGTGTGGAAAATTGCATTTGTCAAATGCCAGCTAAAAACGTTCCTGCACTTGGGTAAAAAGAGGCAATCACCACTGTTTTTGGATCAAAAAGTCTTTTCCTGGTGTTATCAAATCAAATCATAGGGCTGGAAGGGACCTCATGAGGTCATCGAGTCCAACCCCCTGGGAATTGAACCCAGGACCTTCTGCATGTTAAGCAGAGGTGTTAGCCACTACACTATAGGACAGCTCCTACTAAAATCTGATTTAGATCCTAAATCTGTTCAAGTATTTAAATTTCTTCTATTCTGTTTTACTACTCAGCAATGTTCAGCTTTTCTACTGGCTTCCAATTTTTTTCCCTATTCTAATTGGAAAAATGATATCTTCAGGTAGAGAGTTATTGTATAGGTTGACATCTCCTTGCACCTCAGATTCCTTGTCCTGGGGGATGATAAGCTATTAAACACACAGAACAGGAGACCTGTGGGCAACGATTGTGTAGCACTTTATCCTGTAACACATTCTGAATATAGGCCGTTGCTTCATATCCACCTTTTAAATATGAAAATATCAGGGGAAAAATCTGGTAATGAATAATAGGTTCTATCCATATTCAGACCCCCAATGGGAATCTTGCACGAGGCTGAATCTGAATGATAAAAAAAACCAATTTGAGCAGTGTTTCTGGGCTTGGAAAAATGAGATTAAAGAAAAAATAGTTTCTTTTTGATGCTACTCATTCTAAGGTATTAACTATACTGTGCAGTACTCTTTTTAAATGGTTTAGTCCCTCAAAAGCTGAATTGAGCTCAGTTTTATAACCTTTCAAATAAACCAATTTCATATGCAGAAATCTTTGCTAATGGTATTGTAGGGCCAACTCACAGTTAGGGTAGGATAGCAAGGCAATGTAGCTATGCCAGTTTAGACAAGCAGCAGATCTGTCACATTTTGATTAAAAACAGTGCTATCAAAATTTTTTTTTCTAAAATTAACTTTCCTGTGCTTCCCGTAACACCTGAGATTGTTAAAATTAACTTATTTTAAAATATAGTTTACTTTACATCATGTATGCTTTTTCTCTAAATTGGGTGAAATTTATAAACAATGGGACCAGACTGGTCAGTTTCAGTTTTATGTCTCTTAAATTTCATTCCTTTGTTCTCCTGTGTGACCAACACAACACTAGAAGTTTCCAGCTCTGAAGGCAAATAGCCGAACTTTTAAAAAACCCAGACCTTCTAACTGGAGCTTTAAAAAGTCTCTCAGATATTTCTACTTACATTAGATTTTGTAGCAATCCAGCCTATTGTTTTTATAAACTGATATTTATGTAAATTAAATCCATCAACCAGTCTTTAAAACTTGCTTATATGCCAGGTACAGTAATTGGAGAGATTCCATATATTTCCATAGAAGCACTTTAATCTGAGTCATTTATTTCTCTGAAGACTCTTACTCTGGCATTTTGGCATGATAAGCAGTATAAAACTTATGGATTTTGGAAATAAGATTAATTCTGTTTCAGGAAAATACTTTATCATAACATTGATCCTCTCAAAGTAATAGCTTATCACTTTATCTGAGGGCCTCTAAGTCCTATTAAAAGTAAAATTGGTTGTCAAATAAGACTTGGATTTTTCATGTTTTATTTTCTCAGGTTCAGAAAGCAAGACCCTGTTATGTGGTTATACCTGGAGATTTGTTTCCAAATATTAAAAATGCTATGGGGGGAAAAAGTGGTTGGTGGGTTTGGTTTTTTATTGCTGGGTTGGCTTTTTTGCAAGTGGGGGGATATTGTAATCACGGTTGTAATCATGCTTGTTTAATCACATAGCAGTGCATATGGAATTACTTCTGGTAAAATCCTGCCGGCTTCCCAGCCTCCAGAAGATCCAGGGTGCAGGCTGAAGGCTAAACAGCTATGGAGGGGAGCTAATAGTATGGTTCTGCTGCATAAGGAACAAGCAGGACACTGAAATTTCTCCAAGGTTGGCATCCACTGCAAAGCTGTTTTCTACAGTGGGTCTTTCCTAGGAAGTGGGAGAGATGGACTGTTAGCGTATCCTCAGTTGCAGCTGCCACATTGGCCAAATTGTGCCCCTTGTGGAGAACGTGCGGCAGGCAGCTTCTAGGGTTATTTATAAAATGGTTTCACTGCTGCTCCTATGCAGGTGTGGGTAGGTACCTTGTTCTCACCAGTTTCTGTGCACATCCCGTTTACTCATGCATTGCAAGGGGCTCAGGTTTGGCCCCTCAGGTATTTGTAATTAGAATGTGATTGTCACCTCAAACGTAGTCTGAAATATGGTGGAAGGTAATTAAGTGAGTAAGGGATCAGAAAGAGAGACTTGAATAGCCACTGTACTGTTTCTGGTGTGTGACCAAATTCCACAGGTTGTTAGATACATGTTAGGGTCCACAGGCATTCTCCCTTGACTTCATTGGGAAAAGCACATAGGGTTTCATATCAGGGTTTGGGTCTAATCTGATACGTGAGGATGATTTGATAGATAAGAGTTAATTACATCTCTGAAAGAAGAGCAAATGGATGTTAAATTAAGGTCCATCTTCCTGAGGATGGAGGAGTAGGGGGATAAGGAAAACTTACCCAAGAGTTTTGATATGGCCTCCAATCTCTTCAGGGTTCTTGGTTCAGCCCACTGTAAGGGTAAGTGGCATCTGGATTCAGTTTGGACTTTGAACACCCACAAAAGTCAGAAGGATATTAGTCTATGGTTTGGATCGGGCTGGTATTTGCAATGGGTGCACCATCCAATCAGCAATAGGTTTTGCACACGTTCTTTCTCCTGCATTTTCTTATTGGCCTGGAACTCTCATGGGAACATGAAACATGGAATTTTTACATCTTGTATATAGACCTTGGATAAGATGGCTTCCTGCTGTTGTAACAGCTGACCTTTTCACTGTTCAGTGTTCATGATTCAAGGAAAATTTATTTTTCCTTTTCCTTCCAAGTTAGAGGGGCTGTATACAGAAAACTAATTATACTGTAGTGTAGAACAATAAGAAGATCAGAATTTTACTCCACCAGCATCCTTCAAAAAACATCCACTTATATAAATCATCATGGTTCATACAGACTTGGAGTTAGAAGGCATCAGAATGAAAACCGATGCTGAATGAAACCAGTCTCATGACAGAAGTGTCGCTATAGAGAGAAAGGTACAAAAGCCAGAACCTCTTTCTATTATAATCTCATGGTGTAATTTTAGTGGTTAAACTAGAACTTCAAAACAAGATGACACTTGCAGTGTAAATGAACAGGAGACTAGCAAAATAATTGGATGTCCTATGATTTCTGAGGGACAAGGAATTCCCTCTCAAGAAAAACTGGCCAATGACAGAAAAGATGGCCTATCATTTGAAACACTGGACTGGGATTCAGAAGACCTGGGTTGGTTTCTGTCTGTGCCACAGTCTTCCTGTGTCATCTTCAAGCGTGTTGCTTAGTCAGTCTTTGCTCCAGCAAAAACAACGAGAGTCCAATGGCACCTTATAGACTAACAGATTTCTTTGGGCATAAGTTTCGTAGGCTCTAACCCACTTTGTGAGATGCATCTGATGAAGTGGGTTGGAGCCCATGAAAGCTTGTGCCCGAAGAAATCTGTTAGTCTATAAGGTGCCACTGGAGGGACTCTTGTTTTTGCTGAAACAAAGACTAACATGGTTCCCCTCTGATATTTCTACTCTTTGCTTCAGTTTCTCACCTGTAAAATGAGACAGTAACCCTTCATTTCTCTCATCCTTTGCTGCATTGTCTACTCAGTTTGTACTGGGGCTATCTTTTGCTGTATATTTACATGATACCAGGCATAACATGGGCCCACTCTTGACGCTTTTACCGGCTCTCATAATACAAGTAGTTGTAATGTCCTCTCCTGAAAAACACCACTGCGGGGGCTTCCAGAGAAAATTACCTCCTTTGTTATGAAGGAGGATGGCAAGGTCACAGGGTTATCTTCTTATCCTGGAGTAAATAAAAGCGTTAGTTATTGATATTTACATGCATATCATCAGGAGTTCTGGCTGGAACGAACAATTGTGTTTGTGCATGAATGACCTTACTAATATTGCTGGCAGTTTACAAATGCCAGTCTTTGGCTGGAAATATAGTATGGGTTTTCTAAATTCAGTCAGACATCGTTATTAAAATCACAGTGCCAGTTCTTGCCTCCAGGTCTCAGTGAGATTACACAGGGGCCGTCAGAGGCAGAATGTAGCTTATGAGCATGTCTTTTGTGTGGCTGTTTTAGCAAAATAGGTGTAGGGATAACTCTATATCCTACTTCAAATGTAAGCAATTCAACATATATGCCATATCTCCTTCCCATAGCCTCAAGTAAATACAACTTTTCTGTGTTAATTCAGAGCACAGAAAACCTGCAGTGACTAGGGATGTCAAATTCAGGCTGTTTAAGGTCCAGATCCTCCATATAGCCTTCCACAAGCAGACTCCTGCACCCACAGAGAGCTCTCTGATGTCAGTGGAAATCTGTCCAGGCACAGGCATATCCATCCACAAGGAGCAGCTTGCAGAAGTTGAACCTTAGTTTGCAAGGGGTCCTTTATGTTTTTGGCTGAACCCTATGAGCCTTTTGGTTTCACTGGGAGACCTAGCTTCAGAGGCTTACCAGTCTGTGTGGTTAATTTGTTTTGGCTCCCTCTCTCTGTCTTGCTTGTGGATAATAATAATCAAACCTAGTGAACACTCCCTAGGGTTGTGCCTGCTTTTCTTAGTCAGAACTATTTGATGAAAATGGATGCCCATCAAATGCTTTCCTGTCCCTCTGCTTCCTTGCCTATTGTGAACATGTGTGCAGCCTTACAGCATGCATTCACCCAAGACTTGACCCAGTTTACAGACATCACACCTAACTTGATAGAGATTGTACTGAAACCAGGCAAAAGCTGAGTTCCAAAGGGGTAGCTGTGTTAGTCTAGTTCAGTAAAACAAACAAACAAGGAGTCCTGTGGCACTTAAAGACTAACAAATTTATTTTTTGCATGAGCTTTCGTGGGAGAAAAATCTCAGTCTTTAAGTGCCACAGGACTCCTTGTTTGTTTGTTTGTTTGTTTGTATGTGGTAGGCAATCATATAGAAGCTGAAAGTTTGCTTATTAGAGACAAAATCCTAGTCAGGCAAACAGTTATGTAAAATCTCCAAGACCAAGTACTTAGCTGGAAGGACATATTTTTGCATTGTACTGTAGGGTCACATAATGCAGTTTGCCACATTAAGTTGATCACATTATTGTCTGTCCTCCTTCAAATTGGAAATGGTGAAACTGCAAAAGTTTGTGTGCAGCCTTAGTCAGATGGATATCTAAAGGTAAGTGGGGAATTTAAGAATAGCCCATATGGGGTCAGACCAATGATCCATCTCGCCCAGTATCCTGTCTTCGACAGTGGCTGATGCCAGATGCTTCAAAGGGATTGAGCAGAATAGGGCAATCATCAAGCAATCCATCTTTTGTCATCTAGTTCCACTCTCAGCACCTGGCCGTCAGATGCTTAGGAACATCCAGGGCATGTAGTTGCATCCTGGACCATCTTGGGTAATAGTCAATGATGGACCTATCCTCCAAAAATTTATCTAACTGCTTTTTAAATTGTTATGATTTTGTCTTCTACAACATCCTCTGGCAACAAGTTTCACATTGAATGAAAATGTGGTTCCTTTTGTCTGTTCTAAGCCTGATGCTTTTTAATTTCACTGGGTGATCCCTGGTAGTTGTGTTATGTGAAGGGCTTTATAACATATTCACTTTCTCCACACAATTCGTGATTTTATAGTCATCTGTCATATCCCCACTTAGTCATCCGTTTTCCACACTGAAAAAGTTCCCGTGTTTTCTAATATCTCCTTCTGTGGAAACTATTCCATATCTTTAATCATTTTTGTTGCCTTTCTCCATAGTTTTTCCATGTCTAATATATTGTGGGGGGGGGTTGGTTTTTGCTTTTGTTTTTGTTTTTTTTAAAATGAGGTGACCAGAATCTAGGTTTACTGTAGACTTATATAGTGACATTATGATATTTACTGTTTTATTATCTATCCCTTTCCTAGTCATTCCTAACTTTGTTTTAGCTTTTAGACTGCCATGCACATTGAGAGGTTGTTGTCAAAGAGCTATTCATGATGAATGATGCATTAATAAGGAAAAAAGCACAGTTTGTGCTGAAAGCTGACTGAAAATGGAGAGATTGTTGTGAGGATTCGAACATTTTGAAGTCTTCTGTTTTGCAGGGCCCATAGGAACTTATACTTCATGAATTTTTTTTGCAAATTGTTCCATAAAACTTTGTGACATTGAAAGTCCTTTGTTTACTCAACACCCAGTTTTCAGTAAGAAAGTATATTTTTGTAAATGAAATAAATAAACTTTATAAGTAATATTGATTTTAAAAAATTGAATAATAGTTCTCTTTAAAAAAATAAATCAGGAAGCATTGCAAAAATGAGACGTTTCTGTAATGTTGAGAATTTTTCCTTAAAAAAAAAAAAGTTGCTTTTGAAAAGGACCCATTTTTAAAGAAAAATCACTCACAGTTTTTACAAGCTGTATTGCATCTTCTTCAATATCCCTTTCTTTATTAAAAAGACACCATTATCATAAAACCATGTTATTTTTTTAAATACACAGTTTAAGTAATTTCAGGTACTATAATTGAGTTTATAATTTCATTTCCTGTTCTAATAACCATTTTCTGTGTTTTATTGCTGTATAAAAAAACCACTCAAATGGAGGAAAATGACTGCACTAGGAAAACATTGCAATTCTGCTTGTTCATAATAGCCCCAATCATCAAAGGTATTTATGTGCCTAACTCCCACTGGTTTAAAATTAAAATCAGTGGAAGTTAGGAGCCTAAATACCTTTGAGGATCTGTACATTTAGGACCTAAGTCTCATTGACTTTCAGTGAAAACTAAGCGTTGCACCCAATGTAATTTGAAGTACATGAGTAGTTCACCACTCACTTGCTTATTGTTCCACAAGTTACACATATGTTTAAGAGCTCACAAAGCCTAGAGAGGCATCATACAAGTGAACATAAGGTTCACTGATTATTGCGGCCTTCCCCACGTATGCTAAAGTCTGACCTAAAATTCTGACAAATGCTTGTTGTAAATAAAATGGAAAAAAATAGAAATATTTTGCTGGTCATCTTTCAGTAGTAATCATTTTAGGTTTTACCCGTAGCAGCTGTATGCAAATAACATTCATGCAAAAGTATCATTTTAAGTGAATGCTATCCTTTGAATTTGAACATTTTACTATGATTTAATTCACTTCAAAATACCATTAGGAAAGGGATATATGTGGTATTTTTTCCAAAATAATTTATCACTTGTTAAACTAATTTTGTCACCCAAGAATTTTTTTTTTTTTTGGATATGCTTTGATTTACACCTGTTTTACTGTGTGACTGTGAAATGCCTGACAACAAGATAGAGTTTGAACATTGCGTGTGAAGTTATGAGTGAGTTGGCAGTCAGAAATCAGGTAACTGACTTTGTCAGTGGAATTGATGTGCCAATATATTTACAGGGTCAAGCCGTTGCTCAACTCTGTGCAACAGTCCCGGGTGTTACTGTTTTTGGAACAGCTTCCTCTTTCAAACACGAAGCGATCAAAGATTCAGTATCTCACCTGTTTGACAGAAATGCAGATTATGTTCAAGAAATAAAGAGGTAAGGGTTTTATTTTGCTCATCAAAAATCAGTAGTAGCAAGTAAATTACTAGGAAAGGAGTGAGTTAAGCATTTCTGTGAGAAATTATTAAACAGGCTGGTTTTGGAATAATCACAGTATCATCTAAGCTAGCTATTTTTCATCTTTCCAAAGGAAAGAGTAATTGTAGCAAATCAATAACTTCCTCTTCCTTTACAATCAACATGGGCTTTATTGATTATATTCACTCTTAGATGCCTGCCACAAACCAGAGGAATTAAATGAAAGAGAACAAAGAACTTAACTGAGGAAATCTAATCTATTGTTTTCCTCTCAGCTAATGATGAACTGCAGTAGTGAAAGACTTGTCATTTTTAGTAGATTTGGTGCAATTTATTCAAGATTTTTGGGAATTCTCTGGTGTGATTCTCTCTGTAGTGATTCTTATACTGTGCAAGCTGCTAAGATCTTTAATCTCATGGTATCTGTCTGAATTGTGAATCCCTTAAGTATTGTGTGCTTTAATGTTAGAGTCACTCTGTAGTTTCCTTAAATTGTTACATACTCATCTTTTTCTTCATGGATTGTTTGAGGTTTTTGTGTTAGTCTGTTTACTCTTGCCTGTTGAGGGATATACTTGCTAAAGAAAATCTTGTATAATTCTGGAAAAAGCATTGGATATTATTGCTGTTTTCTAATTCTACTTTAAAAATAAAGATCATTATTAAATGCATATTTCTTCAAAGCACTGATGCATTGCGTCAGTAGCAACAGAAATATCTGCATCCACATTTGTATAGGACACCCGCTTACACCAGCAGCGTGGAGTGTGGATTTTCCATAAAGGAGGCTGTACCAACCTGTACGCTAAGTCTGCTGCTTATACCGTCTTGAGTTAGTATCTGTGCAGATCTCATAAGCAAAGCAGGCTCAGCACATGGATGGAACACCCTCAGAGAAAAGAGAGGCTGCAAGAAGCAGTGTTGGGTATTTAGTAGGTGGCATGTTTCCCTCTCTGTCATTACTGCCACAGCTCGGTGCTGGGGGAAGGAGGAAGACAGGGGAACATTGAGAATGTGTTGAAGAGCCTATAGTACTTCTCAACAAGATGAGGGTGGTTAGTTCTTGTATCCTGGCAAAATTCCAGCATGAGTAATTGCACTGTGCCTCCCACAAGCATTCTCTGCATTGTCAAATGGATATAGTATTCTTTGCTCTTTTGTCTTACGTGGGTTGAGTCGTTTCGCTGTGTAGTATTAAACTATCCATGTGGCAGCTGTACTTAGTACACTAAGGGATGCATGTGCACACTATCACTTCCGTCTTATGGCCCTTTACAACTCCCATTAAGATAGTTTTTGTCTTTGGGGGCCATTGATTCAGGACCATAACAAAGGCCTTTTGACATTAGAAGAAAATTTCATTCTATGTGAAGTTTTCCATATGCACATAGTAGAGCTATTGAAAAATCAAATGCACATCCCAGGGGAAATGCCAATGTTTTAAATTTTTGGTTTTGTCACAAAACAGGAACTGGGAAATGCTGATCTTGCAGAAACTGGATTTGCTGTTGGGGAAAAAAACATTTTGATGGAAAATTCCTAACCAACTCTAGTAGATAGATGGCTTGATTGCTGCCAGGCCTGTTTTATGTCAAAGATCCTTCAGTAATAACAACTGAGATGATCTTTACCATAAATCTACATTCACTACCCTGATTATGTTCTGAAAGGGTCCATTAAGTAACTCGTTTACAAATGAATGCTGATCAAACTGCTAACGGTAGAGAAAATTGTGTGCATTGCTGTTGTAGCAGTGCTGGCTCCAGGATATTGGAGAGACAAGGTGGACGAGGTAATATTTTTTATTGGGCCAAAAGTCTCTTTGGTGCAAAATAAGTTTTCGAGCTGCACGGATCTCAACAGACCTGCAGAAGGGCTCTGCGTATCTTGAAAGATTCGCTCTTTCACAAACAGAAGGTGGTTCAATAAAACTTATAACCTCACTGACCAGGAGAAAATTGTTGTCTCATTCAAGTCAGCAGTGCCTAAGTGTTAACACTACAAAGGGGAGAAGTCTCATGTTTTGTGGTTATTTATAATGTGTTTCTGGCTGATATTTGAGATCTCTCTCTGTTTTCTGAGGAAAATGAAAGACTCTTTAAAAGTCATAAAGCTTTACCTGTTCTCGATCTTTGTCTGATAGCACTTAGGCAATTGCAAGAGCTATGGTTATCACAAGTTAATAGTTGCTCGTAGGGGCTAGAAACCCTTGACTGTACCTTATGCCTTTGATAGTCCAAAGGGTATAATTATCCTAGAATAATGCACCAGTGGTTTGCATAATTGTTTAATTAAAGAGAGCTAGTGCAGAATTTACAACTATTAGGGTTATTTACTTGGTTATAGAGTCAAATAGCAGGTTTTAGTCAAACTGGAATCAGAAGTTCACAGGTACAGTTAGTGCAAAGAAAGGTGAAATGAGACCTTGCTATTGACTACATCAGAGTAACTTTTTCTGTCTCTTTATTTTTTAAAACTCCCAACACTCTTGAGTTACATCCTATACCCAAAAAGGAAATAGTGTTTTCTTTTGATCACTAAATACTGAGCTATATTTAAACAATGCTCACAAACAGGGTTATTTATTGAAACCATATGAACGTGCAAATCTTCTGCTGCATAAACTGTAGTGAAATTCTGCCTTTGAATTCTTGTGGGTGGCTCCTATTCACTTTTTTCTCTGTGCTTGGTTTGACTCCATGTAGGGGACTTAGTAGACCAAAGAGCCAAAACTGAATTATCTCCATGTATTGATGCTTAAAAACATACTCTCCAAGGAGACATGAGATGGAAAATGGCCCATTTTCCCTTTTTACTTTGCCTGATGAGTGCCAGGGCAGCATGCCAAGAAAGGGAATGTGTAAAATGCCCTTCCTTGCCATATGACATCCATTCACACACAAATCTAGATCTACAATTCCTACAAATATCTGCAATTTTTATGCAGGCCCTTCCAAGAGAAGAGATTGAGCCACGTTAACTACATAAGGATGTTATATAAACTAGTGTATGATATGAGACAATGGTTTTAAAAAGCCCAGGTTCAGCCTAAAATTCTTATCCAGGCTAGAGCATGGTTGTTATAGCCATCTATACTAACTGGCCAAATTACCGCAGGATACAGTTAAGCCCAGGTTTAACCATTAACTGAAACTCTTCAAGTAAGACCTGTGTAGGCAGGGACAAAACTGTTGAAACACAGCCTCTGTGGGTCCTGCTGTGTAAAAGTGAATTAGTACAAGGGTCTTCGTTGTCATTTTAATCACTAAGAGCTAATTTGTGCCCTGGTATAAAAGAAATTGTGTAGGTGGTAAGAAGCTCTGTAAGATTCCCCACTGAATTTCATTTGAATTCTTCTGTCTGAGTAGTTGGATTTGCCCTAATATTGACTAAAACAAGGGGGTTGACCTCACCCCCAATTCACCCTTGAATCAGTGCACCCTCCAAATTAGTGTGGAATCCCCAAGATGCAGTAGAGACCAGGATGCTTGACAGACATTCATCTAGGCTGCCTCAAACTCCACAGGGGCATGACCAGATTTACCCATACATGAGTCTCTGAGTATCTCTACGATGTCCCTTTACCCACCTTTAAAGTGGTTTTCTCAATAAAGTGAGGGCAACACAGCTCAAGACTAGCTTGTTCACTCAAAAGATTCCCCATGGTGCTAGGGACAGGGAATACATATTCCACTAGCCTGTGGGTGGATATCCAGATCCATGGAGGGGTCTCTGCAGGATCTGGGACTGGAATGATGGTACCTCAGTGGTGGTTGTGCTCCTGTCCACAGAAAAGGGGAGATCCATGCATGGATGATTCCCTCCATCCACAGAAGCCAATAACATGCAATTTGGCTCTAAGTGAAGTTACTGTCTAGCACCAAACCATATGTCTTTCCCTACTCTTATATATTTAGGTTCTTATGACACCTGTGATTGTCTGCCAGCATTACCAGAGGTTACAAATTTAGAGTTTGTTTCTGATATGGAAAATATAGATGTCAGATTTTCCTCTGAATCTGCACTGGGGATGAATCAGAGTGGATTGTGTAGAATGATGTGCTTCCCTCAAGAAATTCATACCTAACAGCTGATTTTATAGGCTGTATTACATCTCTTTGTGTCTGAGAGCAGACTCAGACATTCATCACCTGAGTAAAAGAAGTAAGGAGTCCTGTAGCACTTAAAGACTAACAGATTTTTTTATCGTATGAGCTTTTTTCGTCAGATGCTTGAAGTGGGATTTTCTCCCAGGAAAGCTCATGCGATAAAGAAGTCTGTTAGTCTTTATGTGCCACAGGACTCCTTGCTTCTTCTGCTGAACTAGACTAACACGGCTGCCCCTTTGGTATTTGGGAAGATGCATCACCTGAGTAGCATCTTTGCACTCGATTCTTATCTCCCACTGGTGTAACTTCACTGATGTCAGTGAAATTACTGTTGATCTGTATTTGCATGAGAAGGGAATTTGGACTGTTGACATGAATGACATATGAAGAAGATTGGGCCATGTTATGAGCAAACAGTCCCACAGCACATCTGCTTTCGTGGTTGATACCTTCTTGAAATAGATCAATGCTGTTGTTATAGTTAGTTGTCTAGCTAAATAACGTTCCCATGATTCATGCTCGAGTCTTTTAGAGGCCTCTCTGATCTGCGTAAATGCTACTTGATTTATCTTCATAACCTCTTTTAGATTCGTTCACTATAAAAGAATAATAGTGATAATTAATTTTATTTCTTAATCCACATACCAAACTCTGTGGAAGAGATTAAACCATGTCATTTCTACTACTTTATGTTCTGCCTCTTTCCCTCAGGTGTTCTGGTTACATTGCTATTGCTCATATACATATATGACTGGAATATTATATTTTGGGATTATTTATATCTATCTGTGTGTATCTATACATAAAATTCCAAAATATAATATTCCAGTCAAATCTCAGTTAAACAGAACTTAACTCTCCTCCATAATTAGATGTACCAGTCCTATGGCATTCTGATCATTCCATAATAATTTTCTTCACATTGATTTTACAGAGGAAATAAATGCCACAAAAAAAATCCCACCTGTGTAGGTAACAAGTCATTTAATAAACACCTTCCTTTTTTTTCCCCTACAGTTCCTTCCCCATCTCACAGGTGTGTGTTTAGTTCAGGCCAGATTCTAGGATCTTTAGTCACATCGAGTCATACAAATAACATCATTCACATCGATGAGATTGATTGTGGAGTAAGATAGTGATTAACATGACTCTGTGTGGCAGGACTGAGGCCCTAGGCCAAGTTTCTCCAAAGTGATTATTGATCTTGGATGTCTCCAGCGTTGTATGCCCAAGTGAAGATACCTGTTTTTCAGAGGGTAAATGCTAGGCACTTTTAGGGAATCAAGTGTTCCTAAAATGGCTCAACTCATGCACTTCAGAACTGAGATGACTGAAATCATTAGTTGTTTTTTAGAATCTTAACCTTAGAAAATAATCTCTTCAGACTTTATCTCAAGTGCTTTGGAAACCATGGGCACTGTAAACAATAATCCTACAGTAGACAGGTTAATAAGAAATGAAATCTTGAGTCCTGTTGCAATGTGAGATTTGTCCTTCTTCTCTCTTAGAATCTCAGCAGAAGGAGTGGACATTGTTCTGGATTGTCTGTGTGGAGAAAACACAGGAAAAGGACTTAGTCTTCTCAAACCCCTTGGCACTTATATTTTGTATGGTGAGTAAAAAGTAAAACAGTTAAGAGTTTATTTTAAAAATACCAATTTGTCAACCCATTTTAGCAACATGGAAACACCCCTTAAAATATCCAAATTACTGAATTCTCACTGGGGAGTATGAAGAATGTATGTGTCATGTTACACTTTGCCAGCTTAATTTCCAGTCAAGAGTCTCTGTGAATCTGAACTTTTCATTGGCTAATAATTTAGGAGATGCTAGTTTCTGCAAACCAGTTTGTGTTTTCAGAACATCCAAAGATGGAACTTGCTGTATGATTTAAATAGTTGAACATCACTTGGCCACATAGAAGGAACAAGTTTGGGGAGCAACTTTGGATCTTTTATTCCTCAGGCCTCAGGAAAACTAGCAGTTTGGCATAGAACTATAGGAGAGACATTCAGGAGAAACTTAGTTTGGTTTAACATCAAGCAGAGCAAGCTGAATGTCAAGTTTTAGATCCTCAACATGTACCGCTGGCCATTCTGCGTATTATTTATAATAGAGTCTGCCTGTCACATAACTTATTGCTAATGAAACAGTAAGATTCCCAGCCTCTGGGAAGGAAGAGCTAAATAGACAACATTCATCTGAAGACTGGGAGATAGGGGAACTTGATGTGGTTATTGCTACCACCCACCTGCTAAACTATAATGGGGAGAGTAGAATTACTGAAGAATTTTGCTACCGAAGTACCTGGTCTGCTTCATCATGAACATCTTTCTGAGAGGCTCAATAGGTGTTTTTTCTAATCTCAGGAATAATGAAAGCTTATCTGTAATTTGATATCAACAAATCTTTCTTTTGTTCTTGAAATGTGTAGGTTGCTATCAACTTGATTTCTTTGACTGCGATATCCATGATAAAATGGTCTAGCAATCGTTTATGTGATTTGAAAGGGGAGAAAAAAATACCTAATGATTTTTTCCAAAGCAGAAACAGAAATATTGGGTTTTTTAATGCAAATCATTAAATGGCTTCATTTGTTATTGTGTTATGAGCGGTGTTTACATGTATGTGTTCTCTTTTTTTCAGGTTCATCTAACATGGTTACTGGGGAAACAAAGAGCTTCTTTAGTTTTGCAAAATCAGTAAGTTCTGTACTTCTGTGGCTCTGATATACCAAACTTATTAGCATTTATCTGCTAGACCCATTATTTTTAGCAATTTATTTCATCTTTGCTAACAGCAGCCTAATTTGTCTCCATTCCATTGTTTACTAACTCCAAAATACAACATCACAACAAGTGCATCGAGTGTGTTTAAGCGTACTGTGGTTTGATATGGACTTTTTTTTTTTTGGAATGGCAGCTAGACAGGACAATAAGTATTTGAACTGCAAATAATCTGTGTAAAGTCATTTTATATCTTAAACTGATGGTTTAGCTTTTGCCTATTTTCTGACCTGGTAGTATCATGTCATGTCAGCTATATAACTGTAGCCATACGGGAGGTTCTTACCTTCTCTGAAGAGTCTGTTAGTACAGTGGTATAAATTCAAGAATTTACTTGATTCACAGGGCTCAATCAAATATTGATCATCTCCAGGTTTATGGAAGAATCCTAGGAATTAATTGAACCTCATAGGGTGTGTCTTACACACTACAATCATAGAGTGTGATTGCAGCTTGTGTAGACATGTACATGCTATCTTTAATCTAGATCATGCAGGCCTGGTCTCTACTGCTTCACTGGGTCAATATATGCTAGTTATGTAATGTAACCAGCATCTCTTCACATTGACGTACTTATGTCTACACAGCCCCGTGTCTTCACAATGCTATGTTGACAGGAGAGCATCTCATGTCAACACTGCCTTTTTAAGAGATGGACTAATTGTGTCAATGGGAGAGCACTCTTGCATCAACTGAGTAGATCTATATAGACCCATTCAGTCAAGCTACTTCATCGGTTTCTGCCATCTCAGTAGATATGCTCACAGATACCAGAGCAACAAAGCCACAGTAGTGCATAGTAAATGCAACAGTTCCCCAGCTGATGGGTGGACTTATGCAGTCTACACTGAAGCATGCCGTGCCATGTCTTTTCTACTTTAGTGCTTGAACTAGATTATTGCTAGCTTGAGTATGGCTACATGAACAGAGGCCACAACCCATGCCTGCAAGGTAGACATATTCTTCAAAATGTGTATTTCAATTCTGATGATATTGGCTTACTTTTTTCACTGATGTTATGAACTAACTAAAAGCTGAAGTATTAAACTAGTATCTGGCCTGTTACAAATAATGAACAAATCTCTTCAGACAATTCACAAACAGAAAAAAGGCCAAATAAATAGTATAAAGAATAGTTCAGCCAACTCCAAAAGAGACTCCTTCAGATATGAGAACGAAGGACAACTGGCAGTAAGCAGAGACTCACCACTCACAATTTATCTGCTAGAAATTCGTCAACATCTCATAACAACAACCCCATTCCTCAGAAGAAATCAACTTCAGAAGTCTCTATGCAGCTTAAATCAGGATATATCAAAGTCCGGAATAAGAGCCACTTAGAGACTTTACTGCCTAGTTGTTCCATATCACACAGTGACAAGGACTAGAACGTGCAAAGATCCTTGTATTTAGATGCAAATATGGAGCTGAAATTGTCAGAATGAGGAAACTTGGGAACAGTCACTGTTGAAATCTATATTATCTCCAGAGAAAAAAAATCTATATGTGAACATATAGAAATAGATATTGTGGACTCTGATCAGCTAGTTTGATGTAATGGAGACAAGTTTGTGAGGAATGCAAGGCCAGTTTATCTGCTAAGCTATTCCATTGTCTGTGTCACTGTGTTGGTTTGTTTTTGAACCTATGATAAGGGAATCTTGACTGTGGCCTCTCCACACTACACATGCAATAAGTCTAGGAGACAGGTCATCACATGTTTTGCAATTGGTAGTGTAGCAGCCCCTATGGAAATTGCTCTCACTGCTCCCATCTAGCAGTGACTTGAAGAGAAGAATGATTACATTAGTCTGCTGTTTCCTTGAGCTACTGGTTCTCCATCTGAAAAGGAGCCAGAATGAGATGTGTTGAAGAATTCTAGCACAAACCGCTAGGGTGGGGGCTATAACTGTGTTTCATAATCAGACAAGGCTCCTGGTCTATGTGCCACACATTGCAATGGTCTTAAAACCAGTTTCTCTGGAGCCACAGTGATAGCTAACTGTATTGAAGTTGTAAGCTAAAAACAAATACCTTGATCAACATGTCCAGGCCAATGTTAAAAAGCCTTAGACCAGAATGGGTCAATAGTTGCTTTGTAATGGATAGTGGAGGGAGTAATGCCACATCCAGATGCTGAAAAGGCAGTCAAGAGTGAATATTTAATCAAAAATTTAAGTACTGCATTGAAGCATTCATAAAAAATGGAAACTGCTTTTTTACACTAATCTAATTAACACTGAAAATTGTTACCAAAAAACATAAGAATTTTTAATTTAAATTTTGGCCACCAGAATAAAACTTGCTAAGATGTGGGCTGTCACTCAGAAAGATTGCCTTGGGGCTTCAGTAGACAAAATAGCATCATTAAAAGTAATACAAAGCTCATAAACAAATCAATGTTGAAGACTTCAGCGGGAGCTAGACAGAGGAGCAAGAGCAGCAGTAAGGTTTATGTCACGTTTTGGGGGGATGGTTGGGTTATTAAGGAGGAAGTAAGGTTAAGGGGTTTTACTGAGGGGTTCCATGGCTTGCCTAAGGTAACAAAGAAAGACTATGGCAAAGCCAAGAGTAGATTCAGGATTCCTAAATCCTGCCCAATAGCCAATGACTGTCCATCCTACCAATTGTCTATATTTGTCAAACAAAAACTTGCATTTGACTTTCATGTGCAAATCTTCTACCTACCCCATATTTTGTGAAAACCATGTGGCTAAGATGGCAGCTCTGGAAGCTTTGGTATTTGGGCACAAAACCAAATAATTGTATTTTATGCCCGTTACTCCACATCAGACAGTTCAGTTTGCCATGCAGCCACCTCCTCATACTGTGCCTTTCTGCTACTATTGTTTGTACTTCGCTTTCATAAATCTTCTCTCCTTCACCCTGGCCTTGAGCTGTCAACAAAATAACAGTGCCTCTGTATTTTTGCTTTGTTTTTCCTTGAAGTTAATGAGCTTTTGATCAAGTGCTGTGTCATGTTTTCAGAGAACTCTTATGCTACACTTGTGTATTCTCTCCTGGGAGCTATTTGCATATATTCTAGTACTATGAACACTTTCACCTATGTGTTAGTTTGTTCTTATAACCTTCATGACATTTGTTTCTCTCCAGTGGTGGCAGGTTGAGAAAGTGAACCCTATCAAGCTGTATGAAGAGAATAAAGTCATTGCTGGATTTTCTCTGCTAAATCTACTTTTCAAACAGAGCCGAGGTGGCCTCATTAAGAGTGTAATGGACAAACTCATAGCACTTTACAATGAAAAGAAGATCAAGCCTCTGGTTGATTCATTATGGGCCCTGGAAGAGGTAGGAAAATGGTTTCCCCCTTCTTTTTTCTTAAATTAATAAAATAAATGGTTATTCTGATATATGAAATCAGAGTGAGTAAACTATGTACAGCAATTAATTTATCCAGCACATTTTGCTTTTACTTCTGTTCATGAATTGGTTGCAAAATCTGGTCTCACATTTCTTTCTTGTTAAGTGTTATACACAAATGTATACAATGAATAATTTTTTGGTTTTCAGAAGATCTGTTCCTAGTTTGTTGTGAATACTTGTAATGTGTGTAGTGTTAGATAGTTGTGTAGTATTCTTTCTATTTCATGATTGGGTAAATTGTTTAACTTACCAATGCAGCATGAATTGTAGATGTTATAGCTGAATACTACTCAAAATCTTTCTTCAGTGAATACTCTAAATTTCATTCTCCACTGATGCAACTAGTACCACTACTACAATGTCAGAATGCTGCCAGAGAATTGGTTCTTGGATGAAGAGCAGTTAGCTAAGCTGAACCCAAATAATACCAAAGGAAACACTTCAAAAAATTGCCCAAGACGTGGTGGTCTTCTTTAAATGAAGGTGCACTGCCGTCCTCCAACTAAGTCTCTCTCTTCATTATACTGGAGTGACTATTTAAGATCAGTTTCTTTAAAGGCCCTTTTCTACCTGTAGCTTGCTGGGAAACATTGTCCTTTCCTCCTTGATGAGGACTGGGCTGCAGTGATTGAAGTGTTCGCTATGTCTGGCCTGGAGTACTGTAACTCATTGTATCTGAAGCTGAAGATGTTGCATAGGTTCCTATGGTTAAAAAAGAAATGCAGTTGCTTGCCTTCTCCATGGCTCAGGCAGCCATAACCACATCAGGCCTCTGCACAATTTTCTGTCAGCTCCCAATACACTTTATGTGTCAGGTTAAGGCATTGATGCTAATTTTCAAAGCAATTAACGGATCTAGCCCGAGCAACATAACACCAAAACTCAATCTATACATTCACATGACAGCTGCATTCCACTGAGACAGTGCAGCTCACAAGGCCCAGGGTGAAGCACCTGAGAGGTGAAGAAAAACATTCTTTGCTGAAGAAATCCAGCTATGGAACAATTTCTCTGAGGTGTAAATCCATAATCTAACCATCTCTGGGAAACATTGCAAAGCCTCCCTCTTTAAGAAAACCTCTCCACCATAAGTGATACTCATATTCTGAACACCTCTTTTATTCCTAAACATCTCCCCCCAAAAGACCTATCTCAATCAGAGTTGTGACCCTATGAACAGGGATGCACCAGAGTCTCCATGAATTTCAGTACACATGTTGTTTTGTTGATTTTTTTTTTTATGGGAAAGATGATCAGACACCACAGTGACAGGGAGCAGTATAGAACTTTAAAATAAATACATCCAGGATCTAATTTGTTTTTTATTAAACTGGCATTGCACAATATTTTAAAATCTCTAAGTGACATGAGGATGTAGGTGATGGAACTGAACACGCTGCTGTTCATTGTAGATTTACTTGTGGTATGCAGGCATTAAAGTAAGGGGGCATTTAAAAATGACAATGATGAGCCTAAGCAATTTTGGACCAAGAGAAAACAGTATAAAAAATTGTTATACATGGTAGGGCAATCTTCTAGTCAACTTGATGGGAATTTACTATGAGACTTTAAGCAAGATTCTTTCATTTGTTTGGTAACATTTCATATAACATTTGGCAGTTTATGAACGCTCTCTGTGACATTAGTTTATGGAATATGTAAATCCATCTGTTCAAGACTGAAGTCTGGCAAACTACGGCTCATTTATCAATGCTGCTCCATTTTCGTGATCTAGCAGGCAATTTACAAAGTGTGTTACTGGCTGGCATCTGCAGGAATATAATGATCCTAGAGTTTTTGAAGTTGATGGGTTTTAACCGATTATAAAGGATTATGCTGTATTTTAAGCACTAGGAACTATGCTCAGGTCAGTTTTCCAAAGTGAAATCAATATGATGGACCTAGAGATGGGCCAGAGCTGGTGCCCTGGACCCATTAACTGTGAACAATGAGACAGGTTTCTTTGTCTTTGAACTTCATGGATCTGACTCTTCCCTGAATGCATCACGAACTTACTTTAATTGATTTTCATTTCTCCTCGGTACTGGTGACCTTGATACAGAACCTCACAAGCTGAGTTTAGACACTGTATTCAACTCAGCCATGAATTTAAAATGTATATTTATGCACTAGTCACCATTTCTGTAGACCCATGCTCATTCT
Source organism: Podocnemis expansa (assembly GCA_007922195.1). Lineage (NCBI taxonomy): Eukaryota > Metazoa > Chordata > Testudines > Podocnemididae > Podocnemis > Podocnemis expansa. The sequence continues at coordinate 11,903,274 of ML682028.1, forward strand.
ACGGTAGGTTCTTAATATGCAAAGGAAAAAAATACCTATCCCTATCCCCTCCTTTCTTGTGGCAAACCTCTACTACCCGTTGAGGACAAGGAGAATGTTGGCTTTCAGGCAAATTACTGCCTAAGAAATACTTATAGCTCTGTTTGGGAGGTAGTTCCTCTACCTAGCAACTCTCCTGTTGTTTTCCAGCCCTGCTCTAACTGGTGCACGGGAGCCATAGGGTGAACACACATGTAGGGTGGGAGAAATAAAATTAAGGTGGGGTCTTCCTATTTCTCTGAGCAGCCAGCTATCTGAATAGGCAGCAACCCAAATTCAGAGGAGTTGAGGAGAACTGATAAGGAGGCCTAAAGAGGGAGGATATGTGAGGGCTGGACATCAGGACAGCCCTCTGCTCCGACCTGCTTCCCCAGAGGCGCAGCTGGATACCAGCTCTTTACCTAGACTGATATACTTGCCTTGATCCTGCTCCCATTGACATCAGTGGAACATTTCGCAAAGGAACAGGATTGGGGGCACTCAGTTGGCTGCCTAGCTGGAGGAGAATCATTTCCATTGTTTTGAGCCATCTGTTCTAGGGCCTTATGCAAATGCCACTGAAGTTGATAGAAAGACTGAATGAAAAGAAGTCTTCCCACTGATTTCAATGGCCTTTCGATTAGGGTCTTAAAGTGTGCATTCTTGATACAGACGGCTCAAATGAATAAAACAAAATATTGAAGAGTGGGTTGGATTCTCTTCAGTGGAGTTATACTAGATTTATACAGGTGTGAATGCAGTCAGTGTCTAGGTCAGGGGTGTCAAACATGTGGGCCGTGGGCCAGATGTGGCCCATGAACCAGTTCCATCCAGCTCATGATTGTGCTCTGCAGGACCACACTCTGTCCCTGAGTGAGAGAGAAAGAGAGAGAGTGGTCTTACAATACTGCAGAGCACTGGATATGTGAGGCATTCTCCCTGACACAGACAGAAAAAGAGGGGTATCCTGAAGCACACTGTCACATACACAGTGCTCTGCAATGCCATGAGTTTTTTGATTTATGGTATGTGTGGACCACTTGAAGTACTTTAAAGTCAAATCTGGCCCACCATAGCAAATGAGTTTGACTCACCTCATATAAGTCAATCATAGAGTCATTAAAACTGGAAGGACCAGGAGAGGTCATTGAGTCCAGTCCCCTGCACTCATGGCAGGACCATGTACCCTCTTAAACTTTCCCTGACAGGTGCTTGTCTAACCTGCTCTTGAAAACTTCCAATGATGGAGATTCCACAACCTGCCTAGGAAACTTATTTCAGTGGTTAATCATCCTGACAGTTAGGAATTTTTCCTAGTGTCCAGCCTAAACCTCCTTTCCTCAATTTAAGCCCATTGCTGCTTATGTTACAGCCCATTGACTGTAGGGGTATATGTGTGCTGCTGTATTATCTGTTGATGCTGACTCATGACATTTCATTTTTTATTGCAAATCCCCATCCATAAATCCAGGTTGAAAGTCTGTTCTCAAGTGGTTCAGATTAGCAGCGTTTTATGATTTATACAGCAGTTTTGCCAAAAGAGACTGTAACAAAACCCATAGTTGCTATAAAATGAAAGTTTAGTTGGAATTATTAATCACTAACTAAGCAGAGCTGAACGATGAATTAGCTTCTGTTGACATGCCACAGGTATTTTGCAGTTATTTGCCTGCACAGTAGCCTATTTAACAGAGCAGATAATTTGCTGCTGTGCATGCTTAAAAATATTGTTGTAGCAAAGGGCTGATTGGGTGGAAACACGGCTTTTCAGTGAAAGCTGTAAATTTGAAATCAGAATCCCAATTAGTTAGTTAGTTGCTGAGCTACATGTTTGTCTTTGTTGTTAGCTAATTATCAAGTCTTTGATTTGGTTTCATTGAGTCACTTTTTTCCTTTTGATTTGTTTCCAATAAGCATTTAGCAAGTACATTAGCATTCATCCGACCTTTTTGTGAAGCATGGCTGTATATCATAGGAGACTCTAGATATCATCCAAGGTAAATTCGAAAATGTGTTCTTTTAATATCCAACACATTAAAAAACCGTGTATATGCCTTACCTTTTAGTGAATGCTCCATTTTGCAGTTTACCATAGTTAAGGAAGTAGTATCTGTAAGAAGTGTGAATTTTGTAAATGAAGTTGTTGTTTCAAGGCATGCACAGGGCCATAATGTTTAGAAATTGTGTTTTCTAAAGCAATGGTTCTCAACCTTCTGCGGGTCATGACATGCTTGGCAGCGTATTGCGACCCTACAAGACAATGCCATTCTACCCCTTCACCCCCATGGCTGACTCCAGTCATCTCCCCACTTCTCTGCAGCACATTTGCCACTGTGTTGTGACAAGTAAAGTGTCCTGAGAAACATTAAATACCTATTCCAAGCTTTAAATGCCCAGCAGAAATTAAAAATACCCACCACAGCAATTAAATCAAAATATTTTACCACATAAAATAGTCAGTCATGAAGAGGCAATACTGCAAAACAAAATTGCTCCACCTCAGGGATCTCACAAAAGCTCTGGGCCACTTCCAAGCACTCCAAATGCTTTCTCAAAAAAACCAGCATTGTAGGGTGCTCAGATGATCACCAAACTTGAGCTATTTTGGGCAATGTGGGTGAGGGGCTTCCAATGCAAATACCTTCTAGCAGATCCCTTTCTTAAGGTATACGCTGGAAATTCCAGCTGAAGCCCTTCTGCTGATTTATACTGTGGCTGTATTATAGAGGGGGAGACATGGCCTCTCAGGGTGGCAGGTCCCAAATTACATAGGGAAATATAGGTCAGTATCAAACCTTTATAATTCCTTGTGGAAGAACATGCTGCCAGTGCAGATCCCAGTACACAGGTGGCACAAGCTCCTGCTGAGACATCATTTTTGATGCAAGGGGCTTCTATGCTGACTTCAGCATCCAAATGGATTTACAATGCAGTACCATGTAGAGTTCATCTAAAGCAGTGTTTTTCAACCTTTTCTCATTTGGAGTCCCCTAAAAAATTTTGAATGGAAGTGCGGACACTTTGGAATTTTTAAGCACAGTCTATAGACTCGACTCCCTCTCCCAAAAGTCTGTGGACCACAGGTTGAAAACCACTAATCTATAGTACCAAAGACATAGACCACAGTAGCAAATATATGTCCCTGGGGAAAGTCTACAGTCTCTGGATGAGATTTAGAAGAGAAAAAATGCATTTCTGGTTATAGTTGTTGTAAGCAGCTATCAAATGATCAAGACCTCCTGCAAATCACCAATGTAAGATATGTACTTTGGTGACAAAACGTGGATGAACAACCTTAATCAAGGGGAAGGGGGTAATGTAATCAGCCGAATCCTCAGACTGCTTTCTCTAATCCATGAGAATCATCTTAGTTTTACATGAACTGATTTTTGGCCAACTCACTGGTCTCCACACCCCAATCTTGCCTGGACAGTTGCAGAGACACCCAGTTGCACATTTCATCCAGGACAAGGTGGTGATGTACAACTGGGTGTCATCAGCAGACTGAAAACACTTCAAGCCAGATCTCATCACTGCCTCTCCTAATGGCTTCAGGTGCACGTTGAACAAAGGTGCAGCAGCATAGAACTCTGTGGCGACTTCCATAAGAAAATCGGGCAGATGAGCAGATGCCACTTGACTCCCCATCTCTGGCTCCATCTGTAAAGAGTACTGGCTTTTCGGTACCAGATTACTAGTGTTCTACTGACGTTTGCCATGTTCAAGACTTGGCACACATATTCCCTACCTCTTCTGTTGTAGAAAGTGCACCACCTTTTTGTATGGGCAGCACAGAGTAGCCAGGTCCAAACACTGTAAATCCTTGTGAATCTCTTCAGATTGCAGGGAGCGCTACTCCTCCTTAATTAGCAGCATTTGTTTCTGTTATGATGTGATAATTAAGAGGCTCCTACTGGAAAACAGAAGAGCAAGATCTCAGGTCAGGAGTATGTCTTCTCAGAATTATGCAAATTTAAAGGAATGTTACTTTTTTATCATGTGCAGGAGCAGCATCTAGAAATCCTTCCTAATGCACAAATAATGGGGAGATGTTTAGGTGAAGGGAGCTTTGGGGGCCATTTAGTTGTGTCAATGAATCTATTGTAGCATTGATTTAATTTTGCCTGAAATATCCTGAATTAAACTGTCTTTGGGAACCTAGATAGTTAAAGAATGGGTTCTGGGGTTTTTTTTAGGGCTCTAGGGTTTTTTGTCTTCTCTGTAGGATGCGACATGAGCCATCTTCTGGTGAATTCTCTGTATCTTGAAATTCTTAAATCTTGATTTCAGGACTTAAATAACTCAGTCATAGGTTAGAGGGGTATTGCTGGGTGAGGTTCTGAGGCCTGCATTGTTCAGGAGGTCAGACGAGATGATTATACTGGTCCCTTCTGACCCTGGAGTCTTATGAGTCTATAAATATGTTATTGTTTATGATATTTTACTAGAATTACAGAATCCATGCTACTATCATAATTTATTTCACATTGAACAGTTTTCTTGTGTCTTCCCATTTTTATTCACTTTCCTTTCTCTGTACCCATTTTTCTTCTTTCTAGTTACAATGAAATACTGTAGCAACCTTCTGCCCCGAGAATCCAGGTTATGTCCCGATGGTGAGAGAATTGTAGGACAGCCAGTGGGGTATGGAGCAGAGGACAGTTTCTAACTAGAGCAGCAAAGCTGATGCAGGACTTCAAACCATATAGGACAGAGGTTAAAGGCACTTAAATATGTTAGTGGTTTAGGCAGTATTGTATGGCTTCAAAAGAACTTCTCTATTGTAAATCTCTACCACTTTTCCACTGAAAACATCCTCTGGAATAAATGACCGATCAGTGCATCTAGTTCAAAATCAAAACTGTTATAAGGGAAAAACTCCTGTAATTGATGTTGTAGAATAACAAAAGAGGGAAACCTCCAGAGAGGGAACTACAATTTCAACAAACCCACTCCGTGTCTGTCATCAGCCTTAGCTGTGAGGTCCGGAGGAACGTTTATACTTCAGTAAGAGTCACAGAAAACTTGTGTATTTACAGCATGGGTGGTGAGTCTTCCCACTGCATGGAATCATCCTCCACAGCTGAAGACACTCCAAAACTTTCCTGTCAACATTTGAAATCAATGAGAGTTTTGTTATTACCTTCACTAGAAGTAGTTTGAGCCCTGTATTTGTCCTTGAAGGTGTGTCAAGGGACTAAAGAAATATACCAAGAAGTGCATAAAATTCACCACAATTTTCTCTCTTTAGGTTGCTTTCAATATGGTGGACATTAAAGTAGGCTCAATTATTCTTTCTCTTCAGGTTGCTTATAATATATGGACATTAAAATAGGCTCATCTCATCCTGATTTAAAAAACAAACAAACAAATCCACAGAGCAGTATTACATTTAAGGAACAGGAAAACATTTCAATTCATTCTAATATAAATGCTTCCTTTCCTCTTATTCATCCCCCTAGCTAGAACTCGAGTATGGACTCTCTTGTTCTGTTACCAGAAATATTGCCCTGATAGTACTTTATATGCAGCTGGTCATGCAGATAGGCTCCCTAATCAAAAACTGTTACAATAGTGTACTGTACAGTGCTCTTTTCTTGAAGTAATATTCTGCTTGCTTTGTTGACTGTATAAAATAAAAATCAGCAGTTCAAAGTCTATTTAATTAGTTTAATCTCTAAATTACTGCTGTTTATCTGTATACAGATACTGTTCAATATAACAAAGTGCATATCATGCAGATATCAAAGCAAACAAAACTCCAAGAAGCTGCAATCCATGAACTGGACATGTTTAGGTAAGGCAAGGTGAGGGGTGGGGGGAAAGACGAAAAAAAAATCAGCATGGGAATAATCTGCCACAACACAGTCCCCGAGGTGCATCTAAAGAACAATTTATCCCTTACTTTTAGTGAAGGATAGATGCAAATTTTGCATTTAGTAGCACAATCAGCATACATTTTAAGTGAATGAAAATAAAATATGAGTAAGTGATTTTTTTATATTTCATTTATAAGGACCTGGGAAGAGATTCTTTCCCACAAATGCTGAGACAGTGTTAATATTATTTACTTCAGCTGAAAAAACATTCATGTTAATACTTAAAGGAATTGACAATAACCTTAAGATAATGGAGGTGGTACAATTTTTTCATAGGACTTCCATCTAAAATATTATGCACACCTTATTATGGACCCCTCGCTGTTTTCAGGCACACTATTAAGTTTCTACTACCTCACCTCCTGCACTTTCACTGTGTTAACATTTTCTTTATATTCTTTATCCTTTGTTGTGGCTTACCAAGATCTAAATCTAAAAAGGTGTTACCTTATTTATAGTCTGTCTGCTCCCCTTATCTGATTCACTAAATGAAGGTACAGGCCAATAGAAGTTTTGCTTTTCAGCTTCATTTACTGTTGATCTGAGATGTAACATAGCTATGACTTTAAAGAGTGAGTCAAGGCCAGACTGAGTCAAAGGCACTCTGAACTCCCATCTGACGCCTCAAATCCATAACGACTATGAAGCAGTTGAACGTTATTTATGGTTACTGCAAGAGCAGGGTGGTGGTTGTGTTCCTGAAAACCCCCCACCCCCTTTATCTAAGTAAACAAATGGGCAGATATAATATGCTCAAGTGAACTACTATTTTAAGTTGCAGTCAAATAATATTCAAGTGTAATTTATGGAAGTGGGAGGTAATTAAACAAATGTCTGATTCCAAATCAATATTTTTTCTTTTCAGTTGCTGGCACAGAGGCATCTGAAATGCATCTTGTTTTAGCTCACATGCCAGCTGAGCACCTAAGTATAAATAATATTTTGAGCAGATGTAATCCATATCATTCAGCATGCTTCAAAACACGTTTTGCCCCACACAGGTAGGTTCTAATTGCCTAAGGTTACACCACAAGTTACTAGAGGAGTCAGGAGGAAAAAAAAGCCCTCTGGTTTTCAGTTCTGTCTTCTGAAGTGCTCAGCAATTCTGAAAATCAGGCCTTGTCACTCTAGATGCATGCTGGGAGTCATATGCTCTTTGGAAATAGAGTTTTGGATTGGGTGCTCAATGCATTTCTGAAAGGCATATGAGGGTGCAAAATGTTGGGAAGAAGTAGGGAGTGCTGGGAACTTTGGAAAGCATCCTGTTGTTGCTAAAATACTTTTGAAAGGTTGGAAAGCAGATCAGCTGAACTAAGACTCTCCCAATTAATAAAAATCTAGCCTGTAGCCACTTGGTAAGCAGTCTGCTAAGGTTTAATGATGATGATGATAAACTGGTGGAAAACAATGCTGTCTGGTGACCATGAGGAATTGAGAGCTGGAGACAGAGTGGTGAGTGGTGGCACATGTTTAATGGGTCAGTGCTGGCTGTCGCTTCTGGTTGTCGTTTAGTATGGAAATAGCAGCTTCCAGTTACTGCAGGCCAGGTCAAAGCTGCATGCGGATTTGGTGGCTGATGGATAATATGAAGGACAGCAAGAATGATAGGGAAGAAAACAACTATTCTAGTGAGCACTAATAGAAAATGAGAGGAGCCAATCATCTCCTTCCAATTATTGAAATTACCTAGAGGAGATCAAACGGAGGAGATGAATTTGACCAATTTGTAATTTATTAGGAAAACAGAACAAACCTGTTTTTATGGAGTGAGCTGCTGATTAATGACTGAGGAAAGAATATTATATCCACAGAGCCAGGTGCTAAGATAGAGGAGCTGTCTTTAAGGAATAAATGGATATGTTTTTCTTCTGTGTTAAATTGAGACAGTGATGATGGCACCCTTGATAAAAGCTAAGAGAGGCTGGGCTTTTGGAAGGTATGACCAACAGAGACTTGATGAATTTAGGACCCCTGTGAAAATGCAGACTTGAGTTCAGTAATCTGAGTGATACTGGAAGTCTTCAGCATGCTGAATTTTGGAAGCCTGAGTCCAGCAAGCCTGTTTTACTTATCACTTGTTTTGTATGTGCCATGAAATTTAATCTGTTCACAAGAATTAAGAAGACAAGGTTTCCTGGAGTCGTTGCTCCTTAGAAAACAGTTTAAACTTTTTATTTTGTAGAACGTAAGAGGCCATTGCCTGACCCTGGTAAGGCCCCTTTGTGCCACACCTATCAGTTAATTGTGTCTTAGTTCTCAGACTAGCACCGTGTGGTAGATGGAATAATTGGGGCACATCTTAGAAGTGGAGTTCCAAACCACCATGTTAGTCTAATCCAGCAAAACAAACAAGGAGTCTTGTGGCACTTTTAAAGACTAACAAATTTATTTATCGCATGAGATTTCATGGGAGAAAATCATCTGATGAAGTGGGATTTTGCCCCATGAAAGCTCATGTGATAAATAAATTTGTTAGTCTTTAGAAGTGCCACCAGACTTCTTGCGTGCATCTTAGAAGTGGGTCATTTTCTTACTAATTTGGCTATTGGTGACTATGAGAAAGAATGAGTAAAAAGAGAAGAGGAAAGGACAGTAATCTTATGGGAAGAATTGTAAACATATCATACAATTAAGTAACTTGATGATCTCTGCTGATCCCTGTGTTTGGGGTAGGTAAAAGAAAGAACCTTGAATAACTGTTCTTGCCCATGGATGCCAGCCCTTTGATGATCTCTAGCCAAGAAACTAACAAACTACAGATTTTGTGCTCCCGATGCAAGCATGTTGAGATCCTTTCATCCAGTTCTTTTAGCCTGGTAATGCAACTAACTCTGTTTTTACTTTGTTATCCCAGTTTTCTGTATTACTTGATTAAATATGGTACAGTGCATTGGCTCCATCCTGTAAAAAGAATTGTCAGATAGACCCAAGGTGAAAGATACATCTTCTGTTGATTTTCTTTTCCTCCACTGTATAGAACTGTAATATGCTATCGGAGAAACTTTTAAGAAGTACCAGGTCTATCTTTTTGCTGGGAACAAGACTGTAATTAACAGGGACAGGCAGTTTCTAGGAGCTAAAGGAGAAAAATTTAAAATGTGTTTAAAAATATACTTTAAAAGTTTCAGAGATGTGTTTGGACTCTTGTGCTATGAGGCATTGATATGCTGTCTTTAAACCATGCAGCCTGTGGATCAAACACAGGATTTTTCTCTTCGTCCAAAAATTCCACTCATGCTTCTTTGTTAATTAGTTGACTGACTTGGAGAGAAAGCCCTTGATTGTTCAGGCTGGACTCGTAAGGATTCTTAATGCAAGAAAAGCAGTTTTTCTCTGTGTGAGGAAGGAGAGATGCCAAGTTTATGTAGGGTTCTCTTTGTGGTTGTTTTTTATTCCTTGAGAAACTGTAGGTCCTTCCTGGTTTGAATCAGGGTCTAGTATTGGTTGAATGCCCTTCCTTCCAGTTGACCTCAGGACATGCTCAGCACCTCAAAAGATTGGGTGCTTAATAAATCAGAGTAGTAATGCTGATGTCGAACTGGAGGTACAGCAAAAGTAGCCTCCACTTTGCTAATAGGTATTGGAAACCTGTAAGAAGTTGTTTGTTAACATTTATCTCATTTGGCTGGTATGACTCAGTAAATCCTGTCTTAGATATAAAGAAAGTGAGAGTAAAATTCTGGCAGAAGAACAAGGATTTGGGACCAGGGAGCTTTTAACTAAGGTGCCAATCTGGTGTTCTTTTCAAGCATGTGAGTACTTCTATTAAATTCATGCCATATTTAAAGTGAAGTGTATGATCCAGTACTCTGCTGGATCAGGGCCTATGAGAGGAGCTTTAAAGGCAGTTAAGCAAAGGAAAAGGCCTGGGCTGTGTCTTTCGTTGTTTTTGTCCTGTGTAACTGATTACAAAGCAGACCCCAAGAAGGTCAGCTTTCTGCTTTATAGTGTATGTATTAACCTTAGCCTGTATGTGGGTGGAGAACTTGCACTTAGCTTTACTCATTCACACCATATGCAATAAGTAACTAACTGATGATTGCTCTAATTTCTTTCTTTGGCTTATTAAATACCTTGCATAATTAAAATGGAAATAGTTCTGAAACAAAACAAATATTCAAGAAACCACTTGCCATTTACTGGGATTCTTTTTAGCTCCCATCCCATGGAGCTTTCCTTTCCTTCCCTTAGAGTGCACAAGTATATGTTGCCAGTGCTTCAGAGATGGCACCAAAGGAGGCAGAACAGGGCAAGATATCTTTTTATTTTTTAGAAACTTTCCTAAATATTTGTTGCACAATTGTAAGGTAGAATAAGTTCCAGGCCCAATTCTTGCCATGACAAATTTTGCTTATCCTTTTGTTTTCTTATTTTTCAAGTTTGAATAATAAACAGTATTTTTTTTTCCACTTAAAGACAATGGTTCTGAGTCAGCAAAGAGTCTAAGTACATGCTTCAGCGCTTTCCTGAATTGGGGCCAACAGTGTCAGGTTTCCATGTCTGATGCTAAGGCATCAGATAGGTCATCACCATTGAACACAAGATGAATGCATGTATGAAGAGGACTCTTCTTTCTGAATAGCTTTATGTAGCTTCTTAAAACAAAACTACCTCCCTCACTTATCAACTCACAGAGCTTCCCCCTCAGTACAAAAGAAATCACTTTGCTGTCAAATAAACAAAACTCTGAACAAATGGCCAGTGATGAAAAAATTTAACTAGGAGCAAGGAAATAACTATGTGGGTTTTTCAACCAGGATGTCAGGGAAGCTTGTAAATTTAACCATACAATTGTAAAAATAAAAATAAACTATTCTTTGTCTTGATAGCGTCATAAAGTAACAGCATAAAGCCCTCCTCCACACAAACGCACACGTAAGCTAAAGGGAAATGCGTGGGTTTATATCCTTCGGCAAAAACTGACTAATCAGCATAATTAATAAAAATTAGTGAAACGTCTATCTTTGGCCATTTCTTCATGCTCTGACTTTTAACAATACATCATACTTTAGTGCCAAGATGGCATTTGAAGTTGCTTTACACACATTTAAATGATGTTAGTTGGTTATTTGTGTTCGTATAAAATACTTAAACAGGTGCCTATCCCATAGGCTTTAGGGAGCTGCATGTTTTACCACTAGACTACACTACCACTATAATATTTGTATTGGGGGTAACACATAAGAATCCCAGTCATGGAGCAGGACCCCGTTGTGCTAGATGCTACGTAAACAAAGAACAAAAAGTCCCTGCCCCGAGGGGTTTGCAATTGAAGTGCCTGCATTATATTCTTCTAGCTTTGAGCACACACTGAGAAACTGTGTTGAATTAATATGCTGTCTGACAATACAGTGATGAAAATTCACCATTGGAAGCAGAAGTGGCCAAACTACAGCCCACAGGCTGCATCCGGTCTGTGGGACGCTTTCACCATCCATCCAGCTGGGCCTGGCCAGAGCACAGCAGCCTCTCCCTCTTCCCGTCCCCACCCCTCTCCCAGCATGTGGGCCCAGCGGTACCCTGGCAGGAGCAGGTTGGCTGTTCCCCCTTCCTAACCCTGCCCCTTTCTCAACCCTTTCCGGCTCACGTAGAGTTAGATGTCTCCCTCTGGCCAAAAAGTTTGCTTATCCCTGATCTAAAGGGTGAGGGTCACATTTACCAAGTTAATTTCTTCCTGTTTGCATTGTTTGTGTAGAAACAGACTAAGATCATGCATCCTCTCAGAACACCTTCAACAACTCACACTTGGGAGGGAACTGAGAATAGATTTCCAGAGAAAAGATTTTGCTGTCTTTCAAAAAGTGTCCTGGAAGCGTCTAGACGCTCTGTGTGAAAAGCTGTGGTCCTGGACGTGATTCAAACTCAGCTCTCATGTGGCTGCCAAACAATCTGATTCAAGAAAGGCTGTCTCTGATCTTTCACTTTTGTGTAAAGAGGGATTGTTACTTGCCAGATTCCCACAGAGAAATTACCAGACAGAATTGCCACTGCAAGGTTTGGGGGTGAAAGGAGGAGATGGAGAGAGAAAGAGGAGAAATCCACAGCATTTGTCGTCTTCCCCCAGAGTATTTTGTAATTAGAAAGCAGCAGTAATCTGCAAGATAGTCCAATAGGATGAAACCAATAAAAAAAGTAAGATATTCTTTCTACTGAATGACAGTTTGGTTTGAGTCTATGGGATTCTAACAGAAATTAAAATAAAGTGAACAGAGAAGGTTACCATATAGCAAATAAAATAATCTCAGATCTCATAAAATCATGCAGGATCATTTTTATACACAAAGCCTATTAGCATCATGTAGAAAACAAAACTAACTGCAACCATTTTCCGATTTTCTTTGTGAAATATTTTTGATTATATTCATATTCCAGACCTTTTTAAAAATTAATGTTTCTGCACATTCAGAGCAAAATTTTATAGGGCCCTGAAGAATTTTTGTACATGTGAAAGCACCAGGGAACATGCTCAACCCTTGATTTGTATATCGAAGCTACTGCTTATGTGTGCCCTACTTACCTATATGCACTGTTGAAAACTTTGCTTTGAAGTTTTTCCTTCGTCCCTCTATCTCTCTACCCCTGTCATCATTCCTATGAGACCGACCAACTCAGCTGGAGTATTGTGTCCAGTTCTGGGTGCCTCATTTCAGGAAAGGTGTGGACAAAATGGAAAAAGTCTAGAGAAAAGCAACATGATTAATTAGAGGTCTGGAACACTTCACTTATGAGGGAGGATTGAAAGACCTGCATTTGTTTACTATGGAAAGAAGAGACTGAGAGGGGACATGGTAACAGTTTTCAAGTACCTAAAAAGTTGTTATAAGGAGGAGGGAGAAAAACTGATCTCCTTAACTGCCAATGAGAGGACAAAAAGGAACGGGCTTAAATTACGGTGAGGGAGGTTTAGGTTGGACATTAGGAAAAATTTCCTAACTGTCGAGGTGATTAACCATTGGAATAAGTTGCCTAGGCAGGTTGTGGGATCTCCATCATTGGACATTTTTAAGGGTTAGACAAGCACCTATCAGGGATGGTTTAAGAGAGTACTTGGTCCTGCCATGATTGCAAGGGACTGGAGTTGATGGCCTCTCAGGGTCCCTTCCAGTTTCATTAGAAGGGATGTGCTGGCTGAGAACGCCTTACTGGAAAGGAAGGGCACAGTCCAGAGTAATCGTAGTTACAGAATGCTAAGCTTCCCCATTCTTGTCTCCACACACACACAGTATTTCAGTGAGTTAGATCACGGCAAAGCTATTATTCTGGCCTGGTCTACAAGAGGAGTACTTTGCTAGTATTGTTATGCCGGCAAAGCACTCCTAGCTTTTACCAGGATAGCTTATTCCCTCTGAGTAGCCAAATTAACAAAAGCACTGTTCTGGCGACATAACTGCATCTGTACTAGAGGCGTTGCCTTCCAGAACTGTTCCTCTTGGAGATAACATCCCTGCTCAGCATGGCTGCCAGTAAGTTTATAGTGATGACCTGGCTTAGAAAGTCAAGCATTCATGGGACCTCCCAGATAAATGACAAGCGTTCTTTTTAAACTGAGCCAACATGCTTCCTAAGGGACTATTAGTCTGATGCATCTTGTATGGATGAGGAAGGTGCCCACCAAAATCCCTGGGGAGAGAATACACAAAAGCAAAGGGATGGACTTTGGTAAGTGAGAAGGGAAGGGCACAGGAAAATCAACCCCTGCAGCCCAAGGATTGGGGGTGACTGCTTGCTCTGAGCCTCACGCTGGGGGCGCACTCTCTGAAAGGGGCCAGGGTCCTGCCCTGACCCACTAAGCAGGAGAGCAGAGTGCATGTTTTCTTGGGAGTGATTCACTTACACACCCATGGCCCTCACCTCCCCCTGTTCCTGTCCCGTGGACTAGTGCAGTGCTGCTGTGTCTCCTACTGAGGTCAGTGGCCATAAAGAAAGAAGAGAGCCCTGGCCTTTGGCTTTTTAAGAGCCTTTTGTTGATTTTTAACAATTACAGAGCTAAATCATAAATGTTCGATGCTGGCTAGCCAGAGGTCAGACAAAGAATCACAAGGCAGGGGTCCTTTCTTGTGCTCAGAGTTTCTACTTCTTACGACATTGTCCATGATCTCAATGTCTATCAAAACTCTGGAACGCTAACCTTAATGTTAAAGCCGTATACTCTTTCCAAGCTAATGAAGTGAAATTAAAATGCTTTGCTGGCCTAAATAGAGCATCTGCAATTCTCATGACAAGTTCCAAAGGGGTAGTAACTGTGTCAGTCTAGTTCAGCAAAACAAACAAGAAGTCCTGTGGCACTTTTAAAGACAAATCAATTTATTATTAAATTGTCATTAAATTGGTTAGTCTTTAAAAGTGCCACAGGACTCCTTGTTTGTTTCACATTTAGAATATAACTTAGTAAAAGCAACATCAGTCTGTAATAGAACAGCACAGCTTCTCCAATCCTAAAAATCTGTAGTTTTTGATGCTACTGAATGCTAGAGTATTATAGCTTTGCATAAGGTGTGCCTCAAATAAAATAAACTCTGCAGCAGGTTTCTTATTCTTCACTGCTGCATATAAATGATGCTTAACTAAATATTATTGATATTGGTGCAATTCTAATAGTGATGGTTCAAATTGTGGCAAAGGTTAGCAGCAGTGAAATAGGATCAGCCCTAGAATATAAAATGGGCAAGCTTTATTCAGAGTATCCCTTCATAGATCTGAACAAGGTCTGGATCATTACCTGTGTCACTCGGGTTGCCAAAGTAACCTTGACTATCCAGTGCGTATTTCTATACCACATGATCCTGTCACCATGGAGATCTGCCCATGTGATTTGTAGACGTGATTTAAGCTGTTGGCTCCTCTGAGGTATCACACCAGGATAGGGAGAGGAATTAATTATGGGTAAGAAATGCTCTTTGGGCTTTTTTTTTTTTCCCCCTGCAATAGAAAAAGCCTGCATTGACTTCTGTGACAGAACGGTAAACTTGTGCTACGTTTCTGCTTTGCCACAGGCAGAGGATGAGGAAGAGTTAATAAAGAGCAGAAGGTTTATAAAATCCCCCCCCCCAGCGAATAGCATAAGCCTTCTGGAGATATGAGGACTGATGATGAAGCTTGGGTCAGTACTTCCCCTAAGAAAAGGTACCTGATGAGACATAATATTTATTAGCTCAGTAGCCCAGCAACTATAATCTAAATTGACTAGATGGCATCCTTATATCAGTCCAGAGACTCGTAAACTTATTACCTCCATACCTCCTTCTGTCAGCCCTATGCACTCGAAGGTCAATGAAATTGGATGCTTGTAATTAGGAAACAGAATTTGTCCCATTATGTTATGTATGGAGCTCTCCTAATCACTGAGCTGGCGTTTTCCCCTCTGCACCAAACACATCCATACCACTCACCTGGAGAGCCTTACATATCTTAATAAAGCTTCTCTGAAGTAGGTAAATAGTATATCCTTTCTAAATAACTTCCCCACAGTTACCAAGTGAATCAGTGACAGACCTGGAAAAAGTGCCTGGCCACTTGTTTAACCGTATAACACTTTTTCCACATAGCTAGTGCCTGTAAAGCACTTTCCAACTACAGATCTCAAAGTAATTTTAAAAAGAGGTTAGTATTGTTATCCTCATTGTACAGATGGGAAAACTGAGGCAAGGGGCTATGCAGTTACTTGCCTAGGAATCCCACGGTAGTGCTGGGACTGGAACAGCTTCTGCATCCACTGTGGCAAACTGCACACTTTAAAATGAGATCATGACATGTTCTTCTATTTTTTCACCTTTCTTGGTAGCTTAAACCATGACACAATCTGTAATCTGTGGCTTCTTATTTCCTTATAACACACTGGCTAGATAGCTGGGTGGCTCCCATCACCATAGCATCAGAATGTCTTGCATAATTTGTTCTTACATCACTCAAGTGAAGTAGAGAACTTGTATTCCTCATTTACAGATGAGGAACTGTGGCACAGAGGGGTTTCTCAGGGTCATCCAAGAAGTCTGTGACAGAGCTAGGAAATGAACCTCTAGAGTGCTTTGTATTTTAGCCACAGGACACTCCTTCACCTCTTATTCTGTAGCATGGGATTAGGTTTTGGTTTATTTTTTTAATAATAAACCCAATGTAAAGTGTACAGTTCTAGCAGACCCCTTTGGAACTGGCCTACATTTTGTGGGTTACTGTTAGCAAATTAATTTGTCTCTTGGCCAAACTATGGATTATGTATATTTTAAAATATCCCCTCGCTCATGCTCTCTCATGGGATCCTCAAGCAGCTGCTGGCAGTACTCAGAGAGAACTATTTTGCTTTTAAGCGAAAACGTGGTCCTGCATCAGCTGGTTAAATAATGTAGGGTTATACTGTTGTAAAATACTTCCACAGGTTATGTTCATTCTAGTTGATTTCCTACCATGTCCTTCAAGGGAATAGTGGCATGAGGGGAGGCTCAAGACAAACATTAGCATTTACCAAAAGTTTAATGCCTCATCTTATTATTCTTTTCTGTGCTTGTATACTAGGCTGTACTGTGATGGGATTATAAAATTGTCGTATCTTTGTTATGAATTAGTTGTATTGCCATAGTGCAGAACGGCCACAGTGAAAACTGGCTGAGGGTCCCATAGCACCAAACAGATATGAAACAAAGAGTATGTCCACACCTCTCTTTTATTTCAAAATAACACTGGTTATTTCAAAATAAAAGAGATTAAGTCCATACAACATTCTTATTTCAGAATAAGAGCCGTCATTTCAAAATAGCTTAAACTTTCTTTAAATCAAAACGGCTGTTATTTCAAAATGGTTATTTCAAAATAACACTTTTGCCCTTCTCCTTCCCAGGGTGCCTTCCTTTTAGCCTATATTGGGTGGGGGCATGGACCAGGGAGGAGTTGCCACACCTCCCATGGTGCCCCTCTCCTTAAGCGAAAGAGCAAGTCCTGTGTTTGGACATGCTATTTCACTTTGAGCTTTTCCCTTAATTCGAATTAACATTTTCTTAATTTGAATTAATTTATTTCAAAATAAGGGCTTTATTTCATAATAACTCATTTTGAAATAACTTATTTGAAAATAACGATGTACGTGTGGACATAGCCAAAGAGTTTACAAGCTCAGTATGTGAAGGATACAATGACATGCAGATGGGAGAACACCGTGTAATGGTTAGATCGTTATGAACGTTGTACCACACAAGAGTTCTGACTCACGGCTGCCTGGCAATTGTCAAATGTCTTGTAGGCATAACAATAGAAATGACTTCAGGAGAAATTTGAAGACCTCTACAGGAAATATTATGAGTCACTAAATTAGTGGCTTTCCATACTTTCGTAGGGTGCTCCATTTATGTACAAGTGGCAGCCTGGGAAAAAGCATGAAAGCATTTTGGGGAAGATTACACTGCTAGGTGATAAAGACTGGCATTGTCAGAGCAGAGATGGTGGTCAGTGGCTCAGTACCACGTAAGAGGCTATATTGGTAGGGTTGGGCTGAGTCATAAAGAGCCCTAAAAGTGAGCATAAGTCATTTGTGTTTCATGCAAGAAGAAGGGGAAATTGGTGGAAGGATGCAAAGCGGGAAGTGAAGTGAGTGGGATGGTCAGCCACGGGGATGTTCTCTGCAAGAGAGTTGAGAAGGATAACCAGGAGGGGGATCAAGTTGGCCTTTATCAAGGCTGGACTGGCAGATGTTGACGTGGTCAAGACATGACAAGGTCATTGTTTGGATGAGAATTTTAGATGTGTAAACAGAGGGGAAAGGTTGGATCTTAGAGAAGCAGAAAGATTGAGATTATGCCTCAAGTTGAGGGTCTAAAATGAGGGTCAAGTTATGGTGCTAGGTCACAAAGTAAGTGGTGGTATGTTCCATAGTGCTGCCTGGGAGAGGATGAAAAGGCTGCTGAAATTCACATTTTGAAATGTGCATTTTTTCGTCTCCTGTTGGAGGTGAGGACTGCATTCCCCTAAAATGTGAGCTTAGTGGTTACAGTGGCGGAATGAGCAAGAAGTCTTGTGGCACTTAAAGACTAACAAATTTATTTATCACAGGAGCTTCGTGGGAGAAAATCCCACTTCGTCAGACACTTTGGAGAGGGGGAACTTACAGAATTGTATGAGACTAAATGCAGGGGAGTCTAAGACATGGGATCAGATCATATTGCAACAGCAAATCAGAGCATTTGCAAGGATTCAAACTCTAGGAAACAGCACAGAGGGAGCGTGAAGTCAGATTACCTGTTATAATGTGAAAAGAATCCATAGTCACGATTTAGCCCTGCTTTCACACAATCTAATCTGCATATTATTGTGTGCGTTAATGTTCCTCCCCCAGTGGGGTCATCTTAAAGGGTTGATGGAGGCAGTGGCGGTTAGGTGGTAATGTCCAGCAGCTTCTTAGCTGGGGCTTGTCATTCACACTGGAGCACAAGTACTAAGGAAGGACACAAGGTGTAGCTCAGAAGAATCAGGCAGGGGGTTACTGGGTTGTTCGGTGTGTCGCACTGCAGCTGTTGCCTCTTAAAGAGGGATTCCTGTCCTCTGCTTGGGTTTCTCTCCGGCCACCTGCCAAAGAATAAACTAACCTTTCCCAGGTTGTCCAGGGAAAGAAATCAGTAATATGAGCTGACCAGCACAAGTCTTCCACCAACCCAAAGTAAATGTACCTTAATATAGGAGAGGGTGTGTATGGAGGGGGGCACATGAAAGGTTTAAATATAGAAACTTATAACCTGTAGATCTCAGTTTGAGCCATTGTCTGGACTTTGCCCAGTTTGAAGCCTCCCAGCCTGGGTTTATGCACTTGTGCAAGCAGGGCTGGCACTAGCTCCCTAAAATGGTTGTGCAGGTGTGCTTTGGCATAATGGTTTGGCTGGGAGCTCCAGCTCTCCAGTATGCCCCCAGATTTCAAGACGTGGACTCCCAAATTCACTGAAGACATGCCCAAAACTAAATATATGATTCTGTTCGGCCGATCAGCTTCATTTAGGATGATGAAACCATTTTATTCTGATGCTCCCACAGGTAATTTTTTTCCCCATAGTATGTTACATTTTTTGTGTCTCTGTACCAAACAATCACATTGCTAGCATGGATATAAAGTCCCCATAGATCTTATGATGTCACAGTGAACAGTTTAACATTCAAATTGTGCCTGATACTACTTTGATTTGCATATGTTTCTGCAGTCACCTTGTTGAGGTTTCTTTTTCTTAACTTCCCAAAGGCTTGTTCCTTAATTTGAGCCATGTAATTGAGATGGAGCCTATTGATTCAAATAATATTCAAAAGAGGATTTTTGAAGACACACTTGATAGTTCTGCTGCATTACTCATTGTTTCATAGGAAAGCTGCATTTAATTTCCACTGTGCAAAATGATACAAGAGATAATTAGAAATATATTTTTCCACAGGATAGCAAATCATTAAACATTTACCATATATGTAGCAAGTAAATTGCTTTGGTTATAATATAATGACTGTGTGCACTTAATGAAATTCCAGAGGAAACTGAACATTAGCAAACGTTAATGAGTGCCTCAGCAGAGATTGCTGCTGAGTTTTGTTTTCACAGAACCTGGAAGGAACCATGAAAAGTCATTGAGTCCGGTCCCCTGCACTCATGGCAGGACCAAGTACCCTCTTAAACCATCCCTGACAGATGCTTGTCTAACCTGGTCTTAAAAACGTCCAATGAGGAGGATTCCACAACCTGCCTCGGCAAAAAGTAAAGAATAGTGGACAGTTTTGAGGGGATAGAAGATAAAGAATTAGAGATGGACAAGCAATGGAAACAGGTTTTGGATTATTTGCTCCATAAGCCATTGCAGCCAGATTCAGGAAACCATCCCTGTTCTTCCATATTAGGGAGAGCTCCTTAAGCTTATGCCTGAAATTGAGATTTCAGCAGGTTCTTAGATGGTTTTCTGAAGTGGGTTCTCACCAAAGTGCTGCAATGAAGATGCTGCAAGGTACTGAACACCCTCAATTCCCTCTGACTTAGTAGCAGTTAAAGGTGCTCAGCACATTGAAGGATTGATCCATAAGCATGAGGACAGCACCAAAGTCTAGAGGTGGATGAAAAACACAGGATCAGGGGATGGGGTGGATTTGGGGGGCGGGGGGTGGGGGGAGTCTGATGTAAATGGAAAAGGTTCTTTGGTTTTTATCAAATATGTCAGTAGAAAATTTCAACTTTTCATTGAAAAAGCTACATTGAGGAAACCAAAGATTTGAAATTTTGCAACTGAAAAATGACAAAAATAATTAGTTTCCGTTTTCCAACAACTATCCATAATTTCAAAGGAAAGTGCAGACAGTTTTTGTAAAATGTTTTGGTTCAGTGAAAATACATCTCCTTCTCCATATCAATGGAACGTTTTCAACCAGGCCTGTCAAGGATATTGGGAATGCTAGGCTAAGTGGCAAACAAATCACTGTATACACAAGTCTCGTAATCTGATAATAGATTAAAAAGTTATTTCCTCCATTGGGGATGGTGACAGGGTGTACAAAACTCTGCACTGGTCTGGCTAGGGTTAATCCCATACTGTGGGCTGAGGAGGCCATGCCCCCTCATTTGCACTGGGCATGCTTTACCTGCAGCCCCAGCACCAAAGGGGGCATGCCAGCTCATTTGGGGTGGAGAACTGAAGACAGGGGAAGAACTGCAGAGGTGCCAAGACTGGAGTGGCCAGAGCCCTAGATTCCCCAGACAGAGCATCACAACCCAAGTGGACACCACACCACCTGAAGGAGGTCCCAAAGAGAAAGAGTCACCGGGAGCTACAGCAGCTGATGACCCAAGGGAGCTATGGATGTTGCCACTGAAGAAAGGTATAAAAGGTAGCCTGGGGGACTTACATTTTGGTACTGTGGGGGAATCCAAGAGCCAGTCTGTATTTCAGGAAGATCACTGCTGACCTGATGGCGAGCAACCCTGCTGCCAGGGTCCTGTGCTGGGGCTCAGAGGAACAGGGAGGGCTGAGCCCCACACCGCAGGTGCCACACACCCCATAGGTGATGCCCACTTCCCCAAGGTACCACTAGGCCACACGGCTTTGACTAAGAGGATCACTTTATTGACTCCTGTCTTTCGGCAGTGCTGCCCTGACCAAGAGGGCTGCTCCAGGGACTTGGCCACACAGCCCAGACTTCAGGAGTAGCCATATCAACTTGGGACACCAGACACTAGGCTCAACTACCCAGCAATGCAGAGTGGGACATGAGGGTGTACAAGCTCTGCAACAGGGATGTTCCTGGTTTTCCTTGACTATAATGCTGCTTAGATGGTTTATCTATAAATTATTTTGTTGCAGCTACTACTTAAAATCAGAAAATGAAACTACTATATCTAAGTTGAGTGGCTGCAGCTAACAAAGTATATTTAGTCTTGCATTTCTTGTGAAGACATGCATTTCAAGTGAGTCAGGAGTGCAGATTTTGAGAGCTTGCTATTTGCAGATGGACAATACTAATAAATCCTACTTAGGCAACAATACTAATATCGCATGAGGCCTAAAAGCAGTGGAATGATGACAAGGGAATTGGTTCCTTAGTTACATTAAATTCTCATTTTGGAACTGATAGCAATAAAGTAGGATAAGATTATTACATCAGCAGCCTTTTAAAAAGCCATTATTTCTAATCAAAAGTGGATTCCATATTTTTATTCATGTTTAGATAGATAAGAAACAGTTTGACATGGGGACCGTAAGTGGTTATGCTCAAGTTGCTTATTCATGGGAGTGTATCTAAATAACCAGTCAGTTTGTGATCTATGAGCTGCTAAATTCTGACATTTTATTTTTAATTTTA
The DNA here is from genome assembly GCA_007922195.1 of Podocnemis expansa. Taxonomy (NCBI): domain Eukaryota; kingdom Metazoa; phylum Chordata; order Testudines; family Podocnemididae; genus Podocnemis; species Podocnemis expansa. The sequence continues at coordinate 11,924,972 of ML682028.1, forward strand.
ACTTTTTTTCTGCTATATTCTTAATTTGCTTTCATGTATAATTAATTAGTGCTTCAAAGCACAGAGTGATTATGGGGATCTGGAATGATTTTATTGTAAACATCGGTATCATCGTCAATGGAGAACAGTAATTTGTGGTTGTTATGTAGTGTGCATTTTTAATGAAAAAAGACCTATTGCAGTTCAAAGAGTCTGTTTTGCTACTAGGCTTTAGCACAGCTAATGAAATAACAGTAACACTCTTTCCTTTGGCATGCCACATAATCCAACAAATTCTTGGTAGAAGGAAATATACATTAACAATACTTCGCATTTCCATTGCTTTGCTTTACATCTTTAAGGAGTGGTGTAATAATATGCTCGTTAAAATCTGTAAAATGTATTTTTATTTTTATTGGACAATATGCTTGGATCTCTGTCGACTATGGCTCAGCTGAAATTTTACCCTTATTGTGAATGTAACTGTGTTTTAAAATGAATATACCTTTAAAATGTCCCATGGAGATTTTGAGGTAAGATCTGTTTAATTATTGTGCCTTCCACCGTGGTGTAGCCTGGCTTTCGCTACCATGGATATGTTAATCGTAGTAATGTCAACCAAATACATGGTTAATTACCCCCAAATGATCTCAGATTCCTCAAATCTTAAGGCATAAAAGCAAGTGTGTGGCTTTCAGTTTTCATAGTGTAGTCTAACGTTAGTGTAATTCTTTCAGTCGTGCTGTTCTTCTCCTTACAATTACAGAGCATACTGAAACAAGTAAACTGATGGGCCAGTATTCCCTCCAAAGTAGCAGCCCTATAAAGGCCTACACAGGGAATTTGGCTGTGAACATAGTGGATCTGTGTATGATTATTCTTTTTGTTGTTCATCTAAGGACTCAGAGATGATCACCATAAGGCTTTTATTATTTAAAGATTTTAACACGGGGAAGCTGAGCAGCTGAGTGGCCCTATGATGTGAGAAAGCTTCTGTGTTTGCATACAGCTGTTGACACACTCAATCAGCCTCTTCATTAGCACTGACATCCTTGCCTGGGGCAAAGGGAACCAAAATGAAGCATTAATGATGTACAGGAATAAGCAATCCAGTAGGCAAACCAAATATCTGTGAACCAGGAGCATTGTGTATATAGAAAAAATAATATTAACTGTTTTTAAAAGTCCATGATTTGGTGTACTATCATAGAAATTAGAGATGGAAAAAGAGCAACTTGCTGGTCTAATCTAACCTACCATCATGCTGGATTCTTCACTACAGGGTATATTTCCAGTGGTCTGTGAAGTGTGGTTTTTAAATGTCCATTGATCAAACCTATCCACCACCGGGGTTTTCTAAATTAGAAATCCTGTTTTTAAATGCAGCATCATCCAGCTTTTCTTTGAAGAAATGTGGAATTTAGATATTCAAAAGCAGAAGCAACATCTACTGGCCTGTCCCAAAACTTCAAGATCTCAGACCTCTGGCCAGACTGGATTTCCTATTCAGTTTTCTGCTTTCAGTTTGGATGGTGTCTCATCTAATTTTTTTGAGTGCCTTTTTGTGTAAATAACATCTGAGAACTCAGTGACATAACATGTTGCTGAACTTATTCATAAGAAGAAAGAGGAAATCTGATTTGGAAGGAGATGAGACTATTAAATCAGGCAGTTTTCCATAAGATGCAGTTGTTGATTAAGGTAATTGCCTTGACTTGAATGAGTCAAGAGCTCCCAAATGCCAGATTGATTGTTCAGCTCTAATGGACATAATTCATAGGGATAAGATTTGGGGAGATGTGAAGTTACTTTTAAAAAAAGATAAATAGAAAGAGGATACCAAATCAAAAATCTCTGTGTTTTATGGAGTATCCTGACAGAGACAACGTGGGGGTTTTGGAGAAGATTCGACACAGCTGTCAAACCCCAAACTTTCAAGGAACACCGCTGTCATGAAACCTATTTCAAAACATCCCCTGACATTTAATGCAAACGCATTTCTAACCTTCCGCTTCGACCAAGGGCCATTGACAGTGGTGTTGCTCTTCTCAGCATGCTACGCAACACAGATGGACAGAAATGGCTTTGACCCAACAACAGCAGCTCTAAGCTCCCAACCATAACATTCCCCCATAGGAAAATGTACTGGAATGGGCTCTTTAACTGCAGGCCATCTCTTCGGCAGTTTTGTGAATTTGTTTTTAATTGTTCCTATCTAGGCATCATTAAGGAATTCTGCTTTAAAATAGATGGCATGAGATGTGTGCATTTGTGTAAATTATATAAACAAAAACAGTGTTAAAAACAATTGTTTGCTCAAGTGCACATGCCACCAACCTGTCCCTTGCCAGCCATAATTATGATTTAGCCTTTAATGTATTACCTTACCTACAACTACCGTGGTACAGTGCAGGTTCATCCTCTGTCTCCCCCCCTCACCTGCAGTTCTCAGAGTGCGGAACGAGAGGGAAATAGGTCTCCATCAGGCTGGACGCATAGGAAAGTACTCCAAGGATTCATTTTATCGCAGTTTCATACTCATCAGTGTTTCCTTCTGACACACTATGTATTAACAAGGCATTGAACTTCTGTGTGCTCCATGTGGGGTTTCTTATAACAGACCAGATTTGAAAACTGCTATAGGGAGCATTAGCAATAGCAACCTTTCCTTACTGCCCTTAAGTGTATGGAAATGTTAATTTGCTGCCAGTGCTGAGTTGTACAATGTCTCTGTGATGGCCATTGTGTCTGTCAAGCCTCTTGGAGCTAAAATTAATACCACAGTAGTTTAAGCACAAAACATTATCAGGTCAAATTCGGCCCACCGTTTAGGATATATAGAAGCAAGTAACGGTCTGTGAAAATGTTTATAGGGCTTCCTTATTCCAATGGAGCCCATTTTTCATTAAGTAAACATTCCCTTGCAGGGTTTGCTAGCCAAATACTCTACCACTGTGCTAATGCATTGGAAGTAGAAAATGAAAGTGACTAAACCAAAAACTGATCTGAATCTTGTCTATTCTGACTTTCTGGGTTGGCAAGTACAAACACACAGTGTGATGAGGGACCAGAGAGTCTTCTCAGTCTCTGTAGGCTACATAACTCTGGCAGTTTCTTGCTAGAGCCAGTGGCACACATACTATGGGTGAAATTCAACCAGAGTTCAGAGAACCTGCTTTAGGCTCAATTTAACACTTAAGTCCCAGAGAACTCAGCTCAAATGTGGTGATGTGATAAATAAGGATTTGCATGGGGACTTTGTTTTGGAGTTAACGTCCCCAGGATGGTGCAGTAGAAAAGCATCAATAGAGGTTGCTCTCATTTGAATTACTGTTACAATAAATATCAACAGCAGTGAGATCTAGTGGCAAGGAGTGGTTTGGTTTTTCTTTTCCAAGTTCCTGGAGAAAACAAGTTGCTGCAGCCTTATTTGATAAAGAGGAACCGTTGGTCACTATATGCTTGGGAAGTCACCTTTTGCACATGTTTAACAGCAGCTTGATTCAGATGCCATGTAGCAAATGGAATTGCATTGATACAGCTAAGGGCAGAATCTGGCACGTTGGCTAGCCAAGCAAGTTGCAAAGGACACTGTTTACAGATTTTGGAGTGTAGCAGCACTTCCAGACTTTCAGTCAAGTTTCTATAATTGCTCCATCTGGGTCCCATATCCAAAATTGTTTTTAGAAATTATACTGTTCTCTTCTCTTCTTGCCTGCTGTTTGCATGTGCAAGATACTTAATGGTATCCTAGAAACACTCCTGAACCTTCTCCAGAGTCTTAACCTGCTATTGTGCATTAAAAAAAAAAAATGCGGGGAAAGCATTTTCTCAAATTTGTCTCACTAAATAGAAGATGGTGCACATGCTTGTAACTGTTGTGTGCCCTTGCTTTGTGTGTCAAGCTCTAAAGGGATGGCTGTGTTAGTCTAGTAAAGTAAAAAAAAGCAAGGAGTCTTATGGTTGTTGGAGTATGACCTGATTCCATGTCTTATATTCCTCTGCCTTTATTTTCAACCCATTCTGTAGGTTACCCCTCTTCAAAGTATCAGATGAAGTGGGATTTTCTCCCACGAAATCTCACGTGATAGATAAATCTGTAAGTGCCACGAGACTCCTTGCTTTTTTTTTCTTTCTTTCTTTTTTTTTTTTTGCTTTCAGCATGACGTTTCTGGTGGTAAGTTTCAAATGGTGGACAAATGTTTGCTGATTGTTTTAGTTCTGTCCTTTTCATTTGGATTATTTATATTCTGTAATCATTTAAAGACTAGATCTGTGTGAACAGGTTTAAAAACTAAGAAACCACTGCTTCTTTAGGGACTCTGTTGGTTGTTCTTTAAAGAATGTTTTTCTTGAAAGAATTCCTAGGCTCAGAGAACAAATCCTTCTCCTCACAGAAAATGTAACAGGGCTAACTGATTACCATATAGTTATTTCCTAAAAGCCAGTGTGGTTCTATGCACAGCATTAAAAGGTCAACACCCCACCTTCTGGTGAAAGCATCTGAGATTCCTGTAGAGGAAATGTTCTTACAGACTTTTAATGTCCAGCATTTTCAAATTCACCATTGGACAACACTTGAGTTGCATAACTGAGTTCATTGGTTCCAGTTTTCAGACATAGGCCTGGCTGTCAGTAAGGGCTTTAGGTATCTAGCACTCATTGGATTTCAGTAGAAGATGGTAGCCTTCCTCTCTTTAGGCACTTTGAAAGAGTCAAGACAAGCAATCAAAATAGAGCCCTGCATGGATACAAAAATGTAGATTCGTAGCCAGTCCGCATCTGCTCAGTGACAGGATCCATTTGGTCCACGATCCACATGCCATGTTTTATCTATATCTGTTAATTGCATCCACAACCAAGCTTGGGCTCATAGTCAGCATTTTTGCCTTTCATTGGTTCATTCTCCACATGGGTCCTGCTCACCTTCTCCTTTTCTTGTTTGTAGTTCACATGCCATGCTGTCAATAAGATGTCTTTGGCCACCACTGAAATCTCTGATTGACAGAATGGCATGCGAACTGCAAACAAGAAAAGGAAGAAGTGGGCAGGGGAGTCATGGGGAGTGATCCAATCAAAAGCCAGCATGCTGACTGACTGACAGGGAGCAGCGACTCTCCAAGCTGCAGCCTGATGTGACTGAGACTCAGATTGGCTGGCAGACCACAACCAGAGCTGACCTAGGATTGGCTGGAGCGCTTCTTTGTTCTCATGTATGCTGCTGACACAGATCATAGAAGCAGCTGCAGGGATGGATCACACCCTGGGGAGATAAAAAATAGGATCCTTGTCCGTGAGCCAATCCACAGCAATGGATCTGTAGTTATCTGCACCCATGGATCTGCAGTGGATACCCATGGATCTGCAGGGCTCTAAGTCTAAGGCCTTGTCTGTACTAGCACTTATGTCAGCAAAACTTTTGTCACTCAAGGATATGAAAAACAGTCCCTAAGTGACATAAATGTTGTCAACAAAAGGGCTTGTCTAGTTGCGTTATGTTGATGGGAGGGAGCTCTTCTGCTGACAACATAAAACCACCTATGCAAGCAGGAGTATGAGAGTGCCTCCCACTGGCAGAGCACCATCCACACTAGCACTTATGTGGGCAAAACTTGGGATGCTCAGGGGATGTGTTTTTTCACACCTCTGAGTGACAAATTTTTGCTGGCATACGGGTTAATGGACACAAGTCACAAAGTTAAGTACGTGTATCCATATCTGGGCTTTAACTCACTGTTCTAGATATTCAGGTCCAGGGTTTTTGCCCCCACCGAGCAATGTTTAGCTTCAAACTTCCATGCTACCCTCTTTAAATATGTGATAAAGCTATGTCACAGGTGGTAGATCTTATTAACATATAATTCTGTGTTTTACTCTCTCTTGCCTCAACCATACTATTGTTCTGTGGAAAAAATGAAGTGATGATGATATGAAACACCCTTTATATGCAACGTTCACAGTTACTGAAGTTTCCCACCACTACAGCGAGGAGAGGGTCTACGTGTCTTCCAATCCTCGACTATTAAATAATGTCTGCATTTTATGCATCAGATAGCCAGTAAAACACACGCAAACGCGGTATTCCATTTCACTAACATGCAGCTCCCCTGGGTTCTGAAACTTCATACATCAGAATAAGCTCTTCTCCAGTGCAGTGGTGAGCTGGGGTTTTTTTTTGTTTTTCCTTTCTCACACAAACTAATTACATTCAGCTGTTAAATGTCTCTCTTCAGTGGTATCTGAAGTACAGTAATAAAAATTAAAATGAGGAATGCACATCATTCATGCCCTGAGGGGTTAAATTATGGCATTAGCTACAACCGTGCATTACATGTAGTGGATACAGTACTGCTCCTGGATGTAAAAAGGTGGTATTCAGTGCAAACCACAACAGATGAATTGAAAAGGTAGGACTTGAATATATTCCTGTCATGAATATGTTTAGTGAAACCTCTGTCTGCTCACAGATATTTTGCAAAGAGAAAAAGAGGCAGAATGAACCACTTGTTGGGAATTACTGACTGATCACTGCTTATAGATGTTGATTTGCAGGTCAGGTGACCATAATCTAATTTGTTATTGGTATTAAACTATCCCCTAGAGACCCTGATGAAGACAGGGGTCCTACTGCGCGAAGTGCAGTATAGAAGAGATTCTCTGTTCCCAAGAATTCTGAATAGACAGTGCCAAATGGATCATTTTTAGACCCAGTCAGGAATTTTTTTTGACAAAACATTGTTTTTGTTGGTTTTATGCCAGTTCATTTAAACTTTTTGCAGAAATGTATTGTGTTCACTGAAACTTTTATCAGAAGAGTGGTTCAGGTCCATGGTGGAATTTCAGGTCCAAACAAGAGAGGACAGCGGGTGGGAGAAAAGGTCACCTCAAAGTATTAAATGGCCCATTACTTTGGGCACATGTCTGGGTTTTGGAAGACCTTAGTTCAAATCCAAATTCTGCCTGACTTGGAGAAGGGATTTGAATCTTCCTGCATCCCTCAGGACTGCATTAATCATTGAGGTATTGGCTATTCTGGCAAAGATCTGTCTGCGGTTTTTTTTTTTTTTAAACGAACATTGTGAAAGGTCTCCATTTTGTCCCAGTTCAAAATAGAAATCAGTTATGAAGTCACTAAGTTTTTCACAGAACCAGACAACCATTTTCTGCTTAGATCTGCTCATTTTTCCATATGAGGGACAACTTGAGGAACGTGAAGAAGATTATTTTCGACATGGCACATTTTACTTGAGTATGAATATAAAATTCTGGTTTCTCCATTACCGTGTTCATGAAGTTTAACAGTGTTTGTCTTACAGGTGAAGGAAGCCATGCAGAGAATCCATGACAGGGGCAATATAGGAAAACTTATTCTGGATGTGGAGAAGGCCCCCACTCCACTGGTGAGTGAAAAGCCCTGAGCATATAACTGTTGTCTTATAAATTACAGTGTGTTAGCAACTCTTAAAGATAATTATTTTTGCCTGAGGCCATCTCTCTCTCTGTGTCTCTCTCTGTCTCCCTCTCTCTCTCTCTCTCAATATAAGCTGTTATATTTATATTGCTTCTGGAAAATCTTACTGGGTATCTTTGATCAGGAAAAATCTCAGCATCTAGTTCTCTCTCTGATGGAAAGCAAATAGCTGATCCATGTAATACTAGATTGCTACATTAGTGGGGATAATGCAATGGATTGAAGCCAAATAGAACAAATCAACTTACCTTTAACTTACAAACACACAAGAAGACTCCTCTTAAAACCTGGATGACTGCAGAATTCCTTTTGTGCCCTCCCATCACTATATAAAGGACAGGGCGTGTCTTTGCTAGGAACCAGCTAGTGATTTTTTTTTAAAGTCTGTTGAAAATGCCAAGTTTTCTGTTATTTTGCTTTGCACGTAAACTTTAATGGCATTGTAATTGTACTTGTTACTGGGCAATGCCTAGAAGATAAAGAACCTGATGAATCTACTGAAACTAAACACTGTGTTCAGACTGAGCCCAATATATCAAGGCGGTGGGCATGAAAGATTATAGAGGGAGGTCAGAAGGATCAAGCCCAAATTTTGACTGTTGACCCTGAAAAGAGTAACAGAAGAAAAGCAGGAACAAATTAAGTAAAGATTGGCCTAAAATGCGAAGTTTGGATTCATATCTGAAGTTCTCCCCATTTGCAGCGGGGAGGCTTTGATGTGGGATTCCAGTTGGGGCTGTGCTCTAAACTTGGCCACAAGTCACTTAATGCTGTATATAACGGGCATGGCCAAACTATGGCTCGGGAGCCACACGTGGCTCTTGAATGAAAAGGTGTGGCTCGCGGAAGAACATCAGCAAATCAGCTTAGTAGGTAAAAGCATATGGCTATATGCCTCAGTGCGGCTCTTAAAGGTTTAATAATCAATTTGTGTGGCTCTTGAGTTCTGTAAGTTTGGCCACCCCTGGTATATAACCCTCACAAGGCAGCAGGAAACTGACTTAAAGGCTATTGGGGTCTAAAACATGGAAACCAGACACTCTTTGACACCAGAACCTGAACAGAGACCTAAACCATAAACCATGGCACAGCAATAAAGAGTGAGAAAATAGGAATCTCCAGCACTACATTAATACATATTAAGCCATCTAGTCTCTTGATAATAGCCATGCCTAATTACCATTAGTGTCTGTGGAAACTACAGACTTAGAAAGTCAGAGGTCATATCAGGGTCAGCTCTACCCAGGAGCCAATGAGGCACTGGCTTGGGGCGCCACAGGTTAGGGGTGCCGGGAAGTGGGGTGGATCAACCCAAAAGCTGGCCTCCCCACTCCTGCCCCTCCCTGGAGCCAGCCACTCCAGCCACAGGGACGGAGTGGACCAGCCCATGGGGCGGACTCCATTGTCTCCTCCCGCCTCTGGGGTGGCCCTGCCCATCTCTAGGGAGGAACAGCCGACCCAGTGGAGGGGCGGGAGAGTAGAGCCCAGCCTATGGGCTGACCCGCTCCCCCCTTGGGCTGGCTGTTCCCCGTCCTGGGGGTGGACCGAGCTGGCCCAGAGCAGAGGCCAGGTTCCACACCTCTCCCTCTCCAAGGGTGCCAAACCCAAAGCTAGCTTGGGGCATCACAGCCTCTTCAGCCAGCCCTGGGTCATATGATATATTTTCACAAGCACTGAAGGGAATTCCTGCAGCAATATGAGTAATTTCAGAATTTCACTTGCATGTCCATTAAAATAAAGTTGTATTTATTTCATTTCATTTCCATGGGGTTTAATAGCTAGCAACAATCTCTTACAGCAGCTGTAATTTTGGCTGGACTCCTTTTTTTCTCCTCCAGGGCTTAGTGTTATTCATTGTCCTTCCCAAACTGCAGTATGAACATCATAGTATTTCATGATTCTGTTCTGATTCCTAACAGTAGAGCAATATAATTGCGATCTCACTCTGAAGCAAGTTTGTAGCTGTACTCGACTTGAGTGAGAAGAAGGGATCCAAACAGACCAAGGAGCTTAAAAAGAGAGAAAGACGTTTGAAACAATAATCCACAAATATATTCAGAGCAGTAGGGGGAAAGTGTTTATAATCATTTTCCTTGGGGTTACCTCTTATTTGTCTTCTGGTTTTCAGTGAGTGGAAGAATACATAATAAAACTGCCTTTTTTCCCCCAAGTATGTTTCTGAGTAAATTGTGTATTGCAAAATCAAGGAGTCAGATTTTTTACCACAAAAAGCCACATCTGGGCACGTATTATTAACTTATTGGTGAACTCATGCAATACACTCCTCTGAGGTTGACAGATGTAGCTCACTAATGACCTCTCTGTTGTGGTTTGTTGTAATTTGTATACAGAGAACTAAATCACAGCTTTGTGGCTTTAGTGTTTGGGGTTTTTAAATTCCTTATTTCATACAAGTTTAGAAAATACCTATAAGGTCAAATGAGAATGTCCTCATGTCCTAGTAGGAAGTCTTGGCAAGCAAGTAAATTCAGTATCCATAGACTCATAGACCTGGAAGGGACCATGAAAAGTCATCAACTCCAGTCCCCTGCACTCATGGCAGGAGCCTGTGTGGATGAATGCAACAAGCACACCTCGTGGAACATGCAGAATGAGGACCATTCTGCTCATACGTGTTGACCTTGGTCAAATTGGAAAGATGCAACGCAAGTATCTGTTGCATCTTTGCTCTTTACGCAGCATATAACAACCATGCTTATCTGCAGTAAGGTGCTGTTCTCTGGAAATACTATTAGCCATGCTAGTCTTGTGTACAGCAAAATAACAAGAGTCATGCTGCACCTTAAGGACTAATGAAAATTTTCTTCAGGCATAAACTTTAGTGGGCTCCAACCCACTTCATCAGATGCATTTAACAAAGTGAATTGGAGCCCAGGAAAGCTCATGCCTAAAGAAAATTTCCGGTTGTTTTTACTATGGATTAAGATTTCGTGTGGTTGTCTACAATCTGGAAATGTCCCTGCACTATAGCATAGAAATCTAACATCTGCCCCCCCATTAAATTACATTGCATTTCCGTTGTAATGATTTCGATTCAACATCTGTTTAAGCTACGGCAGCAGGCAAAGCACATTCAGATATTTAGTAGTCCTGTCAACATGTGCCCTATATTTGTTTTTTATACAAAACAGCCAACCATCCGTATCAGGCTGACCTGATCCTATAACTTACACTTCCCTGCATATATTTTCCTCCCATTTTGGAAGTTCCCGATCTTCATAATGTCTGATGAAGTGGGATTTTCTCCCACAAAAGCTAATACGATAAATAAATTAGTTAGTTTTTTAAGTGCCACGGGACTCCGTGTTTGTTTTGCTGAACTAGACTAACACGGCTACTCCGTGGGAACTATTCTTGTGGTTCTCAAGACACTGTGCATCCTGGAATATACATAGGACTAGAAGCCATTTATTAATACTCACCAAAGTATGGTGCTATTCACTTTTGTGAAACAACTGATTCTGAAGGATTCATAAAATAGATGATGGATGGACTTTGCGACCCTCCCACACATTATTGTTTCATGTATGGGAGCCTTTATGTTATTTTGTGTCTGATACACACATCAAACCTAATTGCACAACTCTCCTACACAGCAGCTCCTGCTAAATAATTGAGCTATTGTAAACCTTTGGGGAGCAGTTTATGGTTTTACACTGAAACTGATATATAACAGACAAGTCTTCTGTATGGATGCAGTGTGCCTTTCCAGTTTTTGATAATGTTTTCTTGCTTTTTTAATGTCATTTTATCAGGTAAGTCACATGAAAGCCAAAATAGCTGAAATGACATTGCAAAACTCCTGATGTCCTTCATTTTTTCCGCAGATGGCCAATGACAGTACAGAGACAAGTGAAGCAGGAGAAGAGGAGGAGGACCATGAAGGGGACAATGAGAATAAAGAACGCATGCCATTCATCCAGTAACCCCTAGGAATGGGGACGGGGAGAACAGAAAGATTGATTGAGTAGAAGGGAACACGACTGGGAAATCTGTTCTGTGCATCAGTGAACAAATGCTGTAGTACAGTGTGTGTTGTATTTGTCTGCAGCCAGCTGAGCTATAAGTTGTTGATCATTGTTGTTTTGAACTCAAGTGCCATTCCCATCCAGTGCAGTATTATGACACTCCATAGTGTGACAACCAGTCTGTAGGAGTCCCGTTGATTTTCTTTTCCTATCTAAAAGCCTTATTAACGTACTGTGTGATTTTAGATGGGCATCTTTCCTCATGTGAATTTGCATAATGTTTTTTCAAGTGGGAGTTTTGGTTTTTTAGTTCCCTCCCCATTGTCTGGTAGGCTCCAGTAATCAGAGGGAGGGCTTTCAGTTTGTGAACTTTCAGTAAGAAAAGGTCAAAACATCATGTTTCTTTGTGAGCCACGAATCAGAGGCTGCAAAGGACAAATTTTGTTTTCCTAAATCATGCTACTTCATCTCATAAGTTTTGAAAAAATACCTCATTTCTAAACCAAGGTAGTATATGGCAGAGTCTGAAAGAACATATGCCAGAAGTCATTATGAAGCAACTTCGATCTGAATTGTATGACAACATGGTCATCGGCACTACAGATTACATGGGAATTGATGCATGGTGCCAACCACCACGCTTCCTGTTGATCTCCCTTAGTACCAGTCCCGTACGTTACCTACAAGGAATAAGTCAGTGGGTCACTTTTTCAGCCCAGTGTTTTTAACCGTATGAAATTATTACCAAATCTGCTGTTGATTCAACAGCACCTCCTCCCAAGATTTAGTTTGAGCTGAATGTGTCCAAAAGCCTGAGCATCTGTATTCTTAAAGGCTGGCTCATGGTAGTGACTGTTGGTAGGCACAGGGAATAGCTGTTATTTTATTGGATGAACTTATACTTCTGGATAGTAAACTGCATAGTGGTGCCAAATTCCTACAAAGATTAACCCATTTGCTCACAGCTTATAGGCTTCAATTCCATCAGCACTTCTTCACATAAATAATTTTAAACAGGTGAGTAATCCACCTGAAGCTCTGTTCCCTTGTGTAAAGTTACTCAGATGTGGAAATGTTTGCAGGATCAAGCCCTAAGAACATATAGCATATCTACCTCCCAGTAATAGAAGAAAAACATGACACTGAAACAAATTTGCTTCTCCCTATCTTCCATTTACCCAAGTAGCAGCTAATCAGTTCTTCCAAGGTCTTTTTTTTTTTTTTCTTTAATGACTGCAGCCACTCACAGTAGAATCAGTAAAGGGATTTCCAGGACAACAGTTCCCTTTTGGATTTAATATATTTTTTCACAAAAGAAAACACTTCCCACAAATGCCTAATTAGCTGATCTCCTAAACCTTTATGTAGTGTTACAAGTGAAAAATGGGTTTCTAAAGCTTTTCTCAGTATGATGGGAATGATAGGTCTGGATGACTTGTATGGTTTTAGAAGAGCCTCTTTTTCTTTTTCCCTCTTTTTCTGTTTAATCAATGGTGCCCAAGTATTGCTGTCCATCTCCTGACTGTGTTCTTGCAGTTGTTGCTCTAATATTACTTAACTCTGCAGAACATTCATTTTAAATTAGTTTACCTTAGGTTGAAAACAGAAATTACAAATAATCAGTTTATAGAGAAAATGCCACAAAAAAGCTTTTGTTGAAATATTAGTCAAAACAGAATTTCCATTTTTTATAGACATTAATGCAGAACGTCAACATAATTGTATCATCTTGTCATGCCAGTGTTTATCTAAGGTATCAGTGCCACATTAGGCCCATGTTTACCATCAATATGCACATATGCATTCAGTGAGAGTTTTACATGCATTGGGACTGCTAAATTGGGCCTTTAAAGAAACAGTTGTTTAATTTTTGCCACATATAAGTAAGAAAAATGGTCCGTTATCTTTGTTTAAGTTACTATAGCAATTTCGTCTTGTAATGCATCTAAGACATAATTCATGAGTTTTCATTTGACATCAAACAGAGCAATATTTTAATAAGTCTAAGCTGGCCGTAAAGTGGCATTCTCAAGGCCTTAGATAACTAGAGCAAAAAGGGTCACAAATTAATTATTCTGTTAATACCACAGTATTGTTGGGACTGCACTTAAATTCCCTTCTGAGCCCAATAAAGATGAATATTCAGAATATTTGTGGATGTGAGCGAGAATGATGATCGAAAGAAACCATTTTTATAGTTCTTTTTGGTTATTTTAGTGAAGCAAACATACTTCTGATGCAATTCATGACAGTTTATGGTCAGTTTCCGGGCTCCAAAACACCATCAGCATGAGCTGGAGAAATTGCACTCAGTACAACAAATTTTCTCTGGCTCTAACTTTCCCTAACATGGATTTACTTCTGCTCTCCATTACATTGGTGGAAATCTGGACTAAGTGGAGGTCCTGGCTTGTCCTGCTTCCACTGAAATGAATGGGAGTTTTGCAGTTGTGTTCAGCAGAAGCAAGATTGGGTTATGAGAATAGAATTTGACCTGCTAACCCTCAGAGCTTACTGAAACTTCCCAGAAGGTGGCATCTCTTTCTTCTGGCATGTTACAGTGCGTTCAGAAGAAAACGATAGGACTTAGGCTTTTATTACGGAACAAAATCTGCTTACAGTCTAAACAAAGATTTGCATTTACCACTTGCTAACTCTGTCGGTTAAACAACTTCTCTCTAGATAATTGGTTGGTCTGAAATAAATTATTTCTCAATTTGCCTTAAGGAACTGTGAAACCTTCTCTTTAACTTAAGCCTGATTGAAATGAACTGAAACGTTGTTTAATTGTCTTGTTGCTTTAGAGCTTTTGTTATATTGTGCCTACAAAGCAAATTATGTTTACATAAAAATATAAATAAAATATTACGCATAGCATTACCCTGGACTGGTGTCGCTCATTCTAGTGTACTGCTCCTGATTGGGTGCAGGTTAAGAAATGTATTTATTGCAAAACACACTGGACCGGGGTCATTAAAACAGCTGAAAACATTGCCTTGCAGAACAGGAATAACTCAGCTATAAAATGTTCTATGATATTTCCAAGAATTAGGTGTTTTCAACAGTCCATCTGAGACTGTTCAGATGATCGCAGCAGCAATTTTCTGAAGTGCTAGGGGGAGGAATCAGTGGTTTTCACAGCATGTGAGCACCAGTTTCAGAATTTTCTCTCAGAGGGCATTGAGAAATCTGGACATGCACATTAACATGAGAGGCAATTTTTCCCTTCGGATAATAAGATGTTTTTAGCTAATGGGCTTGAGTATTTTTCCCTCCTTCCTAATTTACACCATTGAAGCTCTATTTAAGTCAGTCAAGCCAGACGTGTTAGTGAGAAAAGCAGCGGTATGGTTATGCTCTGAAACAACCAGGTGAGAGCTAGGGGATGGTAGGGAAGCTCATGAGCTTCTGTGCAGATCACTGGGAATAAGAAGACCCAACTTCTGTTCCCAGCTTTGCAATCAAATTGCAGTATGGCTTTGGCCAAGTAACTTAACAACTCCCTTTCTCGGTTTCCTGATCTGACTCGAAGTTCTGCCCTTAACTGAATCTAAATCAGCTAACTCAGCAATTAGGCTTAGATTTTCAATGCTGTTTTCTCAAGATGTTCCTAATGGGTGTTAGGCACCAAGGTGCTTTTGAAAATTGGAGCAGGAACCTAACTGCATCTTTAAATATTGTAATGCCTTTAGAAGGCTGGCCCTTAACTCCTGACTCTGAAAGGTGCTCAGATCTCCTTCACTTCTATTAAATCCAGTGGGAGCACCTCTTCAAAGCACTCAGCACCGTGCAGAATCAAGGCCCTTCCTGCATACCATGCTCATCACTGGGGGATCAGTGCATAGATTCGACACAATGAGCTAAAACTGTGCGGTAACTTGAATTGTTGGTTTCCTGATGTTTGCGGGTTTAAATCAAGGGTATGTTTGTAGCGGACACCTCTTTCATCTCACAGGAGTGTTGCGAGTGTTAACTGGTCAGCATCTGTAGCATGCTTTAACAAAAATGACTGTATAGGTGCTAAGTAGGCTGTCCCTAAGGACATGAAACATCTCTCATCCAAGTGTTTACTCCTCGTGTTCATCAGAGCATATATAATCTTCTGAATCCATTTTATGAGCTCAGTTGATACATGTTTGAGAAACATCCTGTTGATCAGATGCGCTTTTCATTATTGTGAAAGCCCTCATATAGATCCCCTTGGCACACCTAATACGTTATTTTTAATGTGATTTATTTTGTTTAGTCACTCCACCAGAAGCTTCTCATGTGAATTTCCATCAGTTCTCCATTGACTTCATTGCTAAGATACCCATTTTAAAAGCTAACTTTTTCAGAGCCACTACTTCTTACTCCCACCTTCTTTCAACAGAGAGTTTGCATTGCTAGTCCAACTGACTTGACATTTCAGACTAAATGTCTTGCAGAAGAATTGTATGAAGTGTCCTTCTACCTAGTCAATAGAGGTAGCCATGTTAGTCTAGTTCAGCAAAACAAAGAAGGACTCCTGTGGCATTTTTAATAAACTTGTTAGTCTTTGAAAGTGCCACAGGACTCCTTGTTTGTTTTACTTCTATTGAGTTTATTTAAATGAGCTTCCTTGAGTTCCTGGCATTTTCATGTGGTTACTTATGGGTCATGTGGGACCCAGTACTGGGTCACAGACCCTCAGGCACTGGATCACAGCACCCCCTGCTGCCATTGCTGCAAGACTGGAATGCATTACTTGAAGATGTAATTGTTGGGTCACGGGCATAAATGATTTTTTTCAACTGGATCCCAAGGAACAAGGTTTGAAAACCACTGATCTATGGCACATAAATATCACTTCTAATATTTGACTCCCAGTAGTATAGATAGGATTTCCACATTCCTTACTCAAGTTTTTCAGCAAGCTTTCTTGCCTAAAAAGAGGATACAAGAATTCCAGCCCTTGGGATCGTGTTGGTTGTTTACTTAGTTATCGGCACAGCTCAAAATTCATTTCTATGAATTGTTGACATTCAAAATGAAAAAGACCAATTAGATCATCCAGTCCATCTCAATGGCAACAGAGGATTGTTTCCCAGGGTACCTGCTTTGGTGTTTTGCCCAGTGCTGGATGTGCAGTGAATATTAAGCAGACCTGCTAGTCCTCACAGTGCAAGTTACATTTCATAATATGTTGACTCTCACTATTTAGGTGTGAAGATGTTCAAGAAATCCAAAATGAATGTTCTCTGATCAACCAATGGAGAGCGTCACAGCAGAAAAGTTTTGCTAACTCCGCTGAAAAGAAAAATAGAACTCCACTGACAGGACTCGTAAGTAGCCTATAATTGAATCGGAGGGGAACAAAGGACCTGCTACAAAGGCAGTGACTAAAATAATTAAATGGGAGCAGGGGGTCAAGGTAGCCTTAGAATAGAAAATAAGAAAAATGCAGCAATTTTCTGTGATGGTGAAGGACACTCTTCTAATGATCACTTAAGCAGAGTGTGAAAAAAGTAAGCCACATAGTGTCTTATTTCAGAGACAGCTAACATTTGAAGGACAAGGGGAAACAGAAAGGAATTCAATTTCTTCCCTTCTTTGGGCATAGAAGATCATCAGGCAGTACCCTTATACCACTGCACACAACCACATATTCTTTCACCAGAGCTTTAATTACTGCAGTTTGGACAGGTGTTTAAGGAGATTACTGAACTCTAGGCACATACAGAAGACCTGATCCTGCTGATCTGCCACAGGCAAAACTCATGTTGACTTCAAAGGGAGGTAACTGCGCATACTGTAAAAGCATAGGAGCAGCAATTATGAGAATCAGAGCTGAATTAATTAATTATGGTAAATTACCTATTTAGTGAATTTCACTTTGCTTTAGTTTTGACTTCCTGCATTAAAAAAAAAAGACATTCATTATTTTAAATTATTTGCCAAACAGTTCTGGCTGAATATCCTTGTTCTGTAGATTGTATGTCAGCAGTTTGTTGAATCTGATAAATCAAACGCTGAGCTGTGTTGGTTGGTTTTGATAGGAGTTGTAGATCATATGGTATCCTTCCATTCCCAGACTGTATCTCTTAAAGACATATTAAAAAAGCACCTCCTTCTTAATTCAAAATTTATTTTTTGTAGTTCTTCTCCCACATCAGTTTAAAAGTCTATATTTTCATGAATATTCCTGCCAGTAAGTTCAGTTTCTGGACTCTTCCTAGAAGTTAAACACCAAAGGAACACAAAGATATTAGAACTTAATTCATTTAAAACATTAAATTGATATTTGCAGATTATTTTTTTTTACACTATAACTCTGCTCTGACTACATTCAATCCTAATTCTGTTCCCTTGTTCTGTTCTGTAATGGAAATAACTTGCTGGGAGTATAAAGTGTCAATGTTATATATAGTTTAATATGTGTATAAAGATTTTGAAAGGAAAATAATTACAATCTTTACTGTCAGAAATCTATAAGTTTTATTATGGTATGAGGTGGGGAGAGGGTAGAAGAATTTTAATGAATGAACCATCTGTTGGGTGTTCCAAAATGTGTTTATTATATAGTGTAGGTTTATGTAGGGGTACAAATTTGTACACTGATCTGTAGCATGTAGCAGTTAACATATGTAGCTTATACTTTATAGTCGGGGCAGTTGTAGGGTTTCTGGGAGCTGGGGCAAAAGTCAAGAATGGAGACCCCCTACACCACATGGGGAGCTTCATCCTTGATTTCGCCCCCTCCCCACAATCCTGCCAGGCCTCCCCAGTCCCGTCACAGCCCCCACTGCTGGGGTCTTTGGTTCCACCAAGGGGTCCCTGGCCCTGCCGCCGGCCTCGCTGGGCTTCCCCTGTCCTGCAGCAGCCAATGCTGCCTCCTCCCTGGTGGCCTCCCTGTCCTGCCACGGTCCCCAGCACCAGCCTCGCCGCCAACCTCACGGAGGCCTCTGCAGCACCAGAGCAATCCCTGCTGGGGTCTCTGGCCCCACTGCTGCCCCCCACTCCGGGATCCACAGCCTTGCCACCAGGCTCGCCAGGGCCCTCCACCATGGGCTCCCCCCCGCAACCCCTTGTGAGGGCCGCTAGCCGCAAAAGAGATAGTAGTAATAGACGGTCTTAACGGGTGGGACCTGCAGCAACCAGGCATGTCGTGTAGTCCCTCACCCTGGGGTCTTGGGGAGGTGCCTGCACTTCCCACCCGCTCAGCCGCCTATGTTTATTGTGAATTCATATACAACAAGCAAAGATAAAGCAAACCTGCCCGTACCATGTAATCATCTCTGAGGAACACGGAGTAATCTACAAGAAAAGAATTGCACCTCTTATTTAAGAGCAAGAAAGTAATTCTGAAGACAGAAATAGCCTCAGGAGTCTACACTGTCAATTTTCTGTCCTTGTAAAGCATAGATCAATGAAAAGCTCTTTTAATACACTGATCCAGCCAGCTGTATTTCCTTTCACTATCTCTATGGTAAGACTATAGCTATCAACAGTCAGTTTGAAATTTGTTCTGTGACAAACCCACCAATGTTCTTGTCAGAAAATAAGTCTAGTGCAGTGGTTCCCAACCTGTGGCCCAGGAACCAAAAGTGGCCCCCAGGTGGGTTTCAAAGTGGCCTGCAGCTCCCTCCCACTGGCTGCAAAAGGACCAAGGTGGAGCATGTTTCTGTGGAGTTAAGAGACGGGTGCATGCTCCCTGCTGCAGCCAAGAGGAAGGGAGATGAACACTCCCGTGCCCCTGACTGTAACAGGGAGTTGGCAAAAGCATTTTGGCTGGGTCCCTGTTCTGCCTGGATCCCTTGATGCTAGGGTCCCTGCTGGAGCAGAGAAACTGGGGTACTGATCATCTGTCCCCCTGATTGCAGAAAGGAACCACCACCTACAGACACAGGTGGAGCGACCAGGGCTACAGGACACATTTGGTTTCCCTGCTGCAGCCAGGGAGACAGGAGATCAGCGAGAAGACAGCACCCTCGCTAAACTTCTGGCTGACTACAGTGAGGGCAGGCATTCAGCGTTGTAAAAATATCATCTGTGGCCCTTGAGCAGAAAAAAGTCTTAAAATTCTCTTCAGTGCATGGAGGGAGACAATGGCTGAGTAAATCTCATTTTGATGTACAATCAAAGCAGAAGAGCTATCTCTGATTAATTTCAGTTACATGGGGCTTGATCCAAAACACACAAAGTCATTGGAAGAATTTCTATTGATTTCAGCAGGCTTTGGAGAAGTCTCATAATCCAAAAGCACACATGCACATGTGCCAACCGTGAAGGCAAGCTTGTCAAATATCTGCTCTCTGATTTGCGGTCTTAATACGCAAATAATGATCTGTCCATTGCTGATCATGGGACCAGGAGCAGACCAAAAGCAAGCAGCCTTAGCCCATTGTAAACTCTTTGTGATTGCGAGCAAAGCTCTGCCTGTTAGAGGCTTTCCTGCTGGGCCGTCTGTGCTCAGTTACATAGCGTCTAACACACAGGAGCTGCTCCACTGCAAACAAAATTGCAGAAGTTTATCTGCCACATCAAGCCAAAGGAAATACAAAATTCATCTTGCAATCAATAAAGCAGATGGGATGGGGGGGTGTTAACATCCCCCGTAAAGTCCTCATTCTCTTTGAGTTTAGTGATTAATTCTGATGGTCATTCCAAGAATAGATGCTTAGTTATTGATATAACTGCCAACACACAGAGCATACAAAACACTTCCAGCTCCTAGGCAATCAATGGGACATTTCATAATTGGGTAGCCCATAAGTCCCACAGCATGAGCCAGTCATATCCCTGTTGTTAACACCCTTTCCAGAAAGAAAAGAGCTAAAACAGTCATCTAGCCGTAAATGACATCTGCATCCCCATTAATCAAACAAGGCATCTTTGTTCCAAGTCATTTTTAATAACCAGGCTGACATCCTTCGGCAGATGTTTTCCTTTGAGGGAACAGGTTAGAGTTTAAATGTGAATGCAGCTTTATCTTCTTAGTCTCAGCTGTCACGTTGATTGATCCCATTGATCTTAACTAAGTCATGCCCTTCATGTTTACCTATGGTATCTCTATCAATTCCTTCCATAGCAAATTATGTGTTTATCTGCATGCTAGCTGGATCCCTGACCACTGTAACAAAGCAGTGCTCAGCCCTTAGCACCGGAGGTTGTACAGAACCTATAAAGTATTAAGAGAAAAACACTGATGATGAAGGGGCTAGAAAGTGTGACACAGGAGAAACGATTTATGTGCATTGTGACATACCACCACCTAAGGTGTGGTGCTGGTTGCATGTCATTTGGTGAATTCATTCATAAATTTTGCCATTATTGATTGGCTGAATTATTTGATGAATAAATTTTAGCAACATTCATCCATCTCTGCTAAGGAGGGACATAATCCTCTGTGGGTTTTTGGAGACAGTAAACGCCAAGGGTGGGGGAGAATTCCTTCGGTTGCTTAGAATTAAAGCCATGACTCTCTTTCTCCATCGGTTTTGGGTGTCAACCACTAAAAAAATTGATGAGATGTTTAAAGGGGATGTAAATCTATGTGAATTAAAAGAGGTAGTGGTCATTCCTGCAAACCAAAAGGAATCACAGAGTCTTAAAAACCGGAAGGGACCACGAGAGGTCATCAAGTCCAGTCTCCTGCACTCATGGCAGGACCACATATCATTTTAAATCATTGCTGACAGGTGCTTGTCTGACCTGCTCTTAAAAACTTCAAGTGATGGAGATTCCACTGGTTAATCACCCAGACAATTAAGAAGTTTTTCCTAATGTCCAAGCTAAACCTCCCTTGGCATGGCAGTTAAGGAGAATAGTTTTTTTCTCCCTCCTTTTCATAAAACTCTTTTAGGTACTTGAAAACTGTTATCTTGTCCCCTCTCAGGCTCCTCTTTTTCATACTGAACAACCCGAGCTCTTTCAATCTTCCCTCATAAATTGAGTATTCCAGACCTTTAATCATTCTTGTTGCTCTTTTCTGAACTTTCTCCAATTTCTCCACATCTTTCCTGAAGTGAGGTGACCAGAATTGGACACAATACCCCAGCTGAAGCCTAATCAACATGGAGTAGAGCAGAAGAATAACGTCTCATGTCTTACTTACAATACTCCTGTTATATCCCAGAATGGTGTTTGCTTTGCCCTTTTTGCAACAGCATTACACTGTTGAGCCATATTTAGCTTGTGGTCCACCATGACATCCAGATCACTTTCTGCCATACTCCTTCCTAGGCAGCCATTGCCCATTTGGTATATATGCAGTGGCTTGTTCTTTCCTAAGTTGAGTACTTTGCATTTACCTTTATTTAATTTCCTTCTATTTACCTCAGACCATTTCACCAGTTTGTCCAAATCATTTTGAATTGTGATTCTATCCTCCAAAGCACTTGCAACTCCTCCCAGCTTGGTGTCATTTGCAAACTTCATAAGTATACTTTCTATGCCATCCTTTAAATCCTGGCTGAAAATATTGAACAGAACCAGACGCAGAACTGGAGGTTGCAGGGCACTTCACTGAGAAAGTTTTGGTTTGGCCTTGTCGCCTTTAATCTCTGCCAGGCAGTTTTGCTCCAGTACAGCCTCAAAGTCATTCTGTCCTCTTTTTAACAGCAGCAGCTGGAGATCTGACTCATCTCATCTTCAGAGAAAGTATGCAGCTCTTGCAGTAGAGTTTAACTCTTTCATGCCGTGTCTTTTTTTTCCCCCTAAAAGATGCAGCATTTCCAGGAGACTGTGGAGCATTCGAACAGCATGGCAATGAGGCAAAATGAGACATGTGCAACTTCGCAGTCATGCTCAAGGGGCCAATCCTCTGCAAAGCTGGAGTAAACAGGCCTCAAGCAGGAGAGCTGTGAAGGGTAAATGAAATAAAATCTTCTGACCTGCCACAAAATGGTGCATAACACAACTGGTGCCAGTGCAGCCATGACTTTTACGGTGCCACTCCCATCCCAGGTATCGAGTGTTTGACAGATGGAGGTGGAGCCACATCCTTGATCTACTTGGCTATAGGCAGTGTCACTGCGAAGCACGGCTCCATGTCACACTCCATGGTAATACCTTGTGGGAGGGGGCTTTCCACCACCGCAGAATGGCAGTTGCATTTGTCCTCATGTAAATGT
Organism: Podocnemis expansa; assembly: GCA_007922195.1. Taxonomy (NCBI): domain Eukaryota; kingdom Metazoa; phylum Chordata; order Testudines; family Podocnemididae; genus Podocnemis; species Podocnemis expansa. Next base: position 11,947,504 of record ML682028.1, read on the forward strand.
GATGAGGTAGGTTATTCTTCATGTAGCAGAAGGTCCCGCAGGCATTGGAGAAAGGGGACAATAGGTCTGAACCCAAGTGTTGCCAATCTCACATTATTTGGTATTGTTCTCTTAAAGCCCCAGGTCCTAGAGTCATGTGATTATGTAAGGCTCTCCACTTCCCTGTACTGATAGAAAAATAAGATTTTAGCCCTCGCCGTTGCAGAAAAAAATTTAAAAATGTGACCCAAGTAAAACCAAAGAGCTCCAAAACATAAGGCAGTGAAAGAGAATCTAGTTAATCATTTTAAAATCTCATAGATTTTGACCATTCTCATCATTTGCAGGCAGTGTGTGGGCGAGAGGAAACAAGACCGACTCTTGATTTTTGAACGCATAAGGTCAGCAGTGTTACTGCTGTCTATCAGGGCTGCAGAGTGGCAAGCCAGATTCAAGGGATTAAATGGCTGGAGAACAGGAGCTGTGGGATTCAGCTGCTAAGCATAAAAAGGGGGAAGAGGTAAGGGAGCCTGGGCGGGTCGGTGGGTGGGGATTGTGGTCCACAACCGAGACAGGAAAGAGGGTATTCTACTGCATCCTGGAAAAGGGTTAAAGTTTTGTCTTGTCTTTCTGGAGCCTGGAGAAGAGACAGCTCTGATCTGGATCCAATTAACCTTTGGACTGGGAGCCTCCACTGCTGAGTCGGGAAACTGGAGCTTTGAGACAATAGAGGGAGTCTGAAAAAAACAACTGAGCTAGAAAAAAAGTAGTGAGACAAGAAGCCCCTGGCTATTGTAGCCCAGGATGGGGGAAGAGAGACCACAGTCCTATCAAGTCTCAGAGCAATTGCTGTGCAAGGACTCTTCTGGCCATGCCCTCACCTCCTGCTCAGTTCTTTCCCATTTGAACATCAGGTGCTCTCTTCCATTCCCCGTGCTTCTCCTTGCAGCAATCAATCCACCCCTGGAGACCTGCAGCGTTTCAGAAACCGTTCTGCTGCCTCCACTAAGGCCTGATCTGGAAATGCATTGCTTTTCTGTCAGACCTGGAGCTACTTCCCGACCAGGTATCAATTTCTCCATAAACAACAGTTTATAGTACAGCTGATTGCAAGTGACAACCCCATCCCATACACGCACATCCCCATACACGCTCACTCTACATAGGCTGTATCCCGCTGCAGCTGGGATGATGCTTCCCAGAGTGGGTAGACAGACAATGTGCGATCTCTGCACACTAAAAATACCAGCGTAGCCAGGAGTAGCACTCAGGCAGCTGTCTCCAGCTGCACACCACACATCGGTCTATCTGCTCTGGGAAGCACGTTCCCAGTTGCAATGTGGATGTACCCTCAGAGTATAAAGTGCAGCCAGACCATCATCTTCATGTCATAGCAGATTGATCAGCTGTTTTCAAAGCGACCCACACTAATGAAAACATGTGAATGCCTGCACAGCGGCTGTGTTATATAACCCACAATCCGCTGCATAGCTGTGAGGCTGCCCTCGCACCAGGTGACTAGGCAACAGAGTCCTTCCCATGACAGACGGGCAATACTTTGTGAAAGCCCAGGAAAGGAAGCAGAATACAGGCCTTATGCATCTGTCACAATTCAGGCATAATGCTGCAAAAAGGAACGATGCAGATGCACACCATTTGACAGAGATTTCAACATGAGAGGGCCTTTCTTTCAATACTTAAACCTTGGAGAATGGATGACTGATGGGTTTTTTTCTCATCCTTCCCTTTCAATGACAGGTTGCTTTGGCAGATTATTTTTTTTTTGTTATGCCACTCTAGTGGGTTTTTTCCTCCAGGGCCTGCTTCCACATTTGTCTTTCCAACTGAGTCTCTTGCGACACACCAGAAAACTTATTGTTCCCCAGGTAAAAGGTAGTGTTTCTTGCCACAGTGACTTTTGGGTCCATGCTATTGTTCCATTTTAGAGAGGGTAAATGATGCTAAGGGACTTGCCTAGTACCATGCACTGAGTCATGGGCCCACTCCCAAGAAGGCCCTAGCTGTCCTTTGACATTAGCCCTTCAGCTCACTGGACTGGCTCTTCACTCAAAGCCTGTACATTTTGTCTGAAAATGTGGCCGCAAGCCTGAGAAGCCAAGCCAATGAGCATTCTCCCTGGGGTACCACAAGCAACAAAAAAATGACCATGTTTAGATACTATAGCTAAATTCTTTCCTTACTCCCATTAAATTGGATGGCTCAGTGCTGAAATTGGCCCTCTTACCTAATGACCACTACTTTTCACTGTCCTTTCTGACAGTCACAACAGGGTGGTCTTGAGCACATAATTTCCCTGTGGTTTTTCTGGGAAAATGCACAACTACAAAATGGGGAATAAGTGGCTAGGTGATTGTGCTGTTGAAAATGTCATAGAGGTTACAGTGGATCATAAATTGAAGATGAGTCAACAGTGGGATGCAGTTACAAAAAATAGATAATATCATTCTGGGGTACACTACCAGAAGTGCTGTATGTAAGACATGGGAGATAATTACTGAGGTTTTCTCCAGTTTAGTGAATAGGGTAGTAGTATGAAGTATCATGTCTAGTTCTGGATCCTACGCTTCAGGAAAGATGTAGATGAATTGGAGAGAGTACACAGGGAGGAAACAAAAAGATAAATAAAACAAACCTAACAATAAAAAAAGGTTTAGAAAACTTGACCTATGAGATAAGAATTTTAAAAGAACTGGGTATGTTTAGTCTTGAAAAAAGAATATTCAGGGCGACTATAGTCTTCAAATATGTTAAGGATTGTCATAAAGAAGATGGTGACTGATTTTTCTCCATGCTCACGGAAGGTAAGATAAGAAGTAACAGTCTTAAAGTGTAGCAAGAGAAATTTAGGTTAAGTATGAGGGAACTTTTTCTATCTAGAAGGGTAGCTAGGCTCTGAAACAGGCTTTCATAGGAGGGTGTGGAATCCCTATCACTGGAATATATTAAAGACCAGGTTAGACAAACATCTGTCAGTGGCGGCCTAGGTATACTTTGTCCTGCCTTGGCACACAGAGCTAGACTAGATGACCTCTCGAGGTCCCTCCTGACCTACATTTCTATGGCTCTATTGCATGTTTTTTTCTTTATGTGTTCACTTGCAAGGCATGGGCTTTATTTCAGCACTGCCTAGGCAAGAGTGTTTGCACTGGCAGGGGGAGCTTTAATTTAATAACCAGTCAATATTTAATATGATTCATATGGAGATTTTTGATCTTCCTTCTAGCTCACTGAATAATGCTGTTACACAGTGCTGTTTATTAGTCACCGGACCAACCGAGCAAACTCAGGCCTTATAAAAAGATAGTTAATTATAATTAGTATCATTATGCTTCCAGTCTTATCTCCGGCAAGATGGTAAATTAGGCCCAATACTGCAGAAATACATGGAAGTTTTGCAGCTGGCTTAGCTGGAGACAGAATCATCATTATGATTTATAATAATTTGTAATATTTTCACTTCTGGCAGCTCTAGTCATGGACCAAATCCACATTGTGCTTGATGCTGTACCAGCACAGAACATGAAGATAGTCTCTGCCCCAAAGAGCTTACAATTGCCCATTTAAATTAACCCAGTTGTTGTAGCACTAGTATTTATAAATCAGAGACCATTTAATTCCATGTGATAATTTTCCATGAAAAATATTCAACAGTGTAGTTCCTTCTATTTAATTCTCTGTCAGTAAAATGTGCATTAGGATCAAATCCTGACATTAGCAAAAGCTACTTATTTTCCTTGAGACTCCTAGATCAGAAGCTACTGGTTTTTGTGGAGACCCTGAAGCAAATTGTGAAATAAATGATGTATGAAATGGAAAATCACTGAAAGGGAATACAGCTGGTGCTTTGCAATGTGCTGAAGAGACTCACAAGACTCAGCTCTAGCAAAAATACTGCCAAGCCATCTGCATTAAACACCTAAATGTAAAAGACATCAGATATATAAAGTGAGACAGCAAACATGTATCTGTTAGAGTCAGGTGCTGAGCACTAACCCTTTGTTAGAATAGTTGGGTTGTGACTTGGAACCATATATTTTGCAAGCCCTTGCTCCATGCATCTCTTCAGATGTGAACGGCCTTCTCGTGGTGTAGCTGGGCTTGTTCTACCACCCTGTAGCTTTGGTTAAGGAGTCCCAAGGTAGGTCCTCAGCGTCCAACCAAACAGGTTGGCCTATGCCCTAAGAAGAACCCTGTCTCGTATTGACTGATGGTGTCTTCTGTAAATGTGGGCACCAAGTTTCAAGTCTGGGCATGTGTTTATTCTTCCCTAGCAATGTAGTGAGAGGCTTGCCCAAACAAGTGACATTCATCCAGCAATCAGGAGGATAATTAAAGGAAGGCAATGTAATGAGCCTGTCACATTGCCATTTACTTAAGACACATGCGATCACTCTTCAAATCATGTCACCACACAGAATAAAGTTCATTAACTAGCACTGAAATCAAGGTGTTAGTTTGGGGAACAATATTAACGACAACAAAAAGCATTCTCCATCCTCCCCCATGTGTAAAAAATATCCCGGGACTCATGCTAATGGAAGGTCGTCTTCCTTCCGACTGTCTCTGCAACCAGTGATCATACACTAAAGCAGTGGCTCTCAACCTTTTGCAGGTGGTGACACACTTGGTGGCATAGCGTAACTCTAGAGCAGGGGGTAGCAACCTTTGCAGGGCCCCATGCCAGCCCTGCCCACTGCACCCTCAGAAGGGGCCAGGAGCCCCACGCTGCAGCTTCTTTTTCCCTGTTGGCCACACTCCCCAGCAGGGAAAAATGGCCAGCAGGGACCTGGAGCCACAGCAGGCGGCTCTTGTAGCCCCAGGCTGCATTAAGGTTGGGGACAGTTGGGTGCCGGAGTGGCACTGCATGCCACTCTGGCTTGGCCCGTGTGCCAAATTTGGCACTCATGCTGGGGATTGCTGAACCCTGGCATAGAGGATACATCATCCCACCTTCCCCAGGCCAAATCTAGTCCCCGACCTGGTTCTCCATGACACAGGTACCACTGTGTGGCATCCCAGTAATATGTCCTGACGCAGTGCTTGAGAACCAGTGCACTAAAGAACCAGTGCAAATGTACACTACAATGTAAACCCACTGTTCTGCTTACTGATGCCGGAGTAAATCAGGAATGATTCTAGAAATGGCAGTGGAATTACTCTGAGACAAACTAGTGTGAAAAGAATCAGGCCTTTTCTGTTCAGTCTGGTGCATTAGCAAGATAAAATGAGCCAACTACTTGGTTAGTTATTTCTGGGTGTCTTAAGACATCTACTGGAGATAACCATAAACTGCAATGCAAAAGTGCATGATACAGTGCATGATGTGGTTTTGGTTGCATTGTGACTGAAGTGCAAGGAAGTCAGGAATAAATGAGTAAAGTGGACCACCTAGCTGCTGCTTAAAGTATGGCATTTCAGCCGTGTCTACATTTACATGGAGTAAAGTTCCCTTTAACAGGAGTAAGATGTAAGAATCTGGCTCTCGGAGGTTAAAAGTAGTAGCTCCCCTTATGTTGGTTACATACATGGTGTTAAAAGACTGTAGCGACAGTGACTTATTTAAAAGGTGCCAGATATTAAAATTAATCTTGAATTATGAATAGTATCATCGATTGTCCTTAGCCTTTGCATAAAAGAGAGCAGGATTAATGTTTAATGTACTCATGGCAATAATACAAGAACCGTAGCTGAGGCCCTCCTGAATGAATTTAGAGTCTCCCACGAAATGGATCCTTTACTGGGAAAGAGTCTTCGTCTCTCTTCCCTCTTCCACATGCCCGTGCAGGGTCCTGGCACAATGGAAAGCTCAGCATTGGGGAGCACAACAAACATGAGGAATAATTAGAAAGATGGCTCAGACTGAAGCAGGAGGGTCACTTAGAGAAAGCTTAGATCACATGTTGCATTTGCTTTAAATGAGACTGCATTTTTACCTATGATGGCGGGGTGACAATGAGCCATCATGGAATTGGACTTCATCAGTAAAACAAATGATCTCAAAACATATTATAAAGTGATCTCATCAGTATATAAATTCCAGCACCCTGGCCTCACTAAGATGTGTTACCCATGAACTAATTCGCAGATTGCTCATCCACTTGATTTAACAGAGGGTCTCAGCCTACAACAGAATTTCATGGGTTGTAGTAAATATGGTAAAGAAATAGAAATACACAGGCCTCCATTTGATCCTATAAGTTAGTTACACTCATTTCTCTAGAACCCTATTGTATTTCTATAGCCTCTGAGTTTCAGGACTACCAAATGCTATAGGACATTCCTTGATGGTTTCCATTAGTGTTGTCCCCTCCTTCAGTTAAAATTTTTCTGCAAGAAAATCCTGAGTTCCCTGAAAACAATGTCCGCTGAAGTCTATTCTTGTCTGCTTTTCAATTCTTTTGGAACCTTCTACCTAATGCAACATGCAGACACTTGTTCATTACCCTGCAGATGTACCAGCAGTCCTGGGATTGCTCTTTCTTATTAAATGAACAAATCAAAGGCTAGATTCTCACTTATACTGAGCCCCTTTGCACCATTCTGGCAACGTGAAAGGCCTTGGAATGGGAGTTGATTATATTTACATTCATTTTACCACCCCTACCCCCTGACAGAGTAGTGTAAAGGGGGTGTGAAGTCCCTCCATCAGCATTGTAACTGGGAGGACTGGCCTTTTAAAGTCAGAGGTGGTAAATTGAGAAGCCAACCACCCATTCCATGTGTCCTGTGAAGCAAATGAAACAGTCATTGGGAAAGAAGTTCACCATGGAGAGCAATTAGTATATGGGAGGGGAAAGATAGAGGAAAACCCAGACCATTGTTTCTTCAAGGGCCCCAGGACCAGTAGCCTTGAACAGTGGAAAGGACAAGACTCTTCTCTCACCCAAGAAACACAGACAGGTGTTTGGGATCATGAGACCCACCTGGGGAGGATTCAGTACTGGTCACATGAGTGGATAGGTGACTCCTAGCTCAGGCAGGAAGGAGTTGCTGGAGGAAGCTGTGTCTGGGAGCCTGGAAGAAGTAAGAGCTCAACTAGTCCCTAGCCCTAGGAGGAAGGCTGTGAAACTCTGATTTAAAGGGGTGAGTTTGCAGGCTGGGGCTAAAACTGCACCTGCCAAGAGGAGGGCTGTGGAAGCCATGTACTTAGCAAAGAGTGAAAGGGGGATGGGCTATATAATAAATAAAGTGAGTCCTAAGAGAGCAGGAGTGGTTTATTTCTGAGAACCTCTGAAGGAAACAATGCAAATTGTTCCAGGCCTGCACCACCCCAGCCCATAAGAGGATGTCCTGGAATAGCATCTACCTAAAGTCAGCAATGGGTATACATTCAGGCCTTTAGGTGCTGCCTTCCACTAATTTCAGTGGACGTTAGGAGCCTTGATACCTATATGAATCAGGGCTTTAAGGATGCCGGCTGCTACATTCACTCAGTGCAGTTTGATATCAGCTATGTTAGACAGAGGGAGGGCAGAGAAAGTCAATCGAGGGCCCTAGGTAGAGCTGACCTAATTCTATTGGGTCCCCATTCCTGTGGTCTGCCAACACACACTTCCGCCCTGTCCTACAGTTGGGTCAGAGGCCCGTTCCTTCTCAGAGAGGCAGAAACAGTAGCACTGGGCCCCTTTTGCCTCAGCATCAAGGACCCCCTTTGGTCAGACTCAACAGGGGTGGGAGCAGCCAGGAGTCCCCATTCGCCTCTGGAAATGCAGCACCAGAGGATCACCATCATATCTGAGTATCTTCCAGTAGCACGTGAAGGGATCTGGGGCTTGTTCCTCATTCTCTCCCCAGGTCTGCATGTGCAATGGAGGAGTTGTTTCAGTGGGGTTGTGGGTTCATTTTTTTTTGTTCTTTTTTGTTTTATTTGTCCTCGTGCTAACACCTCATTGAGATACAAGAGGCAATTCACAGCTTTCAGAGCTCTTGTTCCAATCAGGCTGTCTGCATGTTTGGGCAGAGGAGACCTCTGTGGCGACATTCAGGTCATAACATCAAGCTTTTCTTCCTGAATATGATGGCTTTAGGCTTCCCTTCAGTGTGATCTGAAAGCTGAGATTCTGACCTCACCACATGACTCCAAATCCTAGACCAAGGTGTAGTGGCTATGCTTTAAACTGGGCTGGTCATAGGACCCTGGAAACTGTCAGCTGTCTACCATCCAGTGATATCCCTGAGCTGAAATTCTGTGCTCTGTCTTGGCTGCGACAGGCAGGACAGTCAGTGCCCAGTGAGCCAGGGATATGGAAGGTGTTCATGGTTTGTCTGTTGTTTTTCCTTGAGAGCAACTCCTGCTGGCCAGGTCAAAACAGGAGCATTGCTGTGATTCTGAAAGGAACCCTACCAAACCCACAGATGTTGGGGAGTCGCAGACCTCTACTGTTCTTATAGGGCTGGGGTTACCAAATCGAACTTCAGATGGCTTGAGTGGGTCTTGACTGACTGCTCAGCTGAATGCAGAAGATGGAAATAACTGGCAAATTCCCACCGTTGGTGTAAACTTAGCCTAAGTGAGGTTAGAAGTGAGACCTTCCTGCTTCAAAAAAACACAGGACTCGGCACTTGAGCTGAAGGAGCATGTAGGGCTAAGGGGCTTGAACAATGTGGACTCTGTAGGCTGAAGCTGCTAAAGAAGAAATGCTCACTTAGTGTGAAGACAAAATCTTCTATCCTGTGAGGGAATGGCTCCAAACTAGCCAGCATGTTAATCTCTGGTAGGGCTTACTGACAAGAGGCAAGCTGCACTCTTAGTAATGTTGATGAAGGGGAATTCGTAAGGCTAATATGCTGCTAGCTTTTATAAATGTGTGCGTGTGAGACTGGCTGTCCTGTCTCCATTAACAAAGCTAAGTGTTCATTCCCACCACTTTGACTGGAGGTGTCTCACTGTGGAGGAATAACGGCACTACCAGGCTGGGGCAATCTTGGGCGTCAGAGTCCCAAAGAAACAGTGATCTGGAGCCATTGGGGAGAAGCCATTCAGGCCTCTAGTGCTCAAAGTCTGCCCTCTAGGCCTTCACACAGCAGCGCAGTTGTGTTCAGCACCCTTGCTCCATGTGATCTCCCCCCGTGAGTCCTACCAGACAAGACGCTCAGGAGCTCTTGCATGCCCTCAAAGGGCCATGCGCCCGTCCTTGCACTCAGAAACGTTTCACAGCCAGCATAGGAATTGGAAGAGTTTTATTGGTTCTCAGGATCACGGTGTAGAAGTATCCTGAGCAGATTAGTTAGAGGTGACCCAGCAACCAAGGAGGGAGCCTCAGAGCCCATTCTCTGACTCTGCTCCTGAGCCACTTTAAGGAAAACCCAGACCACTATTCTGCAGTCTTCTAGCCAGCCGTCCCTCTTGCCCTGCTCTAGTCCCTTTGTTTCCTTCCTGGGTGAGGTGGCTGCTCCTCCTGGTCTCTGCCTATTGTGGCTGGATGGCTCAGGAGGACAAAGGCTCATCTGCCCTCTAGTGCCCTCTGCAATATATAATAGATAACATACCCAGGTCCTATCACTGAAATACATGAGTAACATGCAGTAAACTGAGGCATCCATACAGCATTCAGAGAGAACCTAAAAAACATCTCCATTTTGTCAAATATTGAGACAGAGAAAATGAAATTGTCTTGAGTCTGACGTTCTCTGATCATTTCCTGGCTGGAAAAGAAAGCCCTATATGTTACAGGGGAGACGTTAACACATCGGGTCATCTTTGCTTGTAAGAAGGGTGGGCGGGAATAAAAAAGACCTCAGGCTAAACAAACTGAGGTGCTTTCAGTACCAACCCAGGACTGAAATCGTTGCCAAAGTCAGAAGGAACAGCTTTTTGAAAGACTCTATTCAGTTACTTCGTTGCTCCTGGAATGCAAAGTAATTGTGGCTTTACATTTAATCCTAACTCTCCTTGCCCTTAAAGAAGACCAAAAGAAGTCCCATTTTGCTCTTTCACTTCTCCTCAAAAGGGCAAAATTTAAAAAAATATAAAAACTGAGGCTTTGGGATAGAAAACCCAAGCCACATCCTGTGCATGAGGTCTGCAGGAGTTTATCTGGGTATTGAGTTGCGTTCAAATGCTTCACATATTAATTGGAAATGAAATGTTTTGATGGATAATTACTTCTTGTGGTTTTCATTTCCAAACACACAGCACAAGAGTTCAGAAGGCAGTGTACAGAATGGTCACTCAGTTGTGCGGTCAGGTCCCCAATCAGACATGAGTTGTTAGATTCAACCACTGAAATGTTTGCTGTAGCCAGGAAAAATAAAGTCCACACTGTTTACCACATAAAAGTGTGCTGAGGTAGAAGATGGAAGCAACTGGATTGAACATTTCTATGGACATAACTCAATGCATTTTATACGGAAAACATCTCTGGAACACAACGTACCAAAATGTTTGTTTTGCTATGACGCTATAGGATTTAGCTTAACAGAAACAGTATGTGGGAAGGATTGCAATTATTGCTTAGGCAGGGTTTTATGATGATATTAATTTAGCCATAATTCCTTTATAAAGGCCAAATGTTATTGTACAAAGTTGCTGTAAACTTGCAGAAGAAGCCTAAATATTAAGCAATTTACTACATCTAAACTCTAACACACATCTATAAGCCTTTGATCAAGACACTTGTAAGTAGGCTAAACCAAGGGGTGCAGAGTCCCCTAGTGGTCTGCTCCAGTGTAGTCAGGAAGGTATTACTAATGAACATTAGAGTGTATTTTTTATACCCTTCAACAAACAAATGTCATTCCCAAATACTGACTCCAGCTAAAAACCAATTGGAGATAGTTCGTGTTTCCTACAAATCTTAATGGAGATGAAAGTTACAGCCTCCTTTATTCTCAAGGCCTTTCCTCCCCTTCTCTTTCCTGACTGTTTTTTCCATTGCACCTACTGGTTGGTTCGTATAGACTTTAACAGTGGTGTGTGGGTTGGGAAAGATCATGTTGGCTTATTTGAAGATAAACAAGGAGTCCTGTTACACTTCTGTAGACTAACAAATTTATTGCATGAGCTTTTGTTTGCTCTGCTGAATTAGACTAACATGACTACCTATTTGAAGACAAATTCTCTTTTGTCTTGTCTTATTTAAGACCAATTGGAGTCACCTCCATCAGCCACAACCCTTCTTTTTAGAAAATTCCCTTTTTTTCATAAGTTATTCTTTACTACTGGCCTTGTAACTTATTATTGTCAAGGCTTTCCTTCTACTTCCTAGTCAGGACCTTTCTTTATAATTCATATTTTCTCAAGCAGACTTAAACTAACTCCAAGTCTTTAATTTCATATTTATCCTATAGAATGGGATGTTGGTAGCATACCACAATTGATGTTTACATTTGGCTTTTAAAAATAAGTTTTATTTAGAAAAATCTTCTAAAATATTGGTGCAGAAGCTATGGTGAGATGGGACAAGTCCTTTATTTGCTGAGTATACGTGGGTTTCCGTGCAAACTTTAACAGACGTTGGAAGAAATCAGCACTCTGAAGAATTAGGCCTTACGATTGGCTGTAGGATATCCTAATGAATCTTAGATGGACAGAAAGTTTAAAAACATTGTGAAACAGCAAAAACATAAGTCTTGCTTGGCATTCTCATCAGTCATCTGGTAAAAAATCAGGTGGTAGCCAGCAAACTGATGCTTTCTTGAAGAACAAGGTATCCATTGGCAGTTTCTAATACAGCTCAGCCTGCCTCAGCATACCCAAAATATGAATAAAGACACATACAAAACCTCTCGCACGATGAGGTTGGCCCTTCCCTTTTCTAAACATACAACTTCATTTACACAGTACACATGGACAGCTTCCTTGTTCCAGGATTTCTGCCACAATCCTTCCTTGTTCTTGCTTCGTCTGAGCTCAGCTCCTAAAAAAAGGCACTTACAAGACCTTGGGGGATTGATAAATTGAACTATCCAGTAGTTTTCCAAGCAAGATATATTCAATCACTTGAAGGGTTTGCAAACTCATTTCTTTTAACTGAAACAAGCACTTACTACCCAGCGTACTCTATGCTTGTCACATTGAATAGTCATGAGCTGATGTACGGAGAGAGAACTATGATTCAGAAAGAGACTTCATTGTAAACTTTATATTATCTACTTTTATCTATCATCTTAGTTCCTCACATTGTGCTCCATGAAATTTCACAAGCTGGCAGGGGCTCAGTATAATTCTTGGCAGCTTTCAGATTCTCTTTACATTCTGAGTGCAACAGGCAAATAGCCATAAACTCAAGAGCGTTTCTATGTCTATGTTGTTCTTGTTTCTCAGAGTCTGGAACTCTGGAAAAGAACTTGCTGTAACTCCAAAAATAGCTCTTGCAATAACACATCAGTTTCACATTTTGTCCAAGCATGCCATGACACAAATAGCAATCTATTAGCGCTAAAACCTAGAGGAGGTAGTTAAACCTCAGTAAAACATAGTTGGACTAAAAGCAATATTTGAATAACTGTCCTTTGAATAGATCAGTGCAGTCACCATCACTAAAGGTCAGTTCACCAGCAGCATTTTATTTGCCAATTTAAGAGCTCAGAAGATAAATAAATGACATGATCATCCTTCACAGTGATTTCTTATTCCATGCAACAGGATGTGATTTCTGCATCCACAGCTATTTCAGGAGCTCAACCAGCATCCAAGTCTAGTTCCACATAGATTTCTCAGTCACTGATGAGTATTGCATTGTTGTTTCCACCAAGCTGTTATACACACAGTGGAGGCTGTTAGGGAGTTGTTCAAAGCCAGTTTGCAGCAGCTGATAAAAGTCTGACTGTCAACGGGGAAAATTTTCTACCCTAAGGAGCTTTCATAGACCAATCTGCAGGTTTCTATAAACAAAGCCATCTCACTTGCTGAATATCCAAGCAAGCGTGGACAAACTATGGAAGTGGCATCTAAAGATTCCCCTTCTCCAGCACTGAATGAAATTGTGGACTATAACTCATGCAAGTTGGAGGAAGAGGCAAGACCTTATCTAAATGCACAAACTGAACTACCTTAATTAGCTCAGTATAGTCAAAGCAACACATCCCCCACCACAGATCCAGTTACACCAGTATAATATAGTTTTATATGGGAAGGACAATACATTATACTGGCTTAAGGCACCTTTACACTAATATAACTATCCACACTATGGATTGTACTGGAGCTATCATTATAGTGGTAAAAATCACCTAAACAGACACACATTTGCAGTGAACAAAAACTATGTGTACACCTAGCCTCAGAGTCTAAAATCTACTTTAAATGTACTGCAATACTTATCTAATAGTCCTTTGTCCCCTTCATGGCTTCTCAGGGTAGCCGAAAGGGCAGCTTTGCAGCCCTAAAACTCCATGGAGCCAGCTGAGGTTTTCGTCCCATTGAAATGAATGCATGGCATTCTAGGCAATTCATCCTGTTTGTTTGCTTCAAGGGCTTGATCTATCTGGCTGCTCTTAACTGCCGTTGAAGCTCTATGGCACAATCCACAAGAGTACAGTTCTTCTGTGAAATCCTGGACCAAGCTTTCTCTTAGCTGACAAGTCTAGTTTTGGTTATGACTATTGTAACAGGGAAATGAGTGTGTACAAAGCTCCTTTGTACAGTGCAAATACATTTTTAGGCAGGTGCAGGTCACATAAAGAAGATATTACTGGAAAATTTATGATCCTAGCAACAGACAAGTGTAAGTTATAATGAAATTTGCCATCTTACTGGGCTTGCCATTACGAAGAGAGCATATTTGCTAAACCAACCCAGACCACGGTTTAGATTCTAAGTGGCAGATGGTAACTTCAATTATACATCCATGCAAGCAAGTACAAGGTCTCCGTAGAGCCCTTCATGGACTATTCTGTGGTCTAGGTCTAGGTCAAGGTACTCAGGAATAAACCAGTGCTGTATGATCACCAGAAAAGCTGGGTGGTGGTGAATGGGTGCAATCTTGACTCAAAATGCATTTTCCTTACCCCACCTTCTAGGCAGAGTAGCTGAGCTCCTGGCTAGGAGCGAGGTAGAGTAGGAAGTCTTGTAATTTCTAATGACAGAAGCAAAGTCCAATGCTCCTGGAGCAAGGCAGAGGTAGGGAGGAAATGTTTGTTTCAAAGACGCAGTATCTTCCCAATCTGCTGCTGGGGATAGTGCATTTTATACAAAATCCCTTGCTCAAGGCTGTGCCTAAAGTCACAATTTCACTGCTAGTCATATTAATGCTGATCTGTATACCAATGAAGAGATGTCTAGGTGAGTCTGAAACCGATCTCACAGGTATGAACGTCCACATTCATCGCCATGAGAGGTGAACTCATACACCCCAAGGTGATCATTTGAACATCAACACAATTAATTATTTCATTTTTCGTAACAGAGGAGAGCAGGGTCACAGATCTGCATAGTTCTCTGTGAGCAGCATCTCATTTTGGTGCCATAAATAGGCAGAAGGGGCCACTCCTTATTTTATTCCTTCCCATCGAGAAGGATCCAGGCCCAAGGAGAACAGCAGATTCCAAGGGCATATTTAAGTCCCACCCAGAGGAGCCTAAAGCAATGAGCCCATTGGGTTACTATCATCTGAGCGGTATCCGATATGATTCAGGGAAGCAGCATTTATTTTGTGGAGGAGGCTGGAAAAGTACCAGCACTTTTTCCCCTCCAATGTGACCTCACTCTATAACACATGCTACTCATGTTTGTAAGCTTGTAACATCTATTAGTTGCTTGCAATCTTTTTATTTTAACCTATTTATAAAGGTACCCTTAATACAATGTGTGCCCAAAAAACCCTTGGAGACGTACAGAGCTCAAGCCTGTTGCTTCTGCTGAGCTGAGGGGCAAAACTCCCACCGACCTGAAGGATCATGTCTATTGTCTATCGTTAGCTGCCTTAGGCCAGACCCTTTTTGAAGAAGCCGGAAAAAGATGTTGCTAAATGATGCTTCTGTGATATTCATATAAGTAGTGTGGTTGCATCTTCTTGAAAGGGATAATACATGGTTTAATGTTTCCTGAATGCTTTTCCATAACAGTCATTCTCAAAGTTTTAAATAGTACTCCTGAAAAATGGAATTCACCGAGCAAAAGACATCAGATGTCCACTCTGTAAAATGGATCTGCTGCAGCTGAAATCAGCATGAAATATTCCAGGAGAGGCATAAGAACAAGGGGGCTCCTTATCCTGAAGCCAGCTGGAGCGTTAAACAAATTTCGTAAGCAAGCACAGCCAAGTCTATCACCGCAGTTTTATAAAGCTGACCTCAGTCAGTTCATATTGAGATGTGGCTGTGTGATTTGCTCTGTTAGCTGCTACAGAGACTCTCTGGGAGCTTTTGAAAAGAGACATGGCACAAACGGGACTTCTAATTTTTCTCCTCATTACCATACTACTATTGGATCAAACTACTGGCCAGGCTTCCAAGTTCAAAGCCAGAAAGCACAGTAAACGTAGAGTGAAAGGTAACCAGTTTTATTTGGGGGCATATATACCATGGAAATTTACAGCATTCTTAAAGAGTGTTTCAACAAGTGGTTAATATTACTTGAAAAATATATTAACAAAGAGTATTTGTGTCTATATTTACTTTGTCTAGAGAGAGGATTTTGTATACCTTATTTAGGTTACAATTACTAATTAAATGAAGTGTAATGTGCCAAACTGTCCTCTCACCTCCATTGACTTTATTTTGTGATTCCAAGTTGTAACGGGGACTGCAGCTTGGCCCTTTCTCTTCACTTACATATTGTACAATGGATATCACCGAGAATGGAATACCATGTGCAGCTGGTCAAAACAAACTGAACAAACTAACAAATTCCCATGGATTATTCTGGGGATTTATTTTCCATAAACAAGAAAGATTTTGTAACTTTTTAATGAGATATTAGTGGGATATTCTGCTTTACTGCGGAGTGCTATACAATGATGAACAAAAGAAGCCAGAAACAACTGGTGAGAAAAGTATAATTTCCCAATAAAAATGTACAGAGCAAAGATGAAAACCTGGAAATGTCATTGGAATTGCATATATTTAATTTAAATTCTTACTTCCTGTTTTTGTAGAAAGTACAATATATTTGGCACCATTAGTCAGTATTTAAAAGTTAGTCAGTGAAATATAAGCAGTTTACATCAGTCCATTTCTTATTGTGCTCACAGTAGTCTGAAAATTAGTGTGTATGCCATTTGTTTTCCCCTTCTCATGAATCTATGCATCTGGTTTTGAGGGTTTTATACCATGCTCATTACTTGGGTACCTGGGAGCCTTGAGTCTGATTGTAACACATGTGCATTTTTGTGCAGTAGCAAAGAAAGAGACTAAAATTGTCAGGGTGTATATTTCACTCCACCCACAACTTAAATTACACAGTTTTATACTTTTTTAAAGAATTCTGCACAGACTCACTTTTCTGTTCTTAGGTGTTTTCCCCCGATTCGGACATCAGTGAATTGTAAGAAGGGGAAAAGATGACATTAAGAAGGAGCCGTTTTGTGCAACGTGACAAGGATTTTTTTTTTTAAAGCACCACCATTCTGTGGATGCTGCAGTGAGTGCCACAAAATGGTGATCTGTTGTGCTACAGCAATGCTTGTGTTAAATTTTGATGTTCATGCAACCGTGACTCTGAATAAACAGGACATTTCTCCAGCTCCTATTTGAATCTTATGGAAAATGAAACAGGGTACCTCAACAGTCAGGGTACACATTTTGGACCTTAGTAAATATATAGAGTAGCATATAAAACCTGAATTCCCAGAAGCAATCACGATCCACATTTTTTCAGGCAGCTATCAGGACGTGGTCTTAGTGAAAATGCAATTAAATTTGTGCAGAAGAAAATCAGTTTGCCTTTTTTTTTTTTTTTTTTAAATGGGAACTAGAGTCTGAAAATAATCCTGTGTTTGGAAGATCCTGCATGCATTTCATCAGGCATCCTGCCCCTATGCATTCAAGTCTACTTCTGAGTGAAATTCTGGCTTCCTGCTAGTTAATGGGAGTTTTGCTATGGACTTCAGGAGACTAGTATTTCATCCCCAAAGTCCAGGATCTCCTTCTGATGCATAAAAGTAGTAGGCTTCAGGTTTGTTTGGGATTTTTTGATGTTTACACTGAGCAAAGAATACCTTCATAATTGCCTGTTCAGTTGCATGCCGGGAGTCTAGTATGAATTCATGTAATGTGCTTATTAGCATGTTTACTGTCCCCTTCATATTGTTTGCATAAACCACAGTTGTGGTAGCAATAACCTGAAAATTTCAGCTTGGATGTCTAATGTTTAGTGCCTAAATCCACACCGTGGGGCTGGTCCTGCAAACACTGCTAGTCAGAGTACTCCTTGATCAGAGCCGTAACATCAGTTTTTGCCGCCTGGGGTTCATTCTGATCAGAACGTGCCCCTTGCCATTAGTGGCGCTCGGAGCCGGGGTGCAAAAGCCACCCTTTAATAGAGCGGCTCTATTGAGCCGCTCACACTGCCTGGGGCTTTGCCCCATTGGCCTTGTCATGGTTATGGCTTTATTCTTGATCTCAGTGGCATAACTCAGGGTAACAGATAATTATAAGAATCAGACCACTCGGCATCTCAGTAGAAGAAGTCTGATATTCAGAGATGTTAAACATGCACTGTTGTTGTGATTTCAAAACTGCTTTCCATGGGAACTGTAGGTGCTCTATGCATCTTAACATCAGGCTTCTTTTGTTTAAGTGACTAACTTTAGACACCCAACATTGAAAATGTCTGCCATAGCATCTTTTGACATTGTTTGGCATTCTTTTGCCAAGACAGGTATATACATTACATTGTAGCTCAATAACTAATATAGAGTTTTCAAAAGCAAAAATCCCAGGAGCACAAACTCAATATCACTGCTCCATCTAATAGTTCAGTTGGACCATGTCTTCACTCCAAAATTGTTAACCTAATTTAAAGCAGCATACAACCATTGCACTTATTAAATTGCTTGTGTGCGATCTTAACTCCTTGTGTCAGTGGTGCAGGTCTTCACCACAAGGGCTTGTACCAATTGTATCATCAGTGTGGGGCATTGTGGGATGGTTCTTGAAAGCCCGTATCAGTTGACGTGAGTAAGTCAGTAAACACATTGACACTAGCTTGACCTAATTTCATGGCCCTTGACTTTTCTACAGATTTAGGGAGCCGCTATTACTAAATCAGTGTAGAAGACAGGCAGTTATGCAGGGGAGAGCCAAATTTAAGTGAAGACCCTTCCACAGCTAGGTTGATGCAAGACAGCTCATGTCAAGCTATGTAGTATGAACTGGGCCTCGGATATAGAGTTAAAACCAAATCTTTTCAGCAGCACTAGTGAAGTAATGACTAATCTCTGAATGAGAGGCTGAATTCATAGTTTATTAAATGTAGAGTTCATCAAAAAGTTGGAATAAGTGAACTACTAGGAAAATTCATTGGAATTTCATGTGTATTCCCCAAAAGAGACCCAAAATACAATTCAGTATAAAACCAATGAGCAAAACAGGAAGCTGTCATATTAATACTATACTTAATGTTGGGAAATTAATTTTACTAAACCTATATAATTAAAAAAAGTTAAATATGCAATTTATTTTGTGTATGTATCATTGTTCCTTGATTCTAAAGCTGCATAATTTGCATGAAAGTTCATCCAAGAAATAAATTTTAGTCTTTAGATGTGCCACAGGACTCCTTGTTTGTTATGGCGATGATGATTACTATGATTAACATTACTATGAATTTTCTCCCAATCAAAGAGTTTTCAGATCTCATACACTCAGAAGCCCACAATATTTCAAAAGAGTGTCCTATTTAAAAATATTCTTGAATGTGTGTATTTGTTTGTTCATTCATTCATTCTTTCCTTTAAGAAAAGGATGGTGATCTAAAGACTCAGATTGACAAGTTGTGGCAAGAAGTAAACTCCCTGAAAGAGATGCAGGCACTTCAGACAGGTAAAACATGTCTTATTAGTCTGTTTGTACTAGGAAATGTAAGTAAATATTTCTCAGTGAAAGTAATACTCCCTTGCCCCAGTAATGTTTAATGGGCAAGCACATTTCTTTGACAAGATTCCTTAACAACATCAAACTCCTGCTTCCTCAGTTCATGAAGATGTGAAGCCAAGCCTGGTCCTAAATGAAGCATTCAAAGGGAATGAAAAGATAGAACTAAGAGTAAAACTAGAGCTATTAAAACAAAACATTAATTGAGTCCAATTGCTTAATTCTTACCCATTTAAATCAATGAAAGGTTTGGGAGCTTAGGGAATGCAGGACTGGTCCCTCTCATCTCGGTTCTGAACACCCCGTGGCTGGATGCTGACAGCTGTATTTGGTACAGTAGTGGGACGCCATGGCTTAGTCTGTGTCAGGAAACAAGTATTAGGTTTCCATAAACCTCTCCCCCCGCCCCATTGGTAAATTGGTTGTGACTAGATCCTGTCTAGATGAGACAAAGATCTACCTATGGAAAGATGGGTCATAGTGTGGAAATGGCTGAGAGCCCCAGCTGACACCAAGAGTGGCTAGAAATTTCCAGAAGGCTGCAATTTGCTCAATTAAAATAGTAATGTTACCATGAAAACAAACTTCAAAGTCATATTAACTGCTACCTGAAAAGCAGGCTGATTCAACATGTAGATAGTCTCAAGTCATATGAGACAGAAAACATGTTTTGACTTTGGACAGAGGTATTTAGGTAGGTAGTTTTGTTGTGCTTTAAATTATGAATTACATTGAGCTCTGAGTTTTACACTGTTTTTCTCCATTTACATAGTCAAAGGAACTTTGTACAACAAATCATGTATTTCTAATTAGCTGGAAGCCTGTTAGGAAAAGATTATGCCTGTTTAAAAGTAATTCCTGTCCTTTTTTTCTACACAGAGCTTCAAAATAAGCATACAACAGCCCAGAACTTAACACTTTGTCAAAGCCAAAAGGCATTCAAACCTCAAACGTTTTCAGTTTTTTTTCTGACTCTATAACCCAGAGTTTGAATGTGGAGTTCAAATTCAGCAAAATCAGCTTTTTCATCTCTAGTTCTGACCATTGAGTTACTAATAGTACACAGTGCTCAAAAAGGACCAGGGTTTTTTCAGTTCATGGGATTGCCCAAGTCTTCCAGATTATAACGAGGCTTAAATTTTTAAAATTAAAATTCTTAATTCCCCTTGTACTTTCTCCTTGTCAGAAACCTTTGTGCATTGTTGCAATATGCCATTTAGCAGTGATGCTTTGCACTCCAAATATGACTGGATTTCAGTAATTACCGGAGTGCTATCGACATATAGTCTATAAAGTTGTTTTGGAGCTTTCTAGCTGAAAAGTACTCTATAAAGATAAATAGTTAAGAATTATTTATTTGTTCTTTCAAATTTTCATGAGCCAGTCAGTCTTTAATAGTTGCAATGGGTGAAAAATCTGAAGGCTGTTTCTGAATATCCCAAAAAACCAAAGAAAGTGAAAAGCATAAAATGCAACCAGTGAAAACATTTGGTTACTCTAATAGAAAGTAGTGAAGAACTGAGAAATAGGACTGATTCAATGTCCACTGAAGTAAACAAGTGTCTATGATGATCCATAATGAATTTCTGACCTGAAAAATAAGCCCAGTTTAAGAAGGCTCAGTGATTTGATGCAGATTATAGAAGAAATGGGGAGACAGGCAGTGTAAAAAAAAAAAAAAAATGGAAGTCTTATGTCCCTGAGACAGCTAGTTAAGCCAAAAATAAAAGAAAAAAAAACACCTTGAGAACTCTGAAAAATATAGTACTTTGAAGAGCAGTTTTGAGACCTAGTACATGAGGGTTTTCATGAGCTGACTTTGTCAAACTTTTGTCTTAGTCATAGAGTTAATAGTATTTGAGTGAAGGGGAAGGGGACATTGAAGAGGATTTTAGGAAATAAGCATGACTGGCAGGGGTTGCTACTGGTGAGATGGGATTATGCCCACGAAAACTCATGCGATAAATAAATTTATTAGCCTTTAAAAGTGCCACACAACTCATTGTTTGTTTTTAATGTGAGGAAGTTGCAAAACCTTTGTTCAGCATTACTGGACAGTTATTTTGTTTTGGAGGTTTTTAAAGTGAAAACCTTAATCTCCCATCCTAGTCTGAAAATGTTTTCTTTTCTTATGAAGTTAGTTTCATGCCATTATCTGCTTTATGGGCATAGAGAAGTGATAGCTCACCAAGGGTTAAAGAGTTCATCCTGCAAACCCACCCTTACATGTGTATGGCTGAAGAACTCGGACGTTGGTCTGCAAAAGCACTTCAGGCTGCAGAGTATATGTCCTTTCACATCCTAATGCATTTGAATTGGACACTGAGATGTCATCAACCCACTTGATGAAGCCAGCAATGATGTGGGCTTTGGAAGAGCCAGGCTGGCATAATTTGTGATCTAGTACCATATGGGGAAGTATAACCAAAACCAGATATGATTCAATGCTTGAGACCATTGTGCAAAGCAGGCATCAGGTGTACACACTCTTTTAAAAGGCATTTCTAGTTTTAAATCACCTTAGGTCACTTGAAATTAGCATTTGAAGAGAGTCTGTTGATGGAAAAACCAACTGGAAATAAAGCACTAAAGAGATTTATGTCCTCTGTAATTTCTTCTGCTTGCGGCAACATTTATCTGTCAATTGCCCAAATAGAGATTTGAATTATGAATTTCCAGTCAATATCTGATTATCAGGATATACTGTAATTAAGCCTTCTACACCCTCTGTCCTCCATTTCTTTACCAGTGACTAGAGTTAGCTAATGTCTAACAACCTTTACAAGTCAGAAGTATGAAAAGACCTTTATAGCCTCGTCTTTGGTGTGAAGCCAGGTAAACACCTACTTCCTGACAACTAAACAGCTCTGCCAACAATATAAACATCCATTTTTTTTGTCAGTGTATGTTAGGAAACAGATGATGTGAAGAAAAATGTGTAAAGTTGGCAGGAGAGACTTTTTATAAAAATAAACTGAAGTTAAACAAACAGGCCTAAATAGTCCATGTTCATGTGGGTGCGTTCTCAAATATCAGCATAAAGAATCCTTGAGCAAATTAAGTTCCTGGGTGGATCCAGGGCTGAAGAATGTGACCAAAGTACTTTAGTATGAAAGGCTAACAGGTGGGATTTTCAAAAGCCCCTCCTGTAGTTAAGATTAAAAGTCACACTGACCTTCAGTGGGACTTGTGAGCCTCATTCCTGTTGAGACTTTTGAAAAATCTCCCACTAAAAATGTCAACTCTGCTCCAGAGTGGCCCTAGCCATTTTGCCAATGATGGCAGAAAACTTTCTTAAAGCTCTCTTCATCCCCACAAACCTGTCCATGAGCAGCTGAGGGCACAAAATAAAACAATAAAGAAAAACTGAGCGGCACTCCCTAGTTCACCTGCCTCTAGAACCAGTCCAGATCCTGTTCAGATGTGTTACTCAGTTTCTTAATCTGCATGCTCAACCATATCTTTTCACAGTCTGTCTTCGTGGAACAAAGATCCATAAGAAGTGTTACCTGGCATCAGAAGTTGCCAAGCATTTCCATGAAGCCAATGAAGACTGCATAGCCAAGGGAGGAACACTGGCCATCCCTAGAGATAACGATGAAACCAACTCCCTTCGAGACTATGGCAAGAAAAGTCTCCCAGGGGTTATAGACTTTTGGTTGGGTATCACTGATATGGTAAATGAAGGGAAATTTGTTGATGTCAATGGGATGGCCCTAAGCTATTTCAACTGGGATCGTTCCCAACCAAATGGGGGGAAGCGTGAAAACTGTGTCTTGTTTTCCCAGTCATCTCAAGGCAAGTGGGGGGATGAAGTCTGCCGTACTGTCAAAAGATATATTTGCGAATTTCTGATCCCCTAATTCCATCCCCATTAGCTGCACCAGTGTATTAGCTATCAATGTGCAGATTTTGCGTGTTAGCAGTTTTCCCATTTACAGTGGTTAACTGAAAATTCTTATGGAAATGTACATCTCCCACAATACACAAATCTTGCCCTAAAGGCAGGAATTTTCTTTATTAATTTATTTTCCATTCCACTGCTAAAAGTTGTGTTTAGCGAGGTCTCTCAGCATGCAACTGTCGCATGTGCTGTAAGAATGTTTTGTTTTGAGATGCACGGGATCCTGTTTTGCCATATTCTTAGTCTGATGCTCGTGTTACAACATTCTGAAGTCAAAATCTGCTTCTCAGACCCCTGATCCCCATGCAGAACTTCAGTCAATATTAATGATGTTCCAAACGCAGAACACGGACAAGGAAGTGAACTTTGCTAGCATGAGGCCTATAGAAGCTTAAACTGGACGTTAGTGGTGTATGATCCTCAGCAAAGGGATGAATTTTATGTGGCAGAGCTCAACAGTGTAGCTCTGAGACAAGATATTGATCTAAAGGAAGAAAAAAATGAATAAAATCTAATCTTGTATTGAAAGATTAAGAGGTTAAAAATGATCCAGTCCTCGAAAGTGGGGAAAATATTCCCTCTCGTGATTCTGAGACATCAGTCTGGCTAGAAATGTTTGCTTCCAGTCAGCTCACTTGTATTAGTTTAAACACAAAGCATTTCATTGGGAAAGTTCTGATGTCCATTCTGAAGTGCAGCAGCGAGGGTAGATTATGCTTTAGCTTGCCATCTATAATAAGGGGCAATCCACAAGCACCCCACCCAGCATGAACCGTAGGAGGTATTGTACCTCTGAAAGGCATATTGCCTTTTGGGGCTCCCTGGTTGCAATGGGGTGGGGAGTAATTCGTGACATTCCTTTACCAGGCGCAACACACTTGTGGCAAACCAGCTCTGTTGACTACTGGTTGGGGATAGTGAAGGCCAGAGCTTCACCTGTTCCTTCCCACTCATCTCGCCATAGCTTCTTGGAGAAAATACATAGGACACTGCCTTTGCATGTACCCAGGAATGAGGATGGCAATTAACACAGCCACAATGTGGAATAAAATGTCTTTGGTCCTACTTACATTTCCATGAGCCTCATTAGTCAGGGGACAATCTAGCTACCTTTAAACACTGTACCAAGCTGAGTGTCTTAAAAAACAAAGGGCCAGAGAGACCCAGAAAAGGTAAATCAACATAGCTTCACTTCAGTTAATAGAACTACACCTTTTTCTTGTAAGTGAGAATTTGGTCCCAGGCATCAGGCAGAGCCTTCTTGCTATGCTAGCTGTGAACATCTTTTGCATGTGTTGGTCATTCAAAAAAACATTGTCCTTGCACTGCTACACTGACTTGTCTACATGCTAATCCCAGTGAAGCATGTCAGGTTTAAAAGTGGAGCAATTATAGACTTAATTTTTTTGCTACTCTTAGTCTTTCAAAAGACTGAGAACAGTAAATAACTCCTATATGTTTAGAAAAATGGAAACAATGGGGGTAAAAAGCCAGTCAAATACTTTGCTTTGCATCAATCAAGTACTGTTTTATCCTAGTGATACGGAAAATGCAGTTTGCAAATAACTTCTTGCATCACAGAAGCAACATTCTGTTACTTGGAGGTCAATTCTTTGTTTTCCTTTAAGTTGTACAATAAAACCTTAATTGCTAATAAACAAACATATAATTCATGTTTTTGAGAACATGAAGAACCTGTACAATCAGCATGTCAAAGTGTACAAGACTACATGTGCTATGGTTCTCTAGATATTGTGTATACGCTGTATGAAAGAGCATTGCAGCAACACTGAGGCCAAGAGAAATCTTGAGTGAAGCTGCTATTCCACAATATCAAGTACCTGTGGAGGGGCTTATACAAACGGCATTGAGAAATCAGTGTTCAGAAATAGCTTAGGTTTAGGTTAGGGCTTTGGTTCAGTTTTAAAGCCAATTTTGGGCTAGGATTGGAGTTTGTCACCAAAATCTTATAAGACTCTGGCCCAAAAAATGGCAAAAATCATGAGTTCATCTCTTCTTGTAATATTTCTTCCATCTTGGACTGAGTTCCTCATGCAATTTCATCAGCATCAAATATAAAAAATAAGTCCCTTTTGATTTCAGACCCAATCAAGAACCAAAACTATAGCAGTAAGTCTGGTGTTAGTGATTCAAGATGATTCCAGTTCCATTTGGGCCCATCACTTGTATTTCTAAGTGGAAGGTGGTGCCTGTGGGTAAACGGTCTGATCAATCACAAATGGCTCTAGCCAGCTGAGGCCAAAATCACATAATTTCTCACAGACTAATCACCATTAGGGCTGACTGGTACCATCAAAGACAGTGCGATATGCTGCAGGAAATGTCGTCGTTCTTTCTGGTAGGTGTCACTCTTCCCAGGGATCCAGCGCTCCAGTATGGCAGTGAAGGAACTTTCATGGTTGTAGGAACATCTTCCAGGTGAGATGCTATACCAAAATCTTGACCCTTTTCAGTCATTTGCTGTCCACAGCCCTCAATGCCAGAGCATCAAAAAATGTGAGTTCTGTGGGCATTTAGATCCTGTCTAGCTAAATTCTCCTGCAGATTCAACCAGATATGCTTTTCTCCTTAATTTTAGCAGTTTCATAGGGCTATGTACTGGCAACCAGCTTCCCCGTTCCATTCCAGAAATGACCACACGTCAATAATGGGAAATGAGGCATATAGAATTGTTCTATATCAGTATGGTTATTATTACTGCTCCTTCATGGTGAAAGAACCATTGCTCTAGGTGAATGCAATTCTTCCTGCAGCTGAAGAATCTGCAATAGATACCTGACTGTCTAGCACACTAGCCACACTCTAAATTAAATGATGGGAGCATAGTTTAACCTGCTCCAACAGGCTATCAGGATCTACTTGTGTCTTTACTAACCTCAGAAGATGCTATGATTCCAGTTTTGTTTTTAAACTGTTAAGTAAATAAATGGAGATCCCAACAGTAGTTTGACATGGCCTCCTGAGTGCCAGGTCATTGGGTTAATTAATTATCTAAAAAAAAAAACCTTCTGCTCAATGTGGAATTTCACCACAATTTTGGAAACCTATTCATGTGTAGTATCACAAATACCAACCAAATTCCAAGGGGTTATTCTCTTATTTCTACTCAGTTTTATTCCATTTATTTTAACACACACAAATATAAACTGACTAATTTTTCCATATACAGCAGATGTCATCTACTTTGGTAAATAAACAGGCTGCTGTGCCAATTAATTAGCTCACAAAGTTACAGACAGTATCGGGAAGTCAGACCTGGGTCTTACCATTCCCAGCTGGATACTTTGTCTAATAACCAAGAAGAATAGGGTGAAAAATATGGAGTAGAGAGCATGTAATGGTTGGCAGGAGGTTGAAGGTGGGAGGCAGGAAAAAACCAAAGGAGAAAAAGGGAACACAATATGGATGGAGCATTGAGAAGGAATTGGGACTGGCAGGAAGGATAGGAAGAAGAAACAGAGCCACTGTAAAAGCTGAGCGGAGATAATTAGACCAAAGCAGAGAGTGTTCCTCCCCCCCACCCCTTCTTTCACATCCATGAGATAAGTAGCATGATGAGCTCCACCAAGCTTAGCCATTGTGGGTCTAGACAGCTGTGACTGGATAATCCTAGAAGGCCATTATTAAATAACATAGACAATTTCTCTCTATTGTCCCCAGCTTCATCATCCCACAGAAACCATGGCACAGAGATGAGTACTGCCTTCTCTCCACAGAAAACAGAGCCAGGTTCACCTCTTTGCTCCTCACCCTTCCAGAGGCTAACATGGGCTTTCCAGTACAAGGCTCATAAAGGGTCTGAGGCAGCAGTTGCCATGTTCCCCTGTCCTTTCTGTTAGTAACAGGCTGTTACTGTGAGCCTGTCTTGCATGGAGCCAGAGCGAGTTAGCACCAGGAGCTGGTTGTTTGCCTTATGAGGAAACCAGTCCATCACAGATGGCTTGAATGATTTCACTGGAGGCTTGCAGAGGAATGTGTTTCCTGACCAGGTAAACTTTCTGTGCTGTGGCTCCAGAAGCACAGGAGTTGAAAAAGGATTCATTTTTATCCCAGAATGGTGAGTGAAATGGAGAATGTTCCCAAAGCAACGTACTGCACCTGGGTTTGAGGTAAGTGTGGCAAGCAGCATGGAAAACACTGAGTCAGAATTTAAGCTACCATGGCCCAGTGGGTGTAACACTTCTCTGTAAATAATTCCAGTTTGGGAAGATTGACATAATCCCACTCCATCTAAAACTTTGTTGAAAAATTCTTGTCCCAAGTGCTCAAACACAAGTGGGATGGATCCCATTTAAGCATTTTGACAAACAAAAGGACTAGAGAACAAACAGGCAGGAAGAAATTGATGACTTATAAAATATTTTTGCTAACGTCTCCACAAGCTGAATAGTTTATTTCTTCATCTGGGGTTATAAATGCAATTAATTGTAAGGTATTAATTAGTTCTTCTTATTTTTCTTTTGGATTATTAGTGAAATAAATTAACAAATAAACAGACAAGGAAAATATTGATGACTTGTTAAAGATAAAAGAGAGCAAATAGATGATTAGATTCAACTCATAAAAGTTACTTCCAATATCTTTGTGCTAGTCAAATAGAGATCATAAAGGACTCTGGTTTTTAACTTTAAAAAATGAGAACAGTCAAGTCAAGTCAAGTCAAGTCATAGGGCTGGAAGGGACCTCATGAGATCATCGAGTCCAACCCCCTGGGAATTGAACCCAGGACCTTCTGCATGTTAAGCAGAGGTGTTAGCCACTGCACCAGTCATTTGAGAGTTTAGCTGCTGTTTTATCATACATATAACTTCAAAGCTGTCTTCATTTCAAAATGCTTGAAATAGCACAATGAATTTTTTTTCCAGAATAATTGAGGTTTTTTAATTCTCACCATTTGTATTGCAAATGTTGAACTAGTTGCAGGCATTTGAGGTTTAATTAAAAACTGGTCTTCTGTAAATGAAAAACTTTGATACATTTTTCTGTTGCAAATGTAAAAAAGGCCTCCTTTTTTGTGGAAAAAAATTGATGGTAGCATCAATTTTTCTATTAAATGTTATATCTCAAAACAGGCTGTTTTTCCATAAAACATGTTTTTGTTTGAAAATGTTGTCCACTTCTCATCCACATCAGCATTTTATTGTATACAGCTGTGAAGTGTGTCACAATTCTCAGTATTTATTTCTTCCAGCAGGGGTCTCCTTTTCCTTAATACAACCCAAAACCTGATTTTCAGACTATACCTACATAAAAGCACATGTATAGCTTCCAATTCCCTCAAATGACTTTTTTGCTTTGCTGTAATAAAATACAGATTGGCTAACAGTATACGACAAGGACTGAAAACCAAATAAATAAGGTAAAAACTGGCTTTGTGAACACAGAGTACTCAGATGGGTCATGGATCTGCTATTGTCTGAACTCATTGATTAGGATGGGAGGCTGTCATCTTCATCAGTTATTTATTTACATTGCCTAGTAAAAGACAGGATCCCATTGTGCCAGCTACGGAACAAATAAAGGACAACAGACTGTTCTTGCTCCAAACAGCTTGTACACCTTCCTTCTCCTCCTTTCTGATAATGCAGTGTGTTGCATAGGTTTTTTTTTTTATTTTTACCCCAGGAATCAGGATCCATCCCC
Source organism: Podocnemis expansa (assembly GCA_007922195.1). Classification (NCBI taxonomy): domain Eukaryota; kingdom Metazoa; phylum Chordata; order Testudines; family Podocnemididae; genus Podocnemis; species Podocnemis expansa. The sequence goes on from ML682028.1 coordinate 11,976,047, forward strand.
AGACCAGGCCCTCCAGCTATTAATAGCCTGCCTTCCCAAACCCTACTTGTAATCCTACTGCTGATGTTTTCCCCCTGCAAATTCCCCTTCTGCTGCCTTCCTCCTGACTCCAAATTTTGATGTTTCCTGTTCTTTCCACATAGTCGTATGACACCTAGCATAATGGAGCCCTGATATCCTTTGAGGCACCCAGCTACTCCCATACAAACAATAATGGTCTCCACTGACCATGACCAGCATAGGTTTTTTATTTTTTGTTTTAAGCACTTTCACAGCAACATGTGATGGTTGGTTGATTTGTTAGTGGTTTCCCATTGATGACATTCCTTAACAAACAGTTGTGATGGCAAAAACTATTGGTTCCTTTGCTTGGGTTGAAGCATGATCAGTGTGATGTAGCTTGCAACTTTTAAGTAATTTAAAGCAAGAATAGCCAAGATCTGGAGTAGAAATTGCAGTACTGACACCTAGTGGTAAAATAAAGCAGTGAGGTTCTTGCAGCGTTTTCTAAGATGCCAGATAATCTCAGTAGAAACTGCTGCTAAAACTTCCTAATTCAGTGCTTTATTTACCAAAAAAAATCATTGCAGTGTAATATATTTACATTATGAAGTGATCCATGTTTTGGAAGTTTAACACTCAATTAAAATGCTCCAAAGGCAAATGTATTACCTGACTTATTTCTAGTCTGTCTAACTGATAACTTAGTTTAAACTATGTTATGCATCATGCCTAAAATAGACTCTTCTGTGGACAACCAGGATAATTCAAGAAGCAGGCATAATCTTGGCAGGAGTATGGACTCAGATGCATACAGTTTGTTCTGGAGAGGGCCTATTTTGGGATATCCAGGTGGAGACGGGAAACTCGGTTATCTGTCCTGCTGGCTTCGTTTAAGGAGACTGTGTAGACAGAGAGTTGGTTAATGGTGCCCAGATGCTGTGCAACAATGACAGGGAGCCCCTGTTTCACAGACCCATGTAGAGCACAAAGTCAGATTACCAGGAGCTTAGGTTTAAGGTTGTCCCTGGTTAGACCAAAGGCATTGATGACCTTGCAGATTTGGTGACTAGCATGATTGATGGATTACCAAGAAGATTTTGCTTAAATTCAGCAGATGCTCAGCTAAATAGAATTAAAAATAGGGGAGAGGGGGAAGATTCTAGCATTTAATTCCTGAACTTTGGAAATAAAGAGATGTATGGGGGGCAAGTTATTTCCCCAGGTCACAGAACACCGCATTATTTATGGTGTTGCAGGACAAGATGAGCAGAGACAGCAGGAGATCATAGTTAGGTTCCTAAATGGCCTGATTTTGAGAAGTACTGAGGCCCCAGCTGCTTCCATTGAAGTCAATGCATGATCAATACTTGAAATTCAGGCTACTTATTACTTTAAGAGCCTAAATTGTGGAGATAGGAGCTTAATTCTAGGCTCCTTTAAAAAAAAAAAAAGCTTGGCTGTGGTGAGTAGGTAAATATTCCACTGGCAACTTGGCTAACTCATAGGGAAATCTCTACGTTATCTTGTAATAAACACGTGGGCTATTATCTGTGCCATGAATCCACTGTAGAGCTATGGCACTAGTTAGCAGGCTTGCAGGTGGAACCAAATCAATGCGGGGTTCTTGGATGTTACGTTCTTTTTAGGGAAGCAGAGGTAGCTTTGAAAGTTAGTTCAGAAAAGATGGAGTTATCCAGGGGCATTGTGCAGAGGTAGAAGAGAAAGGGTCCTAGTACACGTTCCTGAGAGAGAGCCATGTTAGTCTAGTTCAGCAAAAGAAACAAGGAGTCTTGTGGCACTTTTAAAGACTAACACATTTATTTATTGCATGGGGATTCATTGGTAAAATCCCAAGTACAGAAGCCTTAGAGGTGGTGAGGATGCTGAGGCAGAAAGAGACTGAGCAATGGGCAAGGATTATTCTATTGGTTGAAGCTCAGTGTGCATGTAATTATGTGCAACCATCATCTTGACAGCTGCTGAAGAGGCTAAGTGATTAGGCCATAAATGACACAAATAAGTAATGAATCTGAACGGATGCTGCTGCTACTTCTGTGTACTTTAGAAACCAGCTGCAGGTTGGTACCTGGAAAAAGAATGATCCTGGCACTTCTCAGCCATCTGGTTTCATTGTGCTTACTAAATAAATACAGCAGTACGTTTTTCTCTGCAGCCCCACACCAGATCATATTCCCTATGAATCCACTAGGGTTATTACAGCTAGACAGTCCTGTCCCCCACTATAACAGATGCTGACAATTTGACTTGCAGCGGGAAGCGTGAAAGGGCACAGTGAAAGATTATCTTATACGGAAGTGAAGTCTCTAGAGAGTGGCTGTGCATAATTTTTAAAACAAACCAGTAGTCCTGTGGCACTTCTAAAGACTAAGAAATTTATTTATTGCATGAGCTTTCCTGGCAGAAAATTCCACTTCATGAGACACTTAGTGTGTTTTGTGATATAGCTGTATCACAATGGATTGGAGACCTAATACAAGCACTTGTGCATTCATCTTAGAGGCAGGTGCTCCAGCCTCCACAGTTTGCATAATAAATGTAGCATGAGCTAGTGAAACATGTTTCATGTGCATCATTAATGGACTTACTAGGTATTGACTTTTAGGCCCAGCACTTAGTGAGCTGACATAAATTGTTTTCTCTATTACCTCAAATTATAGAATTGTAGATGTGGGATAGAAAGATGCCTCAAGAGTCTTCTAGTCCAGTCCCCCGCAGTCGAGGCAGAAGTAAATACTATCATAATCTAGATGCTTTACAAGCAGTGCCAAAGGCAAAGTCCTATTGTATGCTACATATATTGAACTAAGAAACAGAAGCAATTCAAAGTTCAATGAAGACTCTAGCATGTTCTTAATGTTTAAGTAAATGGTTAATCTGGCTTCCAGTACTCAAACTCATTTCTAACTCTTATCCATATTGCTGCTGTCAGTAGATTTAAAATTGCCCAACTGTGTATCATAGGTCCTATATTGCTAAGAGAAGACAGAGATTCAGCCTTTAGCACAGGGCTGGCTAAAGGGGGAATCAGTAAAGTCCTGACCAGGCACAGAGATGGTACACAAACTTTCAAGAAAGAGGCTTAAAAAGTTCAATTTTTGTAAAAACTAAAAATCCTCCTTGCAGTGTATCAGCATCTCCAGTTAATTACCACGTTGTGCTCACATCCACACTTATTCATCAACCTTGGCCTCCGGTGAATTCAGTGAAAGGTCACTGCTGCCTTCGTCTTGCTCTGGGAAAAGTCTGTCGCTCTGTTCCTTCAAGACATATTAGGGAGGCACCAGCAGGGGACTGTCCCTTGTGTAAAGGATTCATCCCCAAACACTTCTGACTCAGTAATGAATCTTTTAAACACAACTTGACCTATGAGGCAAACAGCTCTTACTAGAGAAGCTTGGAGGCGAGATACTAATCTCATGCTGTTGTTGCTAGACAATTCTCAGGACATAAGAACCACGTTCCCTACACGCACACGTCTGTATTGGGCTCTCATTCCTCCCTCGCTGTGTTGTTCTTGACTTTTTATGTATTTTACAAGAGATGTTTTACCTGAGCATAAACAGGGATGCAGAACTCCTGGGTCCCATTCATGTCTATGCCATTGATCTTCTGTGTGAGTTTAGGCAAATCACTCCTCAGTCTTGTGCCTCCATTTTCCTTTCCATAAAATGGGGATAGTAATGCCCCTCTGGCTCCCAGAAGTCTAAAGACTATTCTTATCCACACAGAGCAATACTGTGCCATGACTGACCACGGCTGCATTAGAGCTGTGCTGCGGCTGGACAGAACAAACAGGGCAAATCCTGGGATGGCAGCAATTAGGAGAGGGATGGACCGTAGTCACCTTCGCTAAGTGCTTAGTGTTGTGCTGTGACTACCACAAACAAAGGCCCTGTTTCCGCAAGGCATGTGCTGAAATCAGCAAAGCACTTGTGAGCACGTGCTGGATGTGGTGAGTTTGCTGAACTGGGTCCAGAGCACTGAGGAAAACAGCTTTCTCCAGATCCCTGCAAACCACAACACGTGGTATGTATGACAGCACTGTGGCAGTTTCGACGTCAGGGACGTGCCGTATGGAATAGACTGTGCAAAAAGAGTAAGTCGTCGGGGTAGCAAAAGAATATATGCTAATAAAATGGTAGCTCTGCAGTGCAGAAGGTTCCTAAAGAAATTGCTTGTGAAAATGGAGTCTGAAAGTTGTCTGTTTCTTCAGATAAATAATAAGCTGTTGGGATAGGTTGGAGTCTTCTGTAAACTGGCAGGGTCACCAAGCTGTCAGTAATTAATGAACTCTTTGAACTTAAACAAAACAGTCTTCTCTTAGCAACTCTAACTTGAGTCGAGATTATAAAAATATTTCTCCTGATATTTAAGTGTTCCTTCAGTTTTCCCCCACACCCTTAATACAAATGAACCAAAGTAATGTTACTCACAGTTCCAGTTAGGCATTGAATGAGCCCTTTTGCAGCATGCATGCATCTACTTCAAGTGCGTATTTGCCGCTGCCTTGCAGAAAGAGGAGCCCTTTTTGCAACACAAGTGACTTGAACAAAAGTAGGAAAAAATTTCTTTAACACAAGGCACATTTTTAAACAATTAGTGCCTGATCTAAAGCTCGCTGACATAAAAGGAAAGTTTCTCCCACTGACTTCTGTGATCAGACCTTCACCCAGCCTCCCAGCTTTCTGGCCACCTGTAAATAGAAAACAACACACAATGAATACAGCAATCCCTGAAGGTTGGGGTTTTCCAAAGCAGCCTAAGTTATGTAACCAAATTATTTTCAAACTCACAGAGAGATGTATGCCTGGATTCTTATGGCTCCTTTGAAAACCCCAGTCTAATTTAAAGAGACCTTTCGAAATCACTGGAAGGAGGAAAAAGTCTGCTCCCCAGATGAAGCCTAATTTTGCTTGAATATCTGCCAGTGTTCATGCAGGGGAATTACAGTGGTATTATTTGGGATTTATGGTGCTGACAGAATTTGCCCTAGGAATTTGAGAGACCACAAAATTAATTTTTGGTCAGAAACTGAAATAGAAATTGACTCTAATTCTCTACAAATGATCATCAGGTAAAATATGCCTGGGTCTTACATGCCTTACTCACAAGCCTCCTGTATTCAAACTTCTTCACCTTAGAAACTTCACTTGAGTATTCCTTTTTCTTTCCATTATTCAGCCTTCTTTTCCTTCTCACAGTCTCTCTGTAATTATATATATTTAAGTACAAAGCAACTTATCCTCGACCCAGAAGTATAAATTCTATTAACTGTTTTTGCTTAAATTGTTACTCTGGGAATCAGGTTTCCTTGATCTCCAGCCGGTTCCACCTCCAAACAACTTTTTGCCTGCTCAGCTGCTTTCTTTACTGCTGTTTACATGGCTAAATCATAATGTAAATAATTACCTAGCAAAGCTAAATCTGATGTGTTCCTCCATTCTTCAGTTTAGGGAAGATGTGGCTTTGCTCTTTTCTCTTAGCTGTTCTCTTAACAGTCTGTAGCGTCCATGAGCAAAAAGTACATTTGGGGCAACTTAAACAGGGGCTGATGGTTTTCCCAGAAATAAATTCACACTTCTCGGTGAAGGGACTCCTCATTTTCGGTTTATAGTGCTGAGTACAATGGGGCCCTGTTGGTTGGCTGGAGATCACTAGAAATTACTGTGATACAAATAAGTGGCAAGTAGATTAAAAATCTAAAGCTATGATAGACATTTGTTTAGAATTAGTTCAGCCACAAGTCCCTGAAGTCCAGTATTTTGTGAGAAGTCCCAGTAAGTCAGTCTCTTTGGGGGTATTGATATATCCTTGTGAATCCAGTACCTTTTAGCATGTGGATATGGAAACAGGAAAAAAAAACTCACTGGATTATAAAATGAACTACATTTTTTTTTCTCATACATCCTCTGGAGAATAGCTGAGATGTTTGTTTCTTGAAAAATATAGAAAACTTCATAAACACTGTTATTTTTACCTTTTTTCCCCCCCCAGTTCTGTGAACTAGGTCCAATTCTGACTTGTACTACAGCTCCTTTGCTCTGCTTGGGCAGTGTAAAGGGGCCCACAGCATATCATTAAATATAATTCACACTTACTGTAATGCCCTTGTATGCTGGCAGAGCAATGTAAAATGCTTAAGTGACAAAGAACATGAATGTGTAAAGATGTGGTGTAAATCCCATGCAGTCACCAGAACTGACTGAACTTAAGGAGTGTCAGTGGCTCACCCGGACGGATGAAGGAGATGGATTTAAAAGGGGTTAAGAATGGGTGGTGAGGGTTTGTGGACTGCATTGTGCAGGAAGTCAGACAAGATCCGTGGTTTCCAATCTTTTGGGTTTGAGGGCCACAGATGATATTTTTACAGTAGCCTCTGCATTATATTTGAGAGTCCCCTGGGGAGGAGAGGGCCTTCTGGGAAGGTTGCCAGCTAACCCTGTGCCAAGAGCAAACACCATGCTCGCTTGGCTGCACGCCTGTCTTCTTTCCAGGCACGCTTCCTTACTGTAGCAAGACTGGCTGTCACAGCAACAGACGCTGACGTGCGTCCGTGCTGATGCTGCTTTAGAAAATCACCTTGCTGGGTGCTCAGCGTGCATCTGCACCACACCCCGGCTGGAGGAACAGGCACCCCTAAGGGGTAACAGAAGGGAGTGGAAAAACCTGGATCTATTTGGATCCTGCCCAACCATGGCCAGTGTTTTGTCCCTGTTCCAAAGTTGTGTGATCAAAACAGAGCCTGTACCCCTAAATCTGACTGTGGGGACCTCCTTTGGAGTGGTGAGAGAGCTCAAAAGAAAAAAACACCAAAAAACTGAAAAGGAGTTGGAGCCTGCAGAGTCCAGGGACTGTGTGTGTGGTTTTGTGCTGCTGCTCCATCATGCTCCTGGCCCAGGTGACTAGATTTCTGAGTGCGCTTCTAGCTGCTAAATTCCAAAGGGGCAGCTGTGTTAGTCTAGTAAAGCAAAAAAGGCAAGGAGTCTTGTGGCACTTAAAGACTAACAGATTTATTTATCACTTGAGCTTTCTCCCACAAAACTCATGCAATAAATAAATCTGTCTTTAAGTGCCACAAGACTCCTTGCTTTTTTTAGCTGCTAAATATGGTTCCTATGTTTGGACAGCACGAATGTTGGAGGATCAGGATTAGCAAGTGCCATCATCAAGCTTTGGTCCCCCGCCCCTCCTCAGATTTACCCTATCACATGTTACAGATGGTGCCACTGAAGGCAGAGCAGCTTCAAGTGATTTTGTTTTTGAGTGTGCATTTCAGAGCCAGGGCTTGCCAGGGACTGGGTGTGGGGTTTCCAATTATGGTAACCTGGCTGGCTGGCTGGCTGGCTGGGCATGGGGGGTGGGAGGGGAAGCCGTTAAACTTTCTCTCTTTAGATATTACAGCTTGAGGGCTGGAAGCCAAGTCTTGCCCCTCTCCCACTGTTGGATGGGGTAGTGGTTTATTTTTTGCAGCCCTTTTGCTCCAGGACTGGGGGGGGGGGGGGGGGAGGTTGAATTTTTCTGGCACTGGCACAGATGTGATCTCCGGAGGGAGGATGGGGTTGCTTGTACTGTGCCATGATCTTAGGGGTGGGTGCTCCAGTGTCTCCTTCTCCCAAAGCTCCCCACCCACCTACAGCAGGCCCTGTACTGAGAAACTCACCCTGTGCAGGTGGTGGGAGCTGGGGGCAG
>ML682028.1:11984159-12301659 GCA_007922195.1 Podocnemis expansa
AGACAGCTGTGCGGGGGGCAGGAGGGGAGGGACCAGGGGGCAGACAGCTGTGCAGGGGGCAGGAGGGGAGGGACCGGGGGGCAGACAGCTGTGGGGGGGTAGAGCGGGGGGCAGGCAGCCCTATAGGGCGGAGCGGGGGGCGGGCCAGGTGGCAGACAGGCAGGACGGGGGAAAGGGAGGCGCGCAGGGGAGGGACGCGGGGCGGAGACAGCCGTGCGGGGGGCAGGCGGCGGCGCGGGCGCGGAGCCGGCAGGGATGGGGCTGGGGCTGGGGGCGGCGGTGTGCGCGGCGCTGGACGCGGGCTGGGAGGCGCTGTGCGCGGGGCCGGAGGCGGGCTGGGGGCCGGGGCGGTGCGCGGCGCTGGGGCTGTGCGTGGCGCTGTACGCGGGGCTGAAGCTGGGCGCGGAGCGGCTGCGGCGCTGGCGGGCGGGGACGCGGGTGCTGGTGGTGGGCGCGGGGCCGGCGGGGCTGGCGGCGGCGCTGGCCGCTGTCCGCTCGGGCAAGGTGCTGAAGCTGACGGTGCTGGACGAGCGCGGCCGGGCCGCGCTGCTCGGCCGGGCGCAGCAGGTCGCGCTGGAGCCGCGCAGCGTCCGCTTCCTGCGGGGGCTCGGGGTGGACTTCGACAACCTGGAGGGCTGCTGGGCCGGCGAGCGCTTCTTCACCCGCCTCGGCGTCTTCCAGGAGCATCTGCTCAGCCTCCTGGAGCGGCAGGGCCGGCGGCGGGAGATCCGCGTCCTGCTGGGCACCAAGGTGGGCGATACTCCGCCTCCCTTTTACTGGGCGACCCCCTGGGAAATGCTTCTTTCTCCTCTGAAGGGGTTAAATACTCCAGCTTTCTCCTCGAAAGTTAACCGAGAGAGTCGCAGCTTTGTTTCCAAAGATATTTAGTTTCCAAACTGCTGGTTTTGCGTTGGGGAGGAGAGGTAAACAAAAAATAACCCAAAACACTCCACCCCCCAGCATTTTTACTTTAAAAAATGACACTTTTTTTCCTTGGGAGTTTCTGCTCAGTTGGCGCCCCCACCAAAGACTTTTTCCCCCCCTATCTAAAATAGTTTAGAGAGTTTTGACCCGCTCTGCTAGGCTTTCAGGTGTGGATGGGGAGCACCAAGGCAGCAGGGTCCCCTGAAGAGAAGGGAAAGCAAATGATGTTGGCAGGACAGGGTTACAATTGGCTCTGTTCAGCAGGTGCCCGGCAGTTTGCGGGATTAAGGCCCTTAAAAGGTAGGTGTCTTTGTATTTTGAATTCCTGTGTGTGACTGAGATCAGAGCCACCTTGAGGAGGTGCCAAGATCCAAAGGGGTAGCTGTGTTTATTCCAGCAAAATGAACAAGGAGTTTGGTGGCATTTATAAAGATTAACAAATTTATTTATCGCATGAGCTTTCATGGGAGAGAATCCCACTTCATCAGACACTTGAAGATAGGGATCTTACTGAAAAGGAGTAAAATAAATGCAGGGAAGTGTAAATCGTGGGATCTCATCAGATTGTAACAGCAAATCAATGGCCAGTGTTTTCACACAGGTCCCCAGGGTGTAGGTCCTGAGCCAGGCTTGGGCATGTGCTGCATATAACAACACAGAATATCTGCCACTGATCTAACAATCCAAACAGGCAAAGAAAAGATGATTATCCCCATTTTACAGATGAGGAACTGAGCCAGAAAGATCAATGATTTGTCAAGACTCACATGTGGCATTTGTGACACAGCAGGGAATAGAAACCTAGTTCTTGTGGGTCAGAGGTTAGCCATCAGGCCACCTTTCTTGCTTTATCTGAAATGCTTGACTAGAATTGCACTTAATGGATGGTTACTGATACTCTGAAATTTGTGCTACATGTTCATTGGCAGGATGAAGAGAGCTCAACATAAGTTATTGTATTATAAGCAATCTTTATTTTTGCTAATTATGGTTACATTATGGTTTTTTTTAAGATTTGAGGGAACATGTGTTTTCTTGATTCCAGTAGAATGAGTCAAATGACACTATGTTAAGGGTTATGTTGACACATTGCCATTTTATATTTACTCTAGCCTGTATGAAATAATTAAGTTAGTGTACATTGCAAGATTAGTTTAGCCAATAATTAGTTGTTATTGAACAGCTCTATAAATCTAACATGCTGTTAAACTAATTACCATCGTATACATTTAGTAAAGTCATCCATCTCAGCCAGCTAAACAATGAAAAATATCAAAATGAAAGGCACTAAACAAACCGTAGCCAGCATCTTATTAAGCAGGGAATAAATACACCAAAGGGTGACCTCTAAAGGTTCGTTTTGTATGTGAGCATAATTGTTTAGACAGCCTATCCAGATTTAACTATGGAACTAACTTTGGCTAAATACACCACAGCCAATTGAAGATTAAGTCATTCAGCTCTGGGGAGCATAAATTCAAATAATGTAAGTTCAAACAAGCTGAGTCTCCTCTCTTATCCCTAGTTGACAAATAAAACTAAACACACACAACCCATCATATACACTGGCAGAATTCAAGCATTTGGACCTCTGCTAAAAGTGAGTCCTGGATGTCAAAATACTGACGCCCTGACAGCTACATGGGGAATTCTTCCAATTTACTTGCCTAAACAATAATTTTCTAACCTATGCTCTTATTCATCCCGCACTGAGCCTTTACTCACTTGTTTCAATCCTCTGTTTGATTAGCACGTTGCATTTAGTGATTACATCTCCATCAGGGACTACTCATGTGGGTAAACTGAAGAAAATGCTTTGCTGGATCAAGTCCTGTATATTTGATCCAAAGCCCATTGAAATCAATCCAGTCTTTGGATCTGCTTCAGTATCCCCCATTCTGGTCAAATATAATAGCCCTTCTACTTCTTTTTCAATTATATTGATAGAGGTGCAAAATTATGAGTTCGTTTCAGAACAGCAGGGGAAAGAGTTCAACTTAACCTCTTTAGGCATTTAATTTCTTAACTTTTAGCTTAATTTTATGCTTCTCATAGGAACTGAACTGGCAGCTTTGGAAACTGAAATCCTCTAGTTCAGTCAGAAGGGGGACAGCAATTGGCAGGGCAGGCTTTCCGCATACAATGCTGCATCAATACACTTTGAACCTGCCCAGGATGGACAACCTATAGGCATGAAGGATGTGGCCATATAGAAAGGTACCCCACAAGTCCGAGCGCATGAGGGGTTCCACACGTCCACCTGGAACATGAATAATCCAGTGACTGGGATTTAAAGGTAGAGGGGAAGAAGTCATGGCAGTAACTGTTTAGGGGAAACAATGTCTTTTCCCTTCGCAGCTGGACGTTGGGGTTTCTTGCCACTGGAATCTCCTGTTCTGAGTGACTTGTTTTTTGCTTAGGATCCCTTGTTTAAGAATCAGTACATTGTACATACAGGACAGTTAGTCCCGATAGCATCCAACGCACATAGCTACCTCTTGAGCAAAAGAGAACACTTACAGGTGTGCGAAAGAAACACCTGGGTTTGGAGGATGGTGTAATTACACATACTCACTAGGTTTGGTACCTGATTCCTATAGCTATAAAATTTCTTCATGATGAAACTTGGTCCATAGACACAACTATAGCTAAGAACTTTGTAGTCTAAAATATTGCAGTATGCATTCAGATTGATCTAGCATTTTTGCTCATTTTATGCCATTAGGTTTTTTCAGAGAGGAAACTTAACCAGTGATTACAGTACTGAAGTGGGATTCTATGGTATGTCTAAACTGGAGGGTCTATAAAGTCAACTTAATAAGGTTGACTTGAAATCAACCTTGTTAAGTGGACTGAGAGTGTCCATACTAAAAAGTCCTATAAACTGCGTCCACACTGGCAGGTGCTAGGTTGACCCTTCCTGGTGGCTAGAAACTCTGGGATGGGGGCTGGAGGCCAATTAAGTCACCTTAAGGGCTATTCCCTGGCTACACTGGCTTAAGTTGACTTCATAAGGTCGACCTAAGGGCTATTCCCCATCTACACTGGCTTAAATCAACTTAATAAGGTTGATTAAGTGGTAAGTTGACCTTAAGAGGTGGTGTTATTAAGTTGACTTAGGAAACACTTAAGTTGACTTAACAAAAGCCCAGTGTGGCCGTGGGGGTCTGTAGGTTGACTTAAGCTTCCATCAGATGACCGAAGGGTCCAGTGTAGATGTACCCCTAGATACCAGTAGTCTATCTGGCTATGTCTACACTTAGAAGGTTAGTTTGAACTAACTGAATTCAAACTAATAATTATTAGTTTGAATTAAGCTAATTTGAATTAACACAGCCACACTAGAAACCCTAATTCGAAGTAGCATGTCTATTTCCAGGACTTGCTGGTTCGAATCAGGTAGAGGCTGCTACTGCACTGGGAAAAATCTAGCTGTAGTTAATTTGAACTAACAGTTAGTTTGAATTAACACAGCTACATTGGGTTAATTCGAACTAATGAGTTTGAATTAACCATCAATTCAAACTTAAGGTAGGTTTTATAGATTTGAACTAGGCTTTCCTTAGTGCGAACTAGGGGAACTCTTTAGTTCAAACTAATGAAAGCTAGTGCTGACATGCACTAATTTAGTATGAATTAAGCCTCCTTAATTCAAACTAAATTGTAAGTGTAGACATACCCTCTTTGACTTTGCCAGTGACCTCCTGTGTGACTGGAGGCAACTCAAGAGCAACAGAACCCGTCACCCCTAGATAAAACAAGCACAAGTACCCTATAATGACACTTACCTTCAGTGTCTCTTGTTGTCTTTGTATAGTGGTGAACACAAGGGGGTCTCTAGGTCAGCAGCTCCCAAACAGGGGTAGGGAACCAAAATGGGGTCATGCCATCAGCAGAGGCACATCACAGCAATCCCTAGCAGGTGAAGCAAAATGGCGTCTGAGGTCCTAGCAGGAAATAATTCATTCCAACGTTTCCTCTCAGGGGCCAACACAGCTGAGCAGCATATGTTGCTTGCTGCACGGCCCCCACGGGCCTGATCCTGCCCCCCCTGCTCAAGCTCTGCTGCCCATGTGGCCTCGCCGCAGCGGAGAGGAGCAGCCAGCCCAGCCTATCCCCAGCCGGCCGTGCCTCCCCGGGAGGTGGAGGGGGCCGGCGCTGAGCTCTGGCAGGCAGGGTCGGATGCTTGGAACGGCTTGCCCCACTGCCAAAGAGTTTCAGCCGCTTCGCCCCTGGGCCCTCCCAAGGCCATGGAGCAGGCCCATTCAGGCCGGGGATGGGGGTGCGAAGCGGCTGAAACTCTTTGGGAGTGGGACAGGTCGCTCCAGCGTCCCAACCCCGCATGACGGAGCTCAGCGCCAGCCCCCTCCACCCCCCCAGGCAGACGCGGCCGGTTGCGGGTAGGCTGAGCTGACTGCTCTGTCCCGCTGCGGTGAGGCCAGGTGGGCAGGCGGGTGGAGTGGCCTCGGGCCCCCTTTGCTCCCCCTCCCTAGCAGTTGGAGGGGGGGCAGTTAAGGCCCCTTTCCCTGGCTGCCCAAGTGGTGTGGCGAGGCCCGCGGCCGCTCCTCCCACCGGGAAAGCTCTTACTGAACCTGTGCAGAGAGTCTGTGGAGGCTCAGTGAGAGCTGACTCTGAGCAGGAGTTTTAAAAACTCCCAACTCAGAGTCCTCACGGCTGGCAGCCTTCCCTGAGCCAGGCAGCCCCCGGGGCTGCGCAGCTGCACAGTGGGAACATTGGTTGTGATAACAAAATGTTTGGGAACCCCCTTCTTTAGGCACTTCCACAATGCTACAGTCTCTAAAATATATTTAGAATATTTTATCTTAGAGAAGTGGAAGGAAGGAAAACTTACAGATGTGATGGAGATTTACATGTATCATGCACAGAGCAGCAAAGATAGAAATTGAGAGTGAAATGTTTTTCATACTTCAGACCAGAAATATAAAGCTAATGAGAAGTTTTAAGGTCATATAACCAATAACTCCATAGCAGCAGTGTTTGCATTAGGCAATAAATGTCTCTATCGCCATTGAAAAAATGCCGGCTCAGATTTTATCATCTTTTGAGATGTTTATCTAGGGGTGACTGGTTCTGTTGCTCTTAAGTTTTTATTTGACCATTTTAAAAGTTAATGTAAATGAATCATTTTAAATGTGAGCTTTACGTAGAATAAAAGGTCAAATGTTGTAAACACAAAGATAAGACTGCTGGGTTAATGATGAACAACAGTCAAGCAAATGATTCTTTTGCTACTTTCATCTTATCTGATTTGGAATTATGTATACATTATAGATATATCAGATCTAACTGGTGAAAACAAGCACAAGTACCCTATAATGAAGGAACAATTCAAGCCAAACTGGTACTACCAGTTTGTTTGTTTGATAAGTTTGTTTGCACCCTTGCCAATAAAAAAGCTAGATGTACATGGGTTTATTGTTCTAGAAACTATAATATGAAATTTGCAATAAGAATTAAAAGATTGTGTACAGCTTATGACAATGGAGACTAGCCAGAATACAAAACAGAAGAAGAAAACCCTGAATAAAATTTAAAAATCCCTGCCAAAACAAAATACTGCTTTCAATATGCCTCTCTGCTAGATGAGAGGGTGAGAGGAAAAACACATAATGTATGTATGTTATTTTGCTTACTGTACTACAGGAAGGTGATGAGTGCAATATAGGAACCTACGGAAAACAGAATAACCTCAGTGGGGCTAGCTATATAGATAAGTGCTCACCAAAGTGAGTAGGAGTTGCACAACCCAGCCTGATGCGATCCTGAAACAAAAATATAAAATAATGGATGGGGTAAAATCCAGATACAAAAGTCAAGTGATTGAATATGTCCCATACTGGGGACAAATTTGTGATTGGTGAACTCCTAGGGTTCTGAAGTTATGCCAAGGCTGAATATTTTCCCATTATATCATATACTGTCTTCAATTTTACTCATAGTTACAGTATAGCTCTGAATCGGTTCTGTAAATTCGATTGATATAAATTGGCTATGTTGATTTTACACTAGCTGAGGATCTGGTCTAGAGGTCTGAAGGCCAGAAGAGACTGTTTTGATGGTCTAATCTGACCCCTTGCATAACACAGGCTATTTTTACCTTTGTTTTCTCTCTCACTTGTGAATTTATGCATGTTTCAAAATTATTTAGGGTTTTCATCTTTCCTAACAGTCTATATTATTAAAAAAATTTTTTTTAGACTAACAGTTTCAAATAAGAACCATGATGTGATAGGTACAACTGATGTTAACATGACTACATTAGATGTTGCAACAGCTACCTTATGACAAAGCTTTGTCATATAGGAAATATCTATCAATACAAGCTCCAAAAGGGGAGCCATGTTCATGCAACAAATCAATTTGTTAGTCTTTAAAAGTGCCACAGCACTCCTTGGTTTTTTTTATTTATCAACACAGATATGCTTAGCAATTGCTGATGAACTAGAGTTGTGAGTGCTCAGAAATACTCCTGAAAGCATCAAACACCTCAGTTCTACCATTTAGGTGTTCTTTGGCATTTACAATATACACGTGAGGAAAATATTGTTTGTGAACAACTGTTGTAGCTGTGTTTAATCCTTATGGAAGTTGTTTGAAGGGCAGGATTAAAAACCCCTTAGGCCATAGTACTGCCTACATTTCATTTAATCTGCTATGCAGAGTTAATAACATAAACACTCTGTTTTAGATGTTAGCTCATATAACATGGGTCCCACAATAACCCTGCACAAGGTTTTCATTGGAATTATTCTGTATTTGCATGCTGACAATAAGATCAGATTCTGGCTCTGAACCTCTCTCTGCCTGTTTCTTCATTGATGCTGCTGAAGAACATTGAGATGCTCTAAGGGAAGTTTGTCAAGAAATGTGAAGTGTCACTATTTTGGGGTTACCTCTCTGGAACTCAAAGTTGGGGAGTGTAATATGCTTTGATACTTCACATATCAGGAGACCCAAATAAGGCTTTGTCTACATTTTTTGGTTTAGCTGTTGCAGATGATCTTTCTAGCATTTAGTAATCACTTTAGAGTTAGTTGTTTACTTCCATCATCTAATAAAGTTGAAACAAAACCCCATGGCAATGGTATAGTGATGGGGCAGCATGGTAGGGGGCCAAACCCCCAGGAACCAGGCTGGTGGGTGCTGCAAGGCATGGGGTGGCAGGGGGTGCCTGGGGGAGCAAAAATGTGGGCCTGGCCCTTTGGCACTGGTGGGTGTTGGACACCGTTGCTACATCACTGCCCCATACTCCTAATAAAACCCTCAGATGTGGGAGATTTGATGGTTGCGAAAAGCACCACGTGCTAGCTGTCTCTTGCTAGTGTGGTGCCTCACCAATGATTTATCTTTGATGATGCTGGGAGTGTTGCTAGTGTCTGTATTGCTGGACTCGATGAAGGCCAACTTTTGTTCACATTTACCCAGGTTTAAATCTGGAATAAGAACATTGGATTAATTGGACCAAGTCCTTGAACTAAGTCCTTGGGACTGGCCTATTTATGTCCAGCACAGCTGAGGGTAAGAAGCTGTGAAGAAACAGATCAATTGAACAAGGTGGGGCTCTTTTTACCCAGTCACTCTTCAGAGATCTGACCCTTAAAGTCTGGTTTTTTTCCTGTAACAAGCTGACATATGACACTCAGATGACTCTCCTTTTCTTTCAGTTCTCAGATGACTTTATAAGGAAGAATTTAGCCTTTGACTGGCCAAAAATAATTGTTGTAGCAGATGGCTCCTGTGGAGAATCAAGCTCAATCCTTGGGATCAGTCCAGAGTACATCGTGGAGTCCTGTAATGCTTATGGAGCAAATGCGGCTATTGAGAGACCGGATCAGAGACAGGTAATAAAGAGAACGCTCTTTGCTGTCAGATGTTTACTCTTGTCTGCTGTATAGTGCTCTAGACAGTGGTTTTCAACCTTTTGCAGGTCTTGACACACTTGGTTTCATATCATGACCCTACAGGACACCCCTCTATGCAGGCCAAATCAAATCATAGGGTTGGAAGGGACCTCATGAGATCATCACATCTAACCCACTGGGGCTTGAACCCAGGACCTTCTGCATAGTAAGCAGAAGTGCTAGCCAGCTATCTACAACACACTTATTACTGTGCAGCAACACAGCAATGTGTCCCGACACAGTGTGAACCAGAGCCCGGCATGGATACAGATACATAGATCTGCATCCCACCTGCATCTGTAAGAAATGATCCGCGGATAACTGCATTGTATCCATGGATGTGGATATAATGTGGATATCTGCGTATTTGCAGGGCACTAGCCCTGCACAGATAAAAGTATGAGAACCTGTATCCGAGCTGCATCTGCAACAAACGGCCTGCAGATATCCGCACTGTATCCACGGAAGTAGATATCAGATTTGCAGGGCTCTGCTGAGAACCACTGCTCTATTGTACAGGAAAAAATTTAGGGATTCAAAGACTTTTATGATGTGTATGACATTTCCTTAACCTCCTAAAGTTGGTTTTAAAATGTTTTTCCTCTGACTGAGTTATGTGTGCTGAAGTAACTAATATTCTAAACATACTACTACTATGCATCTGGGCTTTGGGTCTTAAGTGTTTTGGAAATGTTTAGTACCAAAAAAGAAACCAATGAGGAACTTTGTAAGCTGACCAATTTGATAGCATGATAGTAGCATCTGCAAAATGCTAGATCTTCTTCAAACATAAGAAGACACTGACCCCAAAAATATACAAGTTAAATTCTTCTTCTTCTATAATTACCATCTACTGTTTTAGCATAAATGAGGGGAGATGCTAAAGAGAAGAGAAAATGAGAGAGAAAAAAATAGCTTTGTTATTTTTTTTCTCAAAACATAGTTTTCATCTCTTCTCACTGTATGGGGCTGTATATGAACGGCAAATAAATTATTTCATAGGCTAACTTAGACAGAGGATTGTGGGCCAGCTAGGGAACATTCTCCCTTAAAATGTCTTCCTATTACTATTTCCAATAGATTGACATGTAACACAACCTGCCATTTACTTCAGTGGTAATTTTCCAAGAGTAATGTTATGGGCCTTCTGCTGCAGCTGTGTGACCTATATCTGCTGGTAGCTCCACAGACCACTCTGGGAACCAAATGATGCCTTTTGCAAGATGGCATTGTTTCCTTTCATGCTGTCCACAATCCAGAACAGAGCGAAATGTCGGTGAGAGAGTCCCCTGAAGAATGTGTATGACTTGATTTTTGAAAAAACACCTTTAGCAGATAATGTGGAGTACTCTGTTTTGAAACAGGAGAGTAAAGGTCAAGAAATATACCCTGGCTTTAATATCAGAAACATAACCTCATTCTTTCACTATTTAGTTTATTGCAAGGCATCCCATCAAGTAAATCTGTGAAGTGAATGCATCTGTTAGATTAGCCCTTAATTATTCTTTCCCTTTTTTGTACTTTATAGGTTCCAACGCCAGAGATCCGTGCTCGAAATCTGTATTTTGATCTCTCTGCTTATGGACTGGATATGTCTTCCATGGATGAGGAATCTCTGAGGCCAGGATTTCATCTGAAAATCTATGGGACGTTCCGTAATCGATACATGGCTCTGGCATGTCCAGCTTCGGATTCCAAAGTTGTTAGATTTCTTCGGCACACTCTCAATTCTTCAGTGAGTATTCAGAACTATTGCTTTTCAAGGGGCCAGGAACCTGTTTGATAAGAGTATTGTGTCACAATATTTTAGATTTGGTAACACAGGGCAAAATTATGCTGCCCTTATTCAGGCAAAATTTTCATTTACATCAACTGGAGTTTTGTGCAGTTGCAGAAAGTTGACCCAAAAGATATGATCAAATGCACGAGTTCTTGGTCTGAGCCACTATATAAAGAGTTGATGTTTCAGTTGCAAAGACTGGGCACTCAGTTAAAACTGCTGCTTTCTTGTGAGCGATATGGGAAAGAATTTGTAAGCAGGTATGTACAACTACCTCTACCACAGCTGGGGTTGGGCCTCCCAAGGTAGACAGACATACGTTAACTCTGCTCAAGTTCAAAAATAGAAGTTTAAGTGTTGTGGCATGGACAGCAGCATGGACTACTCACTGGAGTAAGGAGCCCAGGGGGGCAGACTGGGTTGTACTCAAAAGGCTAGCTTACACCACCACCTGTACCGTGACACCCATATTGCTATTTTAAGTTCAGCTAGCCTGTGTGTGCAGGCTAGGAGATGTGCTTCCAACTGCAATGTATGTAAGTCATCTGAGATTCATAATCCAGTGTAGTTCTTCAAAATGTGTTGAATATTTCTGATATTTTAATGTGAATTTCCTTATGCTAGAATGCTGGAGGCTGGCAGTGGAGCCTTGGTGTAAACCTAGGTGTCGGTTAGTTTCCCAGGAACTGGGTGGGAGGGCTGATGAACTTATTAGCCCATCATCTGAGGGGGAGAAAAGAAGATGAAGACACAGACAAGATGAGCTGAGCATATTCAGAGATCTTCTTAAGTCATGTGGGAAAGGACTAAATGTAGAGAAACATGGCTAAATATTGCTGCATGAGATTGTCTTGGTGTTGGTGGTAGGAATGTCAATAAATCTCACAAAATTGCTATTTCCTGGATAGCATCTGAGAGGTTTCTGGGGTATGTGAGAAAGAGGACAATGTTTGCCCCATTACACTCTTAATAGTAGAGCCATTGCGAACACTGTCAGAGAATTTGTTGTTGCTGTGGAAAGGTTGTTTCATCAAAGCTGAAGTGGTTTGTGAAGATGTATCCATTTTGAACAAGTTTGTTGGGAAGGTTTCCAAGGTCCATGGTAAATTCTCTAGTCGTTTCAAGGGAGAAACTTTTTCAGCACAATGCCATTCTCCCCCTCCCTCCCTACTGATTTTGAAATAAGAAATGAAATAAACATCAAGCCCTCAAAAAGTAGTCTCAAAACTGAATTGTCATTCACTGGCCAGCTCTACCTGTTAGCATCAATGGTGTTAACTCAAATAAATTCCACAGCACCGGATGGGGATATACGTGCTAGGGGCAAAATTGAGCTGAAAGGCTCAACCCTGCATACGGGGTGGCACACTGTGGCCGTGCGTGGGCAGCACAGCTGAGACGAAGTTGTGCCTCAGAATTGCAATTCCTGCCCTGCTACTGCTTTGCTGTGGCGGTGCAGAGGCTAAGTTGCTACACTTTTTCCCCCCGCCCCTCCAGAGTAACGTATGCCTTCTGCCCAGTCAGTCTGGTTTGCTGGGGAAAGATAAAGTCTTGGCTTTTACCATTCCCACCTTTTTGCTCAGGGGAGATGTATCAGGCACACAACTCCTGTTCTTCTCTTTGCATGTAGAAGCACAGTCCAGGAAAGTCCTACATCGATCTATGGTAGTGTGGGCTCTTTATTAACTCACATAGACATGTAGGGTCAAGACACAATCACACCCTTAATAAAGGAGGAAGAAATAACTCTATCAAACTGAGTTCACAAAACAGTCACACTTGCTATTAGAGTCCAGCAATGTGGCCTTAAGTGAACAGGAATGAGCTCTGTTTTTTACCACTGTCAAGTTTAACATTTCTGAGCCTTTTTTAGAACATTAAATGAAAGTGTATTGCAGGAGAAGCCTGTGTGAGTCCCTAGTGCAGAAATATAAGGGTGTGAGCTGAAGGCTTTATTAACAGGGTTATTATAGAGGGCTCATACCACAAGACATAGTGTAAAAGTAATGTTTTTATAAGTTTAGCCACAGGATTTAAAATGCTGGATTCTATTCAGCAAGGGAATCGAGGTCCCAGTGTGTACACAGGTTGTGCCAAGAAAAACAACTGAAATGTGAATAATGAGGGCACATCGTAAACCCCTATTCTTCAGTGATCTGTTTTTCATTTTAAAGGACTGAATAAGTACTGCCTTTTGGGGGAGTAGTTTTCCCCTGCAATCTCTCTTGGAGAAACAAACTAAGGTTCAGATTCCATATGAGAGAAATTAAACATCAATGCAAATGTCTTGTGCAGCAAAGGCCAGATTTTTTTCAAGAAAATCATTAGGAGGTCTGGATAGACTTTTTTCAGGGGAGTGAGCCAAAACTATTTTGTAGGCTTCACCAAATTGTTTTAGCTTTAAAAATATTTTTAGATTAATTTTAGAATTTGTTTTGTTTTGGTTGTTTAATAAAATTAAAATTTTGAAAGTTTTAAAATGAAATTGTGCATGGGTGGTTTTTTGGAATTGCAAGCACAAATCTGTTGTTCATCCAGCTCTGCTTATGAACAAATTTTTCAAGTGGTCAGCACCCACAATCTGGGTGAGCGCTTCAGTACCCTGCATATTGAGTGCCTCTAAAAATCTGATGCTAGGTGGACATGCCATTCAGTAAAAGCTTTGAAGTATCCTTTACAACTATTATATCTGACATTTAATACAATTTAACTCTTGGCATACACTTCTATAAACCCTTGTGCTCTCACTCTATCACTTTAATGCTCCATTAGCAGGCTAAGCAGAAAACAATTTTTGGATGGTATTATATAAGCAGTAGGGAATGCAATTGAGCTAATGTAGCTTGCCTTTACTAATGTATTTGATATACTGTCTCATGAAGCTTTATTGGAAAGTAATTAAATTGTTTTTGAAACAGAATAAAAATTAGCCAAAAAGGCCATAAACAAGAGGTAACGAACAACTGTGAAGGGCTGAGTATAATGCTTTAGAGACAAGCACTAGCTCTAGTATAATTAAATATCTTTTCATTCAAGTGGTAATGTAAGGCTGAGCCTCTGGGGTCTGTTTCCAGTTCCAAAAGGGTGAAGTACAGTGACTGGATAGCTATTTTATGCAATTCTTGATGATATAAGTATCTAAAATTAACCCATACTGTTGTGTCTCTCTCCCTCCAATTGTGTGACTTAAGGGCATTATCCCAATCTATCTGGTGTTATAATATGAAACCCAGCCGCAGCACAGGATGGTTTGACCATGACTGAGTTACAAATGGCAGTTGCATACTGGTCTTCATGGTCTATTTTGTCTCAGAAGTTCAAGTGGAGTATGAATGAATCCAAATGGAGTTTAAAAAGCTGGTTCCCCCCCCCCCCCCATTTGTTAGCTTTTCTACACACTTAGAGAGTCTTTTGAAGTGCTCAATATCAGAATACACCCAAGCATCTCAAGACTGTGGACTGATTGACAAAGCATCTTTAAAACAAGATTTTTTTAGAGAGGTTCCTAATGCTGTTTATGCAAGTGTTTGTAACAAATACCCAGAGTCTTGCTACTAAAAAGAAGTTACGATTGCTTCCGGAAGATGTGACACGTATCATCATGGTGGCAGAAAAAGAGGTGAGTTAGAGTCAGAGAGAGAGAAACCCAGGCTTTTTTCTTTGGCCTTTTTTGAGCCTTCTATGTGTACAGTCAGCCTTTCAACGAAAAGAACTTCTGTTGGCAAAAAGATTTATAACCCTTCTTCATTTAGCTTATTACATGCCCAAACTACTTAACACAAAAGCCCTGCTTCTGATCACACTCACAGGAGTATAAATCAGGAACAAAGGTAATGCCATTGAAGTTGGTTTTTCACCACTATAAATGAGATCACAATTGGGCTCAAGATTTTTCTAGATCAAATATTTTAAATTAGTGCAAGCCACAATAAGCATTCAGTGTATAGTGCAATCATTCTGAAAATATACAGATTAGAGAGATATAATTCGAAAAATGAATTTGGCTGTGACCCTGGGATTTTGGGATTTCTGTGGTTTGTATATGTTTGGTTTTGATTTGGTTTTGTTCAGGTTTTTCCTTTCCCTCTGCAGCCTGGAGCACAGGTCACCTGCAGGGTTAAACTAGTGTATATGGTGAATTCTCTGTAACTTGGAGTCTTTAAATCATGAGTTGAGAACTTCACTGATTCATCCAGAGGTTACAGGTCTGTTAAATGTGGGGATTTGAGGATCTGTGGCCTGCAATATACAAGGGGTCACACTATATGATGGGGATGGTTTCTTCTTGCCTTAGGGTATGTCTACATTGGAGGCTTAAAGTCAGCTTAACTTCCCTTAAGTTGATTTAAGGAAAGCCATGTCCACATTAAGCTTTTATTAAGTTAACTTAAACACTTGCTTAAGTCAACTTAATAACCCGAGCCCTTAAAGTCAACTTAACATATTGTAGATGGAGTTGTCTACACTGTAGGCTTTGTTAAGTCAACTTAATAAAGTTGACTTAACAGAGCGCTCTAGAGAGGGCATAGCTTTTAAGTTGACTTTGTTCAGTTGACTTACAGTCAACCTTCTTAAGTCAACTTAACTGAGCCCTCAGGTCTAGACATACCCTTAGTCTTCATCTGACTACTTTGAGTGGACACATCTTACACTACTGGCTTACAGGATTGTACTTTACTGTGGTAGTAATATTAGTAATTTGTACAGTTCCAGCATATGTTTCTGGAAAAAGGGAAGATATAACAGATGGGTGAAGGGAGGAGTAGAATGAGCATTGAAAAGGCCAATGGCAATCCTCAGTTTTAAATGCCTTTCCCACAGTTTTGTTCTCCATTATGAACACTCAGAACATGATCTTTATTCTTTCAACAAAACAAACAAGGAACCCTGTGGCACTTTTAAAGACAAAAAACTTTTTGTGTTGCATGAGCTTTTGTGGGAGAAAATCCCACTTCGTCAGACACTTTGATGATGGGGGAACTTACATCTGATGAAGTAGGATTTTTCTCCCACAAAAACTCATGCAATAAATAAATTTGTTAGTCTTTAAAGTGCCACCACACTCTTGTTTGTTTTGCTGAACTAGACTTAAACAGCGACCCCTTTTGGAACGTATTCTTTCAAGTTTCTGGCACACTAGATTGTGGAGTCCTGTTATTGCATGACTTTAGCAGAGTCAACCTGTGACAAAAGACAACACTGAATAATACAAACAGCAGTAGCTTATCAAGGATTTTTCCTCCCTCTTCCCCCATTCACAATATGACTATTTGAAATGCACAGGATACAGTTTTGTTTTATTTTGCAGAAATAATGTGTTTTCCTTCTGACAGTTTCCCCTCTCTAAATAATCCCTTTTCTCCTGCATGTCATCAGTGTTTAATAGTTATACTGGTGAGTCACCTTCCTAGCACAAGTCTGTTTATGTTTCTAACCTGGCAGATCAAGGAAATGAGCATGTGGTTACTTAGTTACCACGTAAGTGCCAATGACCTGTTGGGCTGAGTGAATCTTAGGATAAGAAAGAGCCTTTTCAACAGAGAACGCTGGAGATTATTATGAACAGCAAACAACTTTGCTTTGCAAAATGTTGCACAGATACAGTTGCGAAGAAGATAAGATTTTGCAGAGGGAAGAGATTAGAACAAGTCCTACTATAGTTCCCTTTTGTAATTTAATAATGTTTTATCCGAACCAAATGAATGTCTTTTAGGAGCAATTCCACTTGTACAAGGTTGACAGGAAAACAGGTCTGCTGAAGTGCTGCAGACTATCAGCTTCCAAATAACCTTTTATCATTCTTCGCTTACTGATTTTTTTTTTTTGTTAATAAAATCACCATGTTTTTTGTGAGTGACGCAAGCCTCTTCTACAAAAAGATAGCAGTTCATGTCTGTTACTTATCAGGGTCTGGTCACTTGGTAAGTGCTCGAAAAACCAAACCAAATCTTGCATTTGGCCTTGAATAGCTATACTTTGGAATCTGCTTTGGATTTTGAGCCGAAAATTGCAATTAACTCACTGTAGTGAGATAACTTGTCTGTTTTGATCCTACCATTTTCTAAGATAATTTCTTTTCTTTGGCAATTGTTAAAATACCTATGTTGATGATAAAACTATTCATTAACTGTGATTATGAATGAGGTCAGAGCTAATTTTAGCCTTAGAAATTACATGTGCTTTTAATTTTGTTTGAGTGGTACATGCTAGTTTTCATAACCACTGATGATACCATTCTGTCTGCCCTGAAACATGTGAATGTTAAGGAATACAATTGCGCTATAATTTTCTCTTCTTAGTATTTACTAAAGATCAGAATTCCAGGAAGTCTGAACATTTTGGCTTATTTATGACAGTGAAGAGTAATTCTCTTTGTTCAGTTGTCTTTTTTTAACAACACCCTAGAAACCCTAGTCCTCTCCACAGACTTCACAGAAGAGTGCTTTAAGGAGGCGAGGCTGGAGATATGTCAGGATAGGCTATGAAAGGAGTTCTAGACACAGTAGGTCACTTGGAAGAAAACACAGAAATGATATTAGGAGAAAAAAAAATGAGGTGAGTTTGCCATGTAGCTCGGGTGCAATTACTCAA
Source organism: Podocnemis expansa (assembly GCA_007922195.1). Classification (NCBI taxonomy): domain Eukaryota; kingdom Metazoa; phylum Chordata; order Testudines; family Podocnemididae; genus Podocnemis; species Podocnemis expansa. Next base: position 12,001,377 of record ML682028.1, read on the forward strand.
CAGCTCTAAACATTCTGACATTAAGCCAAGTGACCATATTGATTCAGCAACTTAGCAGATAATGTGTTACCCACTGCATGAACACCCTTTCCACTTTCTCCATAATGACACAGTTACTCCAAGTGTATCTCCAACTATCTTCACCAGAGGTTCTTCTGGAAATTAAATTATCCAAGATGTTTGTGGTCAGCAGCCTCGTAAGCAGTCTCTGTATGCAAGTAGGCAGCTGTGTGAACAGACTGTGAAAACTACCAGGGAAATAATAAATTCCTGTCTAAGGCTTCCAGTTTCTCTCAGTCAAAGCTGGCAAGGACTGGGGAAATAAGGCAAAACTCCTGATTGATAGTCAAAGCAGGAACTGAGGTTCTGAAAAGAGAAAATTTCCATACAGGCTTAATTTTTGAAAGTGGGTAACGATTATGGGTTCCTGAATTTTTGATTCACACAAGTCACCACGTTAGGCTGCTCCCCACCTTCGCTAGCTAATGGCAGATGCCAAGGTGAAGTGCTGCACCCTGTCTCTGAGATAAACTATATCTAGGGTGCAGGGTGTTCTCAAAGCTACAGACCGACTCAGTGTTAGGGTCCTACACTGTTCTATGTAAAAAGCTGGGATGGGGGGAGCGAGTGTGTGACATCTCTCTTACCTTATCCTGTGGGCTAAGAGTTATGTGCCTAGGATGTGGGAGATGGCTGATTCAGATCTTTCACTTTACTGGAGGGGAAAAAGGATTTGAACTGTGATCTACTAGCTTTCAAGTGAGTGCATTACACAGTGAGCTATGGAATAGGCTGAGGCAGTGGTTCCCAACCTTTTGTAGGTCATGGCATGCTTGATGGAATATCTTGACCCTGCAGGACATGAGTCCACCCCTTCCAGACCAAATCCAGCCATCTCCCCAGCTCTCTGTGACACACTTACTGCTAAGAAATGTGTCCCAACATAGTGGTTGAGAGGTGCTGGTCTGAGGTGCTCCTTCAGTCTTTCCTGTCATAGCTGTTCCACTGTGCATAAAGGAATGAAAGAACCACTGAGCCATAGGGAACTCACAGGTTCGATAGCGATGCTGTACCTGGTATTTTGAGCACTCAAGTGGAGACCCATGTCCTAGTCCTCCGATTCAGCAAATTAATGACTTAAGGAAACTGAAGCCAGAGAAAGGGAAACTTCAGACAACTGGGCAAGGAGAATGAGTGGAAGACCTCATCCAGCCTGAAATATACCTGCTGTTAATTTTCCAGTTATAGTGTTGCCAGACAAAATATAATTCATCCCCTCTTCCTATAACTGTGGGAGGAGAACAACAAACTCAAACATGTATCACACAGACAGGTCCTCTATTTCCCTTCAGTGCATGTACTATTTATAGCCCCCTTTAACTTTCCTGGAGAATCATTCACTTTCTTTCTTCTCACTACAATGATTGCTAGTGTTTTCAGGATTATTTAAATAAAGGACGGTGTTCTTCCTGTTCCACTCCAGCCCCTCACTAAGCTGATATACTTTTTTGATGCTGTAAATAAGGTTTAAAAGCTCTTTATTTATAACTAGTATCAAAGTTAGGCTACTGCGGGAGCCAGCCAATGAGGCAACAAGTTAAAAGTTCAGCTCAGATAATGACCATCCTGTTAACTGCTCATACTTTTCTAGTATCTTTACCACAGTCATCTGGAAAATAATTAACAGAGCTCTCTGATAACATTATGGATATTTGCAAAATATCTGAATGGAAACTGTGTTAATCCATAAAAATAAATGTAATATTACTGTTGTTGTGCTGGGTTTCCTCACTGTGGATTCCCTCTTGCTTGCAGTACACCCACCACTCCCTTCTGAGGCAAGTGCAATATAACATGTGCTTTACTTCCATTGTACTCTAAGGCTATGTCTACACAGCTCTTTTATTTCAAAATAACACTTATTTCAAAATAAAAGAAATTGAGTCTACACGATGTTTTCTTATTTCGAAAGGACAGATCCCGTCCTTTCGAAATAAGAATTGTCATTTTGAAAAAGTAAAACCTGCCCCCCCTTGAAACGGCCGTTATTTCGGAAGGGATATTTCGAAATAACGCCATTTAGACCTGATCTTTTGAAACAACATTGTGTAGACCTGTTGTTTTGAAAGAACTGGTTCTTTTGATTCTTGTTTGTACATGTAACTGAAGATAAGGGAGATCTAGGTTGGATATTAGGATAAACTTTCTCGCTAGGAGGACAATGAAGCATTGGAATGGGTTACCTAGGGAGGTGGTGGAGACTCCATCTTTGGAAGCTTTTAAGGATTGGTTAAACAAAACCATGGCTGGGATGATTCAGTGGGAGTGGTCCTGCTTTTAGCAAGGGTTTTGACTAGATGACCTCATCAGGTCCCTTGCCAGCTCTAATATTCTCTGATTTTATACTTCATTTTTGTGGCAAACAGTGATATTATTCCATATCACATGACATTTCCTGGATTTCTCCCTCCCCCTCCTTTGAGTAATTACCTTACATTGCCGTGCAACCTGTGTAAAATGGCCTTAGCAACACATATCTGCAAAAAGTAAGCAAAGCTTCTTGGGTTATCCATTTCCTTTCCTAGCAGATGGTTTAAGCAACTAAGGCCAGATCAAATCATTGTTTGAACACTGGACACAGAATAGTCTTTGAACACAGCATTTTGCTTTATTTTAAGAGACAAATTTAGATCTTAGAAATAAAGGAGTGCACAGGGACTGTCACGCACAAGGATTGCTCATGTTATCAATATAAAGAAACTAATTACCGTTGATTTGGAGTGAAGATTGCTGCTAGCCATGGTTCATTTGATGAAGAAAGAATAGCTATGATTAATATTCATAAAACAATTTTAATGTTCTTTTACTTTTTAGTTATGCTCCATTTCCCTGATTTCTCCTCTGTACTTAGTGAACAATTTAACCCCATCTCTAAAGTCTTAACAGTGAAAGTTTCATCAGTTTTCATGTTTGTGGATGATATTTAGCTCCATTCCCCTCTGTAAAGGGGCTGCTAATCGTCTTTTCTCTTCTGTTTTTTTAAATCATGTTACATATTTATCTTACAGCAGTGCCTAAGGCTGAATCAGAATTGAGCCCCCATTGCTCTAGGGACTATATAGAACCAGAAATAATATACTCCCTTCCCTGAGGACCCATAGGGTCCCCAGTCGCAAACTCTTCCCCATGTTCTTAACTTTATTGAAGTCATTTGGACTGTTTTTTGTGTAAAATTAAGCATGTGCATAATATTTCCTGCATTGAGGAGAGGAACCTAAAACTATCACTAATTTTCTTCTGCAGATCTTTTACTCCCACCATTTTTCTTGCCCGGTGCAAAACGTTTATTTCTGTTTTTTAGCCTACAATCACCCATCTCTGCATGTATGTGTAGGTTCACAACTGCCTAAGATGCACACACAAATGATTGTTAGATGTGCAAGTGTGGAGTTTATCAAAATGTTCACCTTTTGATTAGTTATTTTGTTGGTTTTTAGATCATGAAGAACATATTCCACCAATCTTTCAATGCCTACAAGATGGATATTGAACCCAGGGTGAATGAATTGACTCTACATCATGTCCAGTGCAGTAGGCGACTCTTTGAGATCATGCTGTCTCACAGGAGGGTTACAGCAGCATTCATGGAAGAGGAAAATGTAGTGGTCACTGTTGAAGGAGAAGCAGCCAGAGTGCTGAATTTTGATACTGGTGAGTTGGAAGTTGCCTTACAGATCTGTAAGCATAACACCACAATTAAAGATAGGAAGAAGGAAAAACATCCTGTGTACAAAAATTAAAATGAATACCAGTATTATTCAGTCAGTGAGAGAACAATCTCATTGCTCGTAACCAGATGTAGAATTAAAGTGCCCCAGGCTATCTGAAATGAAGCCTTTGAGTTAAGAAACATAAAGGATCAAAGTTTATATAGTAAAACTGCCTAATGCCCTTGAATGAAATGTAGGCAGGAATGGGTTGGATTCTCTATCACTAGCAGTTTTTAAATCAGGACTGAATGTTTTTCAAAAGACATGCTCTAATTAAAATAGGAATCAATTCAATGTGGTCTGTATTTATGCAGGAGATCAGACTAAATGTCCCTGGTGGGTTTGCGAGCTAGGGAGATGAAGAAATAGCTGTTGCTCCTTACCAAGATTGACCATGGAGTCTACCTTAAAAGTGTAAATTTGGAATTACAAAACTATCTGTTATAACTAGAGCACCAAAGAATCATCAAAGTAATTAATCCATCCCTGTCTTCAATTTATTTTCTATAAGACTGTGATTCCAACTGTGTAGGATTGATCATGAAAAGTATGTACAAGATTGCTTTTTATTTGAAATAAGAAAATTGAAAGATACTTAGCAGTAAGGTCCCTTTTGAATTCTATTTCAAGCTCAAAATATTTTAGTTTGTTTGTATACAAAAGATACAAGCTAAAATTCTTGGACATACTAGTAATCTCTAAAAACTAAAGGATCTAAAAGTCTTAAATAGATCTTGCAGTAAAATTGAATAAGTTTAAATTTAAATTAAATTAAACTAATCTGTGATGTAGTAAACTTGTTTTATGGCCTACATAACTTCTAGTGAGCTAGCTCTGCTCAAGACATAAATGAGAATTATTGCAAATGGGCAAGACTTTGAGAGGCAGATATTACTACAGACTTTCACTTTTGTTTTTCCAATTGTTTTGAAATATAGCCTCCTGTACAATGTATGCTATAGTCTAATCTTGAGGCATGACTCATGGAGGCGAGATCCATATTTGAAAGAAACATTTGCAGTCTTTACAGATACTGTCTGACTGGAGCTGATAGCTGTTCATCTGAGAGCAGCCAGGAATTTTACCGTACCTCTAAACTATGAACAGACAGCTAGGCATATCGTCTCTCAAACAGGCAAAAAAGCTCTCTGCCTTATTATCTGATTGCTCTCTGCAACATATCAGATTTACACTTGTCTTATCCAGGCACCTCATCTGTGTCCAGTCTCTGGCAGACAAAACAGGCCCCAGTCCGTCAAAACACAAAAGCAAATGCTTAACTTTAAGCAGATATTTTATATGTATCACCAAGCTCAAATCAGTATTTTTTGTGACAAAACTGGTATAAGATACTTGATGTTTGATTGCTTAAAGTAAAGGGGATTAACAACTTTACTTCATGTGCTAATTGGAATAGGTTTCATTGTGACATTAACTGGCATTTCTAATATTTTTTAAAAATGTATTTTATCTACTTTCTGGCAGGCTGTGGAGTTAATCTTGGCTTGAGAGGCTTGGAATCGTTGGAAGAATTCATTTACAGAGTTGCAACAGCAGTGGATCAGAATGATATCTTTGAAGCCCTGTCTGCCAAAATACAACATTCAAAGCAAGTGTCAGAGGATTTTAAGCAGAATGGATTATTTGCTGCAGTGTTTGAATAAACAGGTGGACTGAAGCATTGCAGCATTGTGCAGATCTGTGACTACTGATAAGCCAAAGGAATGCAAAATGCAAAAAAATCCAGGACCTCAAAATCAGTACAGCTGCCCAAAACGTCAAAAGGCCTGCTCAAGCCATTTAGGATCCAAAGTTACTTCTTCTCCATCTCCCATGGAGGAATCGATGTTCTTTTTACTGATCCTGTAGTCCTTACTCCATGGAAAAGTCTATGTGGTTTCCCTGGGAATGCTCATGTGATAATTGGCTGCAGTCAAGCCCTTGATGGGGCAAAAAAAATGGCCTCAATTTGTCCTCTGAGGACATGATTTTTTCCCTGTTGAAGTTATTGGCAAACCTCCTGCTAATTCCAGTGGTGCAACCTCGGTTCTGCTATGTGACGCACATGGGCAGACCCTTGGGCCCACATGGAGACCCAGTGAAGTCACACCTTAATCTCAGATGTCTGGCTGAAAACTCATGTCAAGTCTCTGGGATAATACAGATAAGATGGGAGTGATGCTGGTAGACAGAGGAATAAATCTGGATGATGTGGCAAAGGGTTAGTCTGCTCTCTTAATAGGTGGGGTGCCCTCTAACTGTTAGACTTTGCAACATAAGAGTGTGGTTAAATTCCCAACAGCTCTAAAAATCAAGTAGCAGTGGCCAAAACATTGTAAAGAGTGAAAATGTTTGTTTTTTTTTTCCTGGCGTAAACCTTATTGTCATGATTCCAGCTAGAGCTAGTCAAAAATGGAAAATAAAATTCTGAAAGGTGTCAGTTTGAAGTAAATTTTTGTTCCACGGGTTCTGAAAGGAGCTCTCCTTTTATTAATCTGTTGAAAATTTAAAAGAAAACCCCAACAAACTTGTTCAGTGTAGAAAATTTCAGGGAAACCTCTCTAATTTGAGGGGAGGTTTGATTTTTCTCTCTCCACTCCTGCCTCCCTTACCCTCGCTTTTATCTTCTTTCTGTTCAGAAAGGGTTAATTTTAAAAGTCAATCCTGCATGTACTGGATCTGCTTGGATAAGGAATTAAGCATCTGAGATTTCTTATTTACCCCACTGCATCAGTGAAACTGGTGAAAACCTAAGTCAATGAATTGCTGATTCATATCCCATCTGTGTTTTGGAATGGATTGCTCTAATTTAGGTTCAGAAGATCTGAAAAAGTCTTAGCAACTTTTTTTTTTTTTTTTTTTTTAAGATGTACTTCTCTGATCAAGGCAGCATATTTTCACTGTCTTCTGACTGATATTTTTTTCTTTTGTCTTCTCTCTGTGTCTACACTTCTGAATATAAATGTACATTATCTATTAAGAAATTTAAAGCATTAACATGCATGGTATATGATAAATGCTTTAGAAAAAACACTGAACTGCTAAAATAGTACTGGTGTATGCACAGTTTTGTAGATGATTGATGAACGTCTTTTAAACCTGGGCTCATGGAATTACTCTCCAAAGTCTCACTAATGCTGAGATGAGTGCATGCTGTCAATGAATCCATGCTTTAGGGTGGGATTTTGAGACGCGAGATAGGTGCTTCTGAAAAACTCCCCCCAAGTCACTGAGTGTTGAGATAAGAATATATAGCTAAAACATGCTAAATCTGAAAGAATGCAAAACCAATCAGACACCCAGAAATCACTGGAGGTTTTTTGTTGAAGTCCCAGCCCTGTCTCCAGTTTTGTGCCTGGAAACAGTAGTCCTCACAGTTAATTGTAGGTGTAAATGGTAGAGCCTCCTTGTCTAAGTTTCTGATTGTGCTCTTAAATGAGATAGCTCAACAACCAAATTTTAACCATTATTCATGTGCTGTTACTTAGGGTGCACAGCTCAAAAATGCATTTTGAATGTGGATAGAGAACTCAGCAGAACTCGGGTCTCCTGGCTCTGCTTCTAGGCTGCTGGGTGACCTTAGTCCATTCATGTCAGCCCCGATCCTGAAAGGCATTTACCTGCCTAACTCTATTTTGATGACTTAAACACCACTCAGGATCTGAACCTTCACCCGTGTGCCTCAGTTTTCCCATCTCTAATATGGGGATAATGATAGTGCATGCCTTTGAAAAGTGCTTTGACATTTACTGATGGAAAGAGCTGGACTCTATCATCTATGATTTACCATGATAAGCACAAATATTTCCACTCCTGGAAGAATAATACTGGATAGTTGGATATTTCACAGATAACACTGTAAGCCCTAATATCTGGACAGTCCTTATAATACTGAGTTGTCTCGTCACCCTACATGAAAGGTAGTGGTTATTTAAAGTGCATATGTATATACAGACACACATACCTACTTTTAAACTTCCTGTCATTCTCTGTGATCGTAAGCGTACATATGTACGTACTTTATTTTAACTTTTAACACTGAATGACTAATTGCTAGGACCTTAAATCTAGCACACTGCTAGTGTATCTTAGGATACAGATATTTCAGATGCTTCAAAGCTGCCTGGCTGACACAACTCGTCTCCATATTCCCATCATGAAATTGCAGTGTTTGATTGTTGGGAGGAGGTGCTAGGGAGAGGGGAAGGGGAACTCCCTCAAAAATAACTTCTTGACCTTTCTGCCTGTAATCACCAATAGGTTAATAGTCTTATTGGATTTGAAACCTTGGAGCTATGATCTTGAAACAAATGATTGCCTTAGCTATGATGCCAAGTTCCAAAGGGGAAGCCGTGTTAATGTCGTTCAGTAAAAAAAAAGGATGAGTCTTGCGGCACTTAAAGACTGACAAATTTATTTATTGCATGATCTTTCGTGGGAGAAAATCCCTCTTCAAAGCATCTGATGAAGTTGGATTTTTTCCCACGAAAGCTCATGCAACAAATAAATTTGTTAGTCTTTAAATGCCACCGGACTCCTCCTTAGCAACGATGTTGATCTTGCACACTCTCCTGTTATAGGTCACTCACACAGGCTCTTCCCAGGGCTGGCAGCTCAAGGGAAAGTACGTCACTGAAGTGCCTCCTTCCCTCTTGGATGCTTGCACCCAGCAGGGAGCTGTTGCAGCACTTTTCAATACTCCCAGCCCTACTACTGTAAATTCTCTGTTGTGAAAATTGGCCTAGACATAGCCAAAATCTCTTATGATGGATTGACATTGGGAGCTGCTTCACTGTCATTTCACAAAGGGGCCTTCAAAGTGATAGAAGCAGTAAGGAAAGAAGTAAATCTATCCTTGCAGGCAGATAGGATGCATATGCAGTTACTGGGGAGCAGGTGAACTGTATAGCTCCAGTACCACATAAAAATGTAGCATGGGGGGCCTAACTATTCAGTTACGTTGCTTTGTCTACAGTGCCATCTGCTGCAATCTTCAGTAAATACAGGGGCAGCTCCACTGCTGCTCACTCCACTGCAAGGAATGAATGATCACATTGAAGAAGATCCAAAGGGGTGGGTAGCCGTGTTAGTCTAGTTCAGTAAAACAAACAAACAAGGAGTAACACATGCAAGGCATTGAATGCAGTCGTTTGAAGTGGAAATCCATCAACTTCCCGGAACCACAAGGCTCCTTGTTTGTTTGTTTTACATTGAGGAAGGGGCTGAAGAAAAACAATGTTTAACAAAAGAAATGAAGACATTTTGCTTGACATATTGTATGGATTCTGAGACTTTGTCTCTCCCATCCACCCTCGCTTTGTTACAGGAGACTAAGCATATCCCAAATACTCAAGACTCTACCAGAATATAGCCCGAAGTGCTGAGTTGTAACCCTACTGATGACCCCCCCATGCTATTACAGATGTTCATTAGCAGCTGGCCTGTTTTCCTAGAGTACTAGGATGTCAGATTCTGCAGCTCTGGAAGAGGAGTCTGTGGAGATTGATCATTTAGGTGGCCTGCAGCAACAAAACCAGAGGTTTCCTCCCAAATTATTGATACAAACATATGCCATGATGAGGCATATTAACCATCACTAATGTATATTGTTCTAGTTCCTGGACCCTTCAAAGGGACTTCTTGACAAGTTGTAATCTCCCTCAGGGGAAATGACAAATGTATTTCTAGATCAGTGAGGGCAAGGTGATCCAATGCTGGCCAGGTCGCCACACTAACCTGGGTGAAGGGAGTGAAAGGGGTCAAGGATAAAACACTGGTAGATTTTTTTTCCCCCCAAACAAACAAAGACTTTGTAGCAGATCTGTGGCACCCTACTTACACAAGTTAGCAAAGGCAGTGATCCTCTCACAGGTGTGCAAAGAGCAATGAAAGCTGTTCTAATGCTGCGAAGGGCAGGTGGGAAACTATCATGTTTGAAAAGAGCCAAAGGGGCAGCTGTGTTAGTCTAGTTCAGTAAAACAAAGAAATGAGTCTTGTGGCACTTAAAAACTAACTATAAATATAAATAAGTTTGTCAGTCTTTAAGTGCCACAGGACTCCTTGTTTGTTTTATCGTGTTTGATTATTTAATGCTGTGGCCCATGGTCTTTCCCAGGAATATTAATACCAAACATAAAAAAGTGATGAGGTCGAATCTCCTAAACCAGGGGTCAGCAATCTTTGCCAAGCCTTGTGCCGCTCCTTCCTCTCCGACCCTCAGCTGGTGCTGGCAGCCCCCTCTGCTGAAAAAAATGTGGCAGCTGCCTGAAAATTCAGCAGCGGTCATGGCTGGAGTGGGAGATCTTCCCAGGCATGCCATGGAAAGAAGTCACCCAGAGTGATATCTTGGCGGTGTGCCTGGGTTCCCAATCATGCCACAAAAAAAAGTGGCTCCTTTTGGGGATTCCCAGGCATGTTGCAGAAAGAAACTGCCCGGAGTGGTTCCTTTGGGGAGCATCACACTACAGAGGGTGGGCAGCTTTTTTCTGTGTCACATGGAGGCATTGGGGGACCCCACTGTGTCCCAGCTGCACCCGAAGGAAGCCGTCCAGAGTGACTTTTGGTGGCAGGCGTGGCAATTTCTGTCGTACCACAAAGGGTGCCACATGCTGCTCTCAGTGGGCGTGGACGCCATTGTTGGCACATGTGCCAGGGCTTGCCTACTCCATCCTCAACAAAGAAACTGGCTTAAAAACCAAGATTTTCTCAAGTGCTGCAACCGATTTTTTTGCTTGGGTTTTTGACCGTTTCCAGGTCTGGCTCTTGAATGAAAACACGTGGCTTGTGGAAAAAGTCAGCAAATCAATTTAGTAGGTAAAAGTATACGGCTTTATGCCTCAGTGCAGCTCTTGAAGCTTTAATAATCAACTTGTGTGGCTCTTGAGTGCCATACATTTGGCCACCCCTGACTTAGGCGCTACTTACTGCTCAGTTTTCTCATTAGGCCAAAATTGTGCTTTTCCTATAAAGCAGGCAGCGTGCATTGTGATGTGATGCCAACACGGAGTCTGCTGGCCCTTGCTAAGATTAACACATTTCTTTATTGCATGAGCTTCTGTGAGCTTGAAAAAGCAAAAAACCAACAAGGAGGCGTGCGGCACTTCGAGACTAACAGCTTTATTTTTCGCACGAGCTTTCGTGGGAGAAAATCTCACTTCCTCGAAGCCGTAATTTGTCAAGGGCTAAAGTTATTTGACCACATCAGCCATACGGTTAGCTATCTAATTGCTGGGCAAGAAATACTGTACATTTTTCTCCCACGAAAGCTCATGCAAAAATAAATCTGTTAGTTTCAAAGTGCCACACTTTTTTTTTTTGGCTGGACTAGACTAACAAGGCTATCCCTTTGCAGCTTGCAAAAGCATCTGCCAAAGGGGGATTTTCCCCCAGGAAGCTCATGCAATGAATAAACCCGCCCGTCTCTCACTGCCCCAGGGCTGCTGCAGCGCCTCCCCTCCGCCACGTGCACAGGCCCCTCCGGACTACATTTCCCAGCGGGCCCCGGGCGCCTCTCGCCGCGCGATGGGCGGGGCCCGGCGGAAGGGGCGTGGCCGTGGCTGGCTGGCGGGCGCCCGGCGAGAGAGGCTCGGCCCAATGGCTGCGCTGAAGTACGCGGGGCTGGAGGACACGGACAGCGAGGAGGAGCTGCCGCCCGGCTGGGAAGAGCGGACCACCAAGGACGGCTGGGTCTACTACGCCAAGTAAGGGGCGCCGGCGCGCGGCTGCCCCCTGCCGGCTGGTCGCGGCGCTGCTGCTGCTGCTGCTGCTCCCCCTGCAGGCCTGGGGGTGTGGGGGGCATATGGGGTTGCTCCTCCTCCCCCTGCAGCCCTGGGAGTTTTGGGGGGGCACATGGGGCTGCTCCTCCTCCCCCCTGCAGCCTTGGGGGTTTTGGGGGGCACAAGGGGCTGCAGCTCTTCCCCCCCTGCAGTCCAGGGGGTTTTTGGGGGGCATATGGGGTTGCTCCTCCTCCCTCTGCAGCCCTGGGAGTTTTGGGGGGCACAAGGGGCTGCAGCTCCTCCCCCCCTGCAGTCCAGGGGGTTTTGGGGGGGCATATGGGGTTGCTCCTCCTCCCCCTGCAGCCCTGGGAGTTTTGGGGGGGCACATGGGGCTGCTCCTCCTCCGCCCTGCAGTCCAGGGGGTTTTTTGGGGGGCAAATGTAACTGCTCCTCCTCCCTCTGCAGCCCTGGGGTTTTTTGGGGGGGGGGGCACAGGGGGGGCTCCTTTTCCCCCCCCCGGCCCCGGGGGGTGGGCGGGGAAAAGCTGCCCCTCCCCCCCCCCCCCCGTAGGCCTGGGGGTGCGGGGGGGCTATGTTCCCTCTAAGCGGCGCATGGGTGCGCACGCACACAGGTGGGGAAACCCACGGCCACAATAAAATAAGGTGGTGGCGGCCACTTCTGGCCCCTTCCTAGGCCGGGCGGCCGCAGCCGCTGCTCCTGGTCCTGTCCCCAGCCGGGGGCGTGGCCTGCAGTCAGGGGGCGGGGCTTGGGCCTTCCCCAGGGCAGCGACGCGCCTGCCCTTGCATTTATTTTCATCCCGTTCTGTAAGTTCCCCGTCTTCACAGCGTCTGGCGAAGTGGTGTTTCCTTCCACGAAACCTCATGCGATTAATAAATCTGTTAGTCCTTAACACTTTGCTTTTTTTACTGACTTCACGGGGCCTTGTGATGTTAGATCCACTGTCATGTGAGGTGCAGTGAATGAGGGTGGGCGGACACAAATAAATACCTTTGGATAGAAAGAAGGGAAAGGGACAGGAATGTCCTACATGTGAGGGGAGACTGGGGTGAAGAGGGGGGAATGGGATAAATTCAGCTTTATATGTGGGAGTGAATAAGTTCAACGTTAAGCACGCATAGTTACAAGTGTTATCTCCTATCTAGTAAGTGGTTAACGATACAGGCCTGTGTAAAGATGATAAAACTCCAGTGGGAAGGTTGTAGGACAAGGGTGTGTTTGGGGCCAGTATTACATTTTTAGGGCTTAGGGTATAACTTTCATGTGTTTGTAGAGATATGTATACATATGGGGGAAATACTGTTCTGCATAGTGGATTGTGATGTTCTCAATTTTGTCGCATGCAGAAGGAGAGAGCAGATGCCATAATATTGTGTGGGGATGGCTATGGGGAATGATAAATAGGTACGGCCCTACCAAATTCACTGATCGTTATAGTCAGTTTTACAGCTGTAAGGTTTGAAAATTGGTTGATTTCAGGATGTTAACATCTGAAATGTCATGGTGGTGTAATCATGTGAGTCCTGACCCAAAATGGGGGGGGGGGTGGTGAGGTGGCAGGATTGTAGGCTCTGAAGGCAGCCCTGCGATGAGTCTGATGTCCCCTGTGTTTCTGTGATTGCTCCAGCCTGGTCAGGACTAGCAGCTAGGGCCCTGGCTGGGGAGCTCCTAGCAGTCCTGGAGAGATCAGATTTCACCAGACAAGACCAGTTTCATAGTCATGTTCTTTTTCTCAGGTGCAAAATTGCTGTGGCCCTATTAATAGGATGTAGCTCAACCTGGATCTTGAGGTTTGCCACAGTTTTGGCTGGGTGATTCAGTGTCTTGTAGCTTCCACCCTGTGCCATTATGAAGATGTTAGCTTTAGACATTTCCATATTCTGGGCATTTAGCAAGAAAGGGTGATCTACAAGGGTGACTTGTGAGAGAAATTTCCCTTTACTGGAAGGGCAGTGGAGTAATTGTGTATTGAAGACTGGATGATAGCTCCAGTGGTAATGCCAACACAATCTCCCTTTGTGGAAGGATGAAAATGAAACAGCTGTGATTTCACCTGTGTGCTGTCAATGACTCTTTTTTTTCTGCTTCGGCACCCTAAATGTTGAATAAAGTACCTCCTAGTTTGCTCAGTGTGTGACAAGTATAAAAATAATTAATTCTTCTGCACAGATGAAATTATTCATTCTAGATTTTAACTTTTATTTTACTCCCACTGACTTCAGTGAGCCGAACTTGGTAAAAATTGTTACCATGTCTTTAAGATGCGAACTCTGTCAGGAATAATTATGCTGGCAAAAGCCCCTAGTGTAGAATGGTAAAACTTCACTTTTGCTGGCATAACTTATTTGTCTCAGGAGGACTGTAATAAGCTATGCCCAGAATTTCACTCATACATGCTGTCATCACACTTGGATTACTTTCCTGGTATTGCATACTGATAAAACTATGCTGACAAAGTGCTTCTAGAGTAGATCTGGCCCGTGCATGCATATGCACATGCATGCTTTCATTTTTTCAATAATTAAAACAATATAGTTAAACCACAGGAAGTATCTTATGCATAAAGAGTTTGCTCAATGGGGCAGACTGTCAGCTGGTGTTGAGTTAGCACCATTTAAGTCCTTGCAGATTTATCCCAGTTGAAATTCTGATATACATTGTAATTTATGTGAATATAGCTGACTTTTTAAAAGAAAACGTTTGATTTGTAATGGTTATAATTTTGTCTCTGATATTTACATGGTAATGAATTTTTTTAAACATGTTAATTTCCTAATTAAATGTTACACTCGTCATGTGTAGGAAATAAGGTCTAATGTCCTTGCACTCTTACAGTTCTCCTGGTAGACTTGTGGCCTTTTTTATTTCCAGTTCTTCCTGTCAGATTCCTTTGATGACAGTGGGTGGTTGAATGTGTACCCGTGTTTTCTCCTTTACCAGAAACATCTCACTTTGTACTACATATGTTCTGACTAAAATATTTTAGTAACTTACCAGTATGCAATGTAAACAAATGGTATTCCCCTGTGTATGTGGGTGTGAGAAATGATATTGATCTATAATTAATTTTTATATGAATCCAATCACATTTTTAATATTTCTAGAATGGACACAAATACATCAGAAGCTTTATTCACTGTATATGATGGAGTCTGAGTAGAGATACTTAAAAAGTATAGAATTAAAATATGTTGTGTTTCCACAAAAATGTTCATCTTTTACAGCAGTAGCAAGCTGACCCCAGGTCTTCAGTGTAGTACAAGGCCTTCTCTCTCTACTGTATTGTCAGCACATACAACTTATCTCTCTCACTCAAGTTCTTCAGGCAAACTATGGTTTGGTAATTTCTGTTATGGCCTTCAGCTTCAATTCTTGGGGAATAAAATTTATGTTGTATCCAGGTTTGGATTAAGGCAGTCCAGGATAATAAACAGTGATCCCTTCCCGGCTCTGCATAAGGGCTACTCCTCTTGGAGTGCCAGAAAATAGAAGAGATAGGACTGCTTCAGGGGAAGGTTGAGTGATGGTGTCAGGTTGGAGCCTTGGAGGCCCTTCAGAGTGAACAAGATGCAGTAGAATGGGGTTTCCTTCTTTCTCTTGGGGTATTACAAGGGATCCTCTTTCTCTTTTCCCCACTGCGAGGCACAAATAGAAGCAGGGATGCAGCAGCAGAACTTAATCCAGCTGTTGGAGTGTGGTTTTGTGGGGGTTTTTTTGTTGTTTTTTTTTTACTGAAGTGGGCATGTATAATCCATCCTACCCTTTTTATTCTGCTGAGGTGGTGTTGGCCTGCAGAGCAGTGGGTTAACACCCCAGTGAGATGCAGGGTCAAGTCTACCTGATGGAGGTATTGTTTCTGGCTCTCTACAAACTCAGGCAGGCGTCACTGCAGCAATTGCACTTGGGGCATTCTTTCAAACTTCTTCCCAGCTATGAGGGCTAGAAATATACTTCTTAAAAAGATGCTAATTCAGTAATAAGTTGTTGTGTTGTTCAAGTGTGGATCTGTACTATTGTATATATGCCTTAATTTGACCCTGCTTGTTTACTTGAGCCTAAATATAGAGAGCTGTGCAGTATCTGTTCAAATAGGTATTATTCACTGGAAAAATATTTCTGTGAACTAAGGGTTGGAATACGATACCATTATCAACCTTATTAAGTGAATCAGTTAATGAAAAATCACTTATTTGCTAGCTTATAACTAAGAACTCTTCAATCTGTGTGGCTCTCTGATAAACTTCTCTTAAATTCCACTTACTAAGGTGGAAGTTCCAGCTCTTTGCACAACACCTTACACATGAAGATTTTGGTATAACTTTGAAGGAGATTTTTTTTACTTCAAATCTTTCTGTAAAGTATTCCCATTTGAACCCTGTTGATCCCATTCATGCTTGCAAGTTTTGTGGTCTTCCTTCTTCCATCTTTTTGGAGAAGACTTCTGAGCCTATTAATGATACATTTTAATCATCCAAGGAAATTACTTGGTGCCTGCCAGCCTGACACATGAGTTTTGGCCCTGGTCTACAGTGGCATGGGATTTCACGCAAAGCACTTAAAATACCTTGTGTATCTCCCTCGAATTTCCTACCTTCAGTTTACCATAGGATCCCCGCAGTGGTGATTTGATGGGAAATGCCTTTCTGTCAAATCACTGATACGCTTCTTGCCAGGTAGGTCTAATCCAATTGGCCTCCGGCTCATTCTGCGTTTGTTTGAACGTGTCTTTATGGATACTCAATCAAACTTGAATAATCGATTCTATGCTGTCAGTGCTGCCAGTGACAGTGTGTCTTTGTCCTTGGATCCAAACTTGTGTTTTGTTCTGCCTGACTAGGTATTTTTTGAAAGCCAGGCATCATACAATGTATTTACCTGAGGCAGCATTCACAAAACTTTTTTTTTTTTATTACAGAAAGGGGATATTATTAACTTGTAGGGGAGTATATTTCCTTCCTCAAGAGGTTTACTCCACATAAAGGTGTAACCAGAATGTATCAGGAACACTGCTTTGATGTTTTATTGTAGTTGAAGGTAAATAATAGAAATGCATCTTCAAACAACTTTTTAATTGTCTAACTTTTTTTTTTTTTTTTTTTTTTAAACAGTCATCTTGAAGAGAAAACCCAGTGGGAGCATCCTAAATCTGGAAAGAGAAAACGAGTTGCAGGAGGTTTGTGTTGGGCTTTTGTAACATAGTAAATTACAGGTAATGGTCAGAAAAAGTGGAGTATTGAGGTACCTCAGTTATGGTGTGTTTGGCCCCAGCTCTGTCAGCAACTCTGTGTTAGCAAAGCCCTGTTGGTTCACTTGGGCTGCATGTTTGACCTGACTCTGTGCATGGGGATTAGTTCATATGAGCGTACTGCAACATGAAGGCAAATGGTAGGTGGCAATGCAAAGGTCTTCTGTTTACTGTCCTTCCAAAGGGGTAGCCCAGTTTGTTTAGTTCAGCCAAAAAAAAAAAATGTTAGTCTTTAAAAGTGGCATCAGACTCCTTGTTTGCTTACTGTCCTTGTAAAGTATATAGATTCAAGGCAAGATTTGTAAATTATAGTCCCTTTTTGTCACTTGGAAGACAGAAAGCATATTTATTCCAGCTGTAAATGCCCATCAAAAAATTCTTCTCATGTTGGGGAACAATGCATCACTGTCACACACACCCGCACCTGGCATAAATATATGTCAAGGAGTGAAGAGGGCATGACAGAACTTCAGAATGGAAAAATGCCCATTTAAGCACTTTGTGTCAGTGGCTCTTGTTAGACCAGTCTAAGCCATGCTTGTGTTGGCTCCCTGACACCTTCCTTCTCCTGTGCTGAGCCAAGCTCCAGCACTGGAGCAAATAAAATCCCTTGTTTACTAGTGCGAGCTCATTTTGCTTAACAAAAAGATCCTTGGTCAAGGGAAACTTCAATACACTTTGAGAAGGAATAAAACCAGTGCATTATAAAGGAGGGAAAGCTATACAGACAGAAAAACAGTCCTACAGTAAGAGTGGACGATGCAAGAAATTAACATCTTAAGTCATTTAATATTAAAGGGATGTTAGTAATTTTTTGGTGGTGGAGGGGAGAGAGCATTAGAAATAGGCATACCAGGGTGGGACTCCATCACTAAATGTTCATATTTTTATTTTCGATCTTTTATTTATCTTATTGTCAGCAAAATCTCTAAAGCCATTGTCTTTAAATAATCTTTAAAGTTTGTTAGCCAGAATCTTAAGAAAGGGTTAGATTGTTCATGTGCTGCCCATGTCTCATGTTTCACATTGTGTCACTAATGTTCACATACCTAAATGGAATGCTTTCAGTATATTTCAACCACAAAGGTGATGAGTTACAACTGAGATTTTCAGTCAAGTTTAGCTGCTTTTAAACAGCAGGACATTTCTTTGATGTTTAAACAGTTAAAGGATATTTTATAGTAAGATTTGTTTTGTAGGAAAATACTGTTTTTACCTTTTCCCACTTCTTTCCTGTAACCTATTGCATTCCTAACATAGACTTGTCTACCATATGCTGTGGCTCATTCCCATATCTGATATATCGAGTGCATTCTCTACAAAATCCAGTATTTTGATAGCTGCTGTGCTTGATCACGCATTCACACTAGCTCTGTCCAAGATGCATAGGTGTGTGCAACATAAAAGGCAAGATCAAGCATTGCGGGTGTGCACTGCATAAAGTCATTTGCGAAAGGACTACTAGCCTCCCACAAGCATCTCTATATTCTTGTTGTTAATGACCATATGCCAACATATATCATTTGTTCCAGATCTCCTGCTTCTTATACCTTTTATTTGAGAACCTCTCCTTTGTTTTTTGATTTGTCAGCAGTTCATGTTTTTAAACTTAGCTTTTGTGTTCAGGTCAGTCAGGTGGGTTTACTAGGGATGGAACTGCTTGTGTATACTTCCCATATTCAACGATACCAGGAGTTCTAGTTTCTTGTACAAATTGCTTTGAAAAATTTTAAATGTGACCAGACTCTCAACAGCTATATAGAGAGATATTTTCTGTATTCTTCTAGATCTGCCGTATGGGTGGGAGCAAGAAACAGATGAAAACGGACAAGTATACTTCGTGGAGTAAGTATTTGAAAATGTAGAGTGTGAATGTATAGGAGAACTAACGCATGCAAGATTTAGACCACTCTACTGAGTTTCAGTAATACAATTCTTGGTGTTATATATACAGAAACCAGTAAACAAAAACTTAATATTTAAACTTTTAGCCATGTAATTCTCCCCCTCCCCCGCCATTTAGTAAACTGTTTTGTATAAACATGAAGTGAAGAATTAAGAGTGGCCTGAACTTAATTCTGTAACAGAATAGATTTCAAGTACACTCTCCTACCTAAATAGAAGGTGGAAAGAAATTATTATGGAAATAAATTCTTGGTAACATAAATTTGTGGAATAGCAATAATAATGAAAAGAATAATGGCATTACTTGAAAGATTGGGGATTCCAAACAGAGTACCCAATTGTCTGTTAGTTTTGTCTGTTGTAAGGTCAGAAGAGAAAGAATTGTGAATTCTTCTTATAATAGGCTGTGACTTTGAAGTGAGAAGAATTTTGGTCTATCAGACTTTTAGCAGGTGATGAACCCTTATCTGAGGAGAGCTGGAAAAAGCATTTAAGAAATTGATTTAGTGGTTGCCTTTCAGAAGAATGATAATATGGATCAGTTTTTGTAAAGCAAAACCTGCTTCACACTTTCCATAGGTGACTTTGCTTATATGGACTGCCAAGGTACCATGGTTGTTTGGTCTGTTTTTACAATATAGTAGTGCTCAAAATGTATTGGATGCTGTGTGAAAATAGAACCCCTGCCCTGGAGGGTTCACAATTTAAAGAGCAGGGAGCAGAAAAAGGGAACAGTGAGTGTGGCATTGACCAAACAGTCAATGAAAGGAGAAGGGAGGTGCTATTGGCAAACAATAAATCAGCAGAGAGGGAAGAATATTTACAGTCCAAAATGTAGAGACTGTTCACACAAGTGGAGCACATGTGTTGTGAAGGTCATTGATCAGAAGTGAGCAGAGAATTTCCTTGACAAAATGCAGTTCCTGCAAAATACTTATTTTCCATGGTTGACAGGGGATCTTTTTAGCCAGACTCTCCCTAGCTACCCTGTATCAGGGAGGGAAATCTAAATAAAATATTTCATTTTGAGTTAGTTCAACAAAAAAATTATATTTTGAGTTGAAGTTTTATTGAATTGAATTTTGAATCAGTTCTGTGTAATGTCAAACTGCATTTCTCTGTCAGCAAATTGCCTTATGGGAATTGTAACTTGGGGCCTCATCCTAATGGCTGGGCAGGATTGTGCTCTTTGGAGAACTGCATCTCCCACAATGCAGTGTAGACTTCCCTTGACCATGTTCTGCTTGATGCCTCATGAGAGATGAGGCCTGGGGAGGGAGTCTGGACCAGAAGGTGCGTTGGGGGCCCCTTGCTTCTGAAGTACAACTCCCAAGAGTCAGTGCATCACAACAGGAAAATGCAGCTTGATATTGAAGTGACTCAAAATGAAACATTTCTGTTCACTTCAGTTTCAGTAACGTTGAAAAATTTCCATTAAAAATGTCAAAATGAAACATTTCATCCCTTCTGAACTGAAATTGTTGAAATATCTGTTTGGGGAAACTTAATTCTGTAACAGAATAGATTTCAATTACACTCTCCTACCTAAACAGAAGGTGGTAAGAAATTATTATGGAAATAAATTGTTGGTAATATAAATTTGCTTACCTTTGAAAATCTGGATTTTCCTGTGGGAGAGAAATTCTGAATTTCACTTGGCTCGATTGCTCAGCCGGGTTAGTTCTGCTATTCCTGGGGACTGACTCTGACCAAGGAAGATGATGCCACTTCTGTTCCTTCTCCAGCTTATCTGGCTGCAGGGTGCGGCTGGATTTAAATTAAAAGATGGAGCTCTTTGAAGTCAAATTGCAAAGTTCTCAATGATGTCAGTGGGGGGCCAGGATTTCATCTCTAGGATGCAGTCCCAGTGAGGGAGGAAAAAGAAATGGAGGCGTCTGTGCAGTACCATCTTACTAGCTCTCATTGGACAGAGTTAGCAGACAGTGAGAGTTGCAACATATTGTAAACAGAACTTGACAGTAGCAAAGCAATAAAGAGCTTACCTGGGGGAATGGAGGGTGGAGAATGGAGTTATGTAAGCAGGCGGTCTCTGGCTGGTGTTCTGCTCCCCTGCTTGTTCTCAGATCACATGGGAATAAAGTTGACCCAAGCACATCTCCCCCTCTTTTTGGATAACATCTCCCATTGTGCAGTGAGGTGGAGCTACTGCTGTTTAACCAAGGTGGAGGTTTTGTAGAGTACTGAAATATTGCCTAAAAGACATGCTGGTGATGGAAAAATATTTCACAATTCCTCAGAGTGGTTAAAGCACTGGAATTGGAGACAAGTGTGATCTGAGTTTTAGCTCCTCCACAGACTACACATCCTCTGTTGACTTGCTTCATTTTCTGCCTCAGTGAACTGAGTATCATAAGCCTCACATACTTTTATATAAGAGTTGTGACGGTTAATTTATTAGTTTGTGAACCAGTTTCTCCTTCTCAAATAGGCGATGAAGATAGTTTTGTGTTCAGAAATGTTAAATATTATTCATACATCACTTAAAAGCAGCAAAATGTTTTGGAATGTCTGGCTGAGAAAGATAGATTGCAGACACCAAGAACAAATGAAATAGTGAGGACTGGGAAGTAGAAAGTGTTCTGTAGTGAAATCAACAGGTACTTGATCTATTCCTTGACCTTAAAGGCTTCTAACTTGCAGCAGTAAAGGGTAAGCTAGATTTCACTTCAGCTAAAGGATGAATGACTGTGTTTGAAGCATTTGAGCATTGACAATAGTTTTCTCTCTTTCTGCAAGCTTGTAGTAGAGAAAAGCCCTAAAGTTCACCCATCTTCAAAGCATCTGACAAAGTGGGATTTTCTCCCACAAAAGCTCATGCGAAAAGTAAATCTGTTAGTCTTAAAGTGTCACACGACTCCTTGTTTTTTTTTAACACTTGTGAGGCTGGACTGTTTGGGTGTGACCATTAGCAATGAGCTAGTGCAGTCTGGTTCATGATGGGAATTACATTGGCGTAACTATGCCTTTCAGGGGTGTGAAAAAAGTACACCCTTGAAAGAAGTAACTATATTTGCCTAAACTCTAGTGTAGGCTGTGCTAGGTTAGTGGAAGAATTGTTCTATATCTGCCTCTCGGAGAGATGGATTACCTACACTGATGCAAGAATCCCTCCTGTTCTTCAGACGCAGTGTGTTGACTGAAAGCTGTTGCAGCATAGCTGCAACAGCATTTCAAGTGTAGACAACTCTTAACTCGTAAAGATCTTTGTCCCTGAGGTTAAAAAGGAATGAACGAGTCTCATGTTCTGTTTGTAACATTCTTGGCATTAAGACAACACATTGTTCATTAGAAAATTGGGAACACTTCAGTGTTTTCCTAGTTCTTGCAACCTTACTGCACAGCATAGAAGAAACAGAAATCTTTGAAATCTTGTTCTTTATTTTCATAGCCATATAAACAAAAGGACTACGTACCTTGACCCAAGGCTGGCGTTTACAGTTGAAGATAATCCAATGAAGTCTACTACCAGACAGAGATATGATGGAAACACTACGGCAATGGAAATACTTCAGGGTCGTGATTTGAGTGAAAAGGTGGTTATAATCACTGGAGCAAATTCAGGAATAGGTAGGTCAATATGACACTCCTGTGAGTAAAATGTTATAGTTCTTCTAGTTGCAAACAATTCTGCCTTAACATCAATTAGGTATGTTTAAAAATGTGCGTTCACCTTTTATTTCTGGATTGAATTTACATCTATTATTGCTAAGGTTAAGTTGCTTAGGGAAGCCTAGGTCCCCAAATCATCCAATCATTCCTCTTCTAAAATAGTTTGTGTGATGGCACTGGTAGGGATATAGGCAGTGTATAGTTATAATATGTTTTTAAGTTATTGATCAGGTGTTTTTGTTTTTTGTTTTTGAGGGAGCCAATGTTGCTAAGACACAGTTAAATGGGGACTGGATATCAAATTTGATTTTTCTCTCAGGCCAGTGCAAGTAATCCATTGAGTCCCCCAAAATGTTACATAAAACTTTAAGTGCTACTGACTTTGGAACTATCACAAGAGCGGTGGAAACAGGAGAACTGGTAACTTGAGAGATTATCTGGGTTTGTATTGTGGGTTCTCCTCCTCTTCCCCAATTTAAGGATTCACTTTGCAGCTCTGGATGGTCATAGCTAAATATAAGTGTCTAGTGCTGGCTATGAAGGGCTACTCCTAAAAGTGGCAACATGTTAATCTATCACGCTCACAGGAGACTACTGCTGAGCTTGATTTATCCAACTTTCTTTTACCTGTGTCTCTGTGTATTAACCAAACAACCGGCACTCCAGAAGTAGGCTCTCTCTCCGGTGGCCACTAGATGGTGGTGCTGTCTTACGCTTTCCTATTCTCTGGATTATCTGAATTTTTTTATTATCCGATCTGGCCTCAGTTCTAGTTAGAGCAGATAAACAGGTTCTGCTCTATATTAATGAAAACCAGAAGCATCCTTGGGTGGGTGTGAGACTGGGCAGAAAGAATGCTGGATATGTAGGCTGTTGTTGAAACTCTTGAGTAATTTGTTTTGTTGTTTGCCCATTTTTTTGAGCATTTTCTTCATCTTGGGGAATTGGGAAATAAATAAGGCTCTCTGTCTGAAAGGAGCGTCTGTAGTATTAATTACAAAAGAGCATCTGAAAAGGCTACACAGAATAACTGACATTCAGCAGTCTTCCAGCCTCATTGAGTAGGTCACTCAGCCACTCGATTGTACCTGTATGATGCAGATCCTGTCAGTGACTTGAGCCTCTGTATTGTTTTTTTTTTTTTTTTTTTTAAAGCCTCCGTACAAGTCATGGAAATACAACAAATGGGTGGTGTCAGGGGAATGAACTAAATGTTGGGCCTGTGCTGCTTCATATTGTGAAAGATACAAGGGTAGGAAAACCTGGAGTTTTCTCTCAGTTGAACTTAAAATGCATGTGAGTGCTTGAGGTGAAGATGCAGCTTGTGACTCTCAAACCTCTCAGGTGGCACACTGTCTTTGACATCACTGCAGATTCTGTCTCTGCATCTGGTACTAGTTGCTGACTATTGTACAGCGAAACATTTCAAAGGTGAGGCCCTTGCCTCTTGGATATAGGGGACCAAGTAGCGTCCTGTGCTGGGTAGGCACGCTGAGTTGTCCTGATGTTGTGAGACTTAGGATATGTCCTCAGTAGAAATATAAGTTGACCCATCTTAGGTCAGCTTACAGCCACTCCAGTAATTATTGTGGTGGTTTATATCCACATTATCCTCTGTGGGTTGGTGGTGTGTGTCCTCATGAGGACTGCTTCCACAGATCTAAGAGGGGCAGTGTGGGAATCTGAGAATCTGGTTTATTATCCCTGCTGGCAGCTTGGCTATCCAGTAAGGTATCAAGCTCTTGGGAAGCTGTCTGCGTTCCTATCTCCGTTCTCTGATGGGAGAGGAGGAAACTTCTGGGGCTTCTGCCCTCTCCATTCCCTGCGGGAGTTAGGGAAAGCCACACGAGGGATTCTTGTCCCTGCTATGGGTTGGAGGACACCGCCTTGGGGGTAGTCTTATCTATAAAATGAGCAAAATTATATCCACTATAGAAGTCTGCTGTGAAGATTAATGAAAACTTGTATAATTTTTAGCAGTGGTGTTCATTGTTACTTGATGAAATTAGATCAACAGTCTGTGCCTGTTATTAACGGTACAAAAAGTCGTATTTTTCTGCAGCTCTTCTTTCAACTCTCAAACACATTATTTCTCCATCCCTTCAGATATTTCCTTCAACTTTTATCTTCTTTCTTAAAGCTAACAATTAATCCATTATAGGTCCGAGGGTGGGGAAAACTTGTTAACTAAAGTATGGAATTTAAGTTCAGACTTCTTGGTTTTGTCTCTCTGCTTTCCCCTTTGTGTGTGGTTTTTTTTTTTTTTTTTTGTACTTAAAAAGTACCACAAAACACATTCAAGAAATGAAGTCCCCCCTACCCCCCCAAGATGTGGTTAGGGTATACAATGAATAAATGAAAGTGTGTCAGATTATGGTGAAAACTTAAGTGTATGCACTAGATGCTTGAAAGTGTTAAATGAATCAACTTTTCTAAAATGTTTAGATTTTAGCGGTGAATATTTACCAACTATCAAATTAAAGCTGGTATTTGTGTTATGAGGCTGGTAAATATCAACTTTCTTTTTTTTAACTTTCCAGTTATCTTCTGACCATGTGATAAACATTCTTTAGATCTTGCTTAGTTTTAGCAAGGATTGTATTTTCATGTCCTAAGTATTGCATTAGAAGATGAGTTAGTTATTTCTGTGCTGCAGCTCTATATTATGATTAATTTTAACTTCAGCCATGAATGGCCTTGTAGTGTTAACCCACCCTTTTTCAGAAACTGACCTTGTCCCTACAGAGACTTATGCACAGAGATGTTCTTTTTTGAAGTCATTGAGACTACTTGCAATACATAAAGTTAATGGTTAATTCATGGTTAAGTTTTTGCAAGACTGGAGCTTAAGTCTGAGTCTAAAGAAGAATCCTTTTAGTTTGCATATTGCATTTGTACTTGCCTGTAAATAAAAAAAAAAAATTGAAAGAATATTTTTTTTTGTTTTTCTCCACTAGAGGGCTGTATTGCCCTTTGAAAGTAGTAAACAAAAGAGCTTTTGTGGTTCTCTCTTGTTTTTTGTTAAATACTCTTGAGTTTTTTGTAATGTATTTTGTTTTCTTAAACTATTAATGCTAAAGTTCAAAGTGTCAGAAGTATGTTAACTGTTTCATTAAGTTATACTGTGTAAAATGAGAATATTTTCAGCTTTATTTGCAATCAGTTCTGCCAAATTACCCTATGTGCATATTTTTTAGTAGTATTCATTTTTAATATTGGAGAGATAATAATGTGACTTGTGGGGAGCTGAATAACACAAATATTGTGCATTTTATGGCTCGTCTGGCCACACTATATGATCTTGAAATTATATATACCTCAGTTTCGTTTTCTTTATGGTACACATTGCTTACCTAACCTATTGTGAATATCTGACAGAGTAAGAACAGTAAAATGTAAATGGCACAGCACTGCTTATGGTGTATTACTGACAAACTATAGCAGGACAAAATGTGTATCTTTTTGTAATGGTGCAGACTTTGCAAAACATTTTAATGCCTCTCCCCCATCTTATGTGAGGTTGTTCATTTAACTCCAATGGTTAATTTTATTCTATACAAAACCTTCATGCATAGGACCTTTTCTGTATTTAAAGAATGAGATATAGTCCATCAAGGTCACAAGCAATCTATTAACTACACATTTAAGGGGATGCCCAGATCAAACACAGAGGTGACCTCAGAAAATTAAAAGCATTCTTGGTTTTAAGTAACTTACTTTTTTAATCAAATAAAGAAAAAAAATTCCAAAAACTCTTGCACTGTATGTGAACTGTATGTGCTGCATTTAGTTGACTCTTGATTACAAAGCCTTTTTTGAGGACATAAACTCAAAGGAAATGTTTTCCGATCAACTATTTCAAAACCAGTAGCTGTGTGTTAATACTCCTGTTAAATAGAATATTATTTTGTATTGCAGTATCAGCGAGAGATTCTAGTCAGGACTGACGTTCTATTTTACTATGCACTGTTAAACACACACAAGAGCTTTCACTCTCCACTGACTTACGGCGTAAAAAGTCATCTTGTTTTTACTTTTGCCCCAGTACAAAGCTGCAGTGTTGGAAAGTTTTGTAAAGGCATGTTGGTGCCTGGAAGAGAGGATATGTTTTTTAATATATCAAAATTAAGCATCTGCTATATGTTATTAATCTGTTTTGGATAACTGGCCCTTGATTTTATAGAGGCTTTACATACATGTGTATTTCTCTTCTCTTTCTCTGTGGTCTCAATTACCGGTGGCTTTTAGGTGGGTTCAACCTTGTGTACCGGAGTTCGACTTGCATGTCGTTACTAGAACAATAGCCTGAGACAGCTGTTAATAAAGACTAAATGGAATGCTTCATTAAGTCCTAGTTTTGTAGTATAGCACTTAAGTTTTAAAAGCCAGAAGTCTGTCTTGAATTACCATTTTTAACAATAATTGAAATCTCCAGAGAAGAGGACATGCTTCATTAAGGCTTGCTTATACAAACAAAGAAAACACTGAACAACTTGCATTGCTCATCTTAGCTACTAAAATATAGTTAGAAGCTATATCCCTTTAGTGTTTCTTAAACTGATTTTTACTACACCCATTGCTGACTCTACTGTTGCTTGAACAAACAGGTAGTGTCTGCATCAGGCCTATGGAGCTGGGAATAAATTCTCAATACTCTTTATCTAAAACTCTTTGCTTTGAGCATAGCTATTGGAGTTGTATCCAGTGTACCTTTTGAATGAATTGTGTATGTAATCAAGCATTTTTTCGGCACTAATTCCTGTAGGTAGGGTTCATTTTAAAGTGACATTTGTGTGTTCCTACATATATCTTAATATTGTAAAATGTTCCTCACCCCAAGAAAGTAATATACCTTGTCAAGTGAGTAACCTATTAACTTGCTCTCTGCCAGTTATCCTGATAAGGTATGGATGACGAGATTTTGTTCATAGGCAGTCGTGATATTTAGATATTATGCTCCTTTGACTGTTTTACTTGCCGTTTAGTGAAATAGATTAGTGAACTTGGAACTTGCCCAGTTCAAACCTGTGATCAGTATGGAACATCTACTTCTTTTTTTAAATAGTTTGCTTTCCAGGAATCGAAAATTCAAATGGCTCTCTGGCGACGAAAATTAAAAATCAGTTGCAGTAGGCTAATTCCATTCAGCTTTGGATCAGTGACACATCTGAGGTTTGGTGCCTCCAGGGGATTATGTGAACTTCAGATAGTTGGAAATTTGAGAATATCTGTCCATTTCAGTTAAATGCTAGGAAGGTTGTGGAATCTCCGTCATTAGAGATTTTAAAGAGCAGGCTAGACAAACACCTGTAAGGGATGTTTTGAGATGGTGCTTGGCCCTGCCATGAGTGCAGGGGACTAGACTTGATGACTGTCATGGTTCATTCTGTTTCGAAGATCCTATGTACCTCACATAACTGATGAAAGGGCTAACTGGAACTAGAGAGCTCAATTAAGGTACCTAAAGAGGGGCAGGCCACCCCTTACCCCCAAAATTGAGTCCTAGTTGAAGAAGGAACTAGGTGGTTAGTATAAAGAGAGGGAGCCTAGAGCAGGAGGCGGGGGCTCTGCAGCGAGATGCTGTGGCAATTGGACAGTTTTCTGTAGCTATCCCCAAAACAGGAAAGAAGACTGGAGAAGTAGTCCCAAAGGCGCGTCCCCTGATGCCACTGTTCTGGATGAGGGACAGGGAATTTGGAGAGAATCCATGAGGGCTGTGGTCCTTTCAGTAAGCCTAGGCGGGACAACATTGTTTATATATGGCCAAAACAAAGGACCAATCTACTATCATAGAGGATTTTGGCAGCAAGTCTGAGAGTCCTCCACAGGGAAGGAAGATTAAGACAAATAAGAGCCTGGGCTCACAGAAAGCAACAGAGCCAGAACTTCTGAGTTACAGTCTTCACCTTAAAGATTTGTGTTGTCCAAATTAATAAACTACTTTGTGAGATGCGTAGTATTTGCTGAAGAGAGCTGGAAAAGTATTCTTGAGGAGACTCGGAAAGGTGCTGCCTGCAGTGCTGTCACTAGCCACAAAGTGGGGCTCTCTGAGATGACAATTTTCTGCAGGACATGCATCCCTCCCTTACCTTTGGTTCCTGGGGATTGCGAAGCTTTCGTCATGACGTAGTTTTAGACAGAAAGTTGTAGTAGTTTATTTTTTTCCCCCTTCCCTTCTCTGTCTCTAATGCTCATACATGTGGAAAAACGCTGACAAAAGTCCCTGCTGTACTGATCTGTGACTTGTGTGAAGATTCACCTGGTCACCTTGCAATGGAGGATTGAGGCCAATGGTCTCTTGTTTTACAGGTAGAATGGTTCACTGTGGAATCTCAGGGAAAGTTCTGAATTCAAGAATCCTACATTTTCTGTCTCAGTTTTGAGCACTTACTATTACCATAAATACCAATGACTTAAAAATACCTCGGTTTGTGACAGGTTCAGCAGCTTGGAACAGTGATCCAGAATCAGCCTTCAGTGAGCTTCATGTAAGGCAGAAATGTTGCATTCACCTTCCATGAAATTCTTCTGCCACTTGGATAATAGAGTGGTTTTGCTCACTCTCATAAACAACTTATGCAGAGGCTTTCAGGTCTGCAGTACTCATCAGTTCACTCCTTCACCAGACAGCATTCCTATATAGATAGAAAATGATATAAATTATGCTGTATAAAACATAAAAATTATATTTGGGGTATGCCCTGATGCTCTTAAATATCACAAGGTTCTGGATTCTTCTTGGATCAATGGGCAGAAAACAAATCTGAATTAAAATAACGAATGCAATATAACTTCTTTTCATAAATGAGAGGTGGAACAATGTGTTCTTTACCTCCCCAAAAGGCTACTTCGTGTATATAGGGAAACATCCCAGACACAGCACTCTGCTTAGGATTTCAGCAGAAAGGACAATGCTTTTTGCTGAAGGAAAAGTTATCTGTGTGTGTTCATGAGTGGTGTGATAGTCGAACCCTAACTAGGCAGTGCAAATGACAGTATCTGTAGTCGGATCCAGATCACATGGGAGGATAAAACAGACCCCAAAATATCAGCGACTATCATGTTAATGATGGAAGTCTGATTCCTTAAGTATGTTCACTGCATTACATGGAGCCTCTTGGTGGCCTCAGCCCACACAAACCCTTCTATGAGCGTCACCTCTCCTTTGGGGCTAGAGAACACACACCCTCTAGAAGCATGCATTTATTTCTCTTGAAATACAGTATTTTCTATTTTATGTCTTTACCCTCTTTCTATTTGTCTCCAGATGAAATAGTTAAAAATGATTATATGAATTGATATACTTCTTTTGATAAATGATTCAGTAGACATTCAGTCCTGCTTGCTGTAGACTCATTTTCTGTTTTCTTGCAAGGCTTCTGAGTCTGTTTCACACTTTGGTGTCTGATATTTACTAATTCTTCTTGCAAGCAGATAGAACTTTCCGTTTCATTTTTCAGTGCAGAGAAGATTAAGATTTCAAAACTAGGGGAAAGCACTCAGGCTTGATTGTTCTGCTGTACTGAAAAATAAGAGCATTTTATTTAAGAAAAATCTTTTCTGTCTAGATCTTTTCTTTTTGTTTTTGTCCGGCTTTGTTCTGTTCTCTAACATGCATCAGTAGTACTACTGCAACTTTCATGTACCAGAGCTCTCTAAAGGTGGATGAACTGATTAAATATGTTCTAAAACTTTCTGTGATGAAATAAGGAACACCAAGAAAAGTTGTTTGCCTGTTACTTTTCTCTATTTACAGTGCTTTTGGAGTGTCTCCGTACTGCATTGTTAAGTGGGGCTCTTATCTCAGTTTTATCCCTCTACCTTTCACACAGAAAACTCTCTAATAAGGATTTGGGTGTGTTTCAAGACTTGGCTTGGGTATAGGTTAGAACCCAGACTCCAGTTTAACTCAAAATTGAATCTTCCCACTTTGTCTACATGCCTGAAGCAAAGTTACTTAAATGCTGATGATCTTCCAGTGCTCTTTCTACAATTCCCCTGAAGGACTGTTAAGGTCTCCCACAGTTGGCTGGGAAAGATTCCCAGAGTGTCTCAGCACAAAAAGCCATGAGATATGACCTCAGAAACACTGGAGTGAGTCTAGAAATCATGAGGACATGGTAATGTGGACAGGGCTTTGTTGTGAGGATGCTTTCAACCACTCTAGGCCAATCCAAGTGTTAAGCCTGGGTGTCTGGCAGCCAGAATATCTGTTCAGTGAAGACATACCCTTTGGGTTTTGTCTACACTTAAAATGCTCCAGTTAGCCTCTGCAGCATTTCAGTGTGAACACTGTGCCAACAGGAGGGTCCTGAGAGGTGATGACTAAGGTTAATGGAATTTTTCTGTTGATCTAATGCTGTTTACACTGATTTAGCTAGGTTGGCTTAATTCTGTGGCTCGGGTGTGGATTGTCTTCCACACCCTGTGTGGTGTGGAGTGGTTGAATTAACATTTTTAGTGCTTCACTCCTCAGAGGAGGAAGGAGATGGGGCAGTTAGAGACACATGCAGCACAGTCCCCACAAGATGCAGCACTTGCCAACACCACAAGGCCTTGCAGTAGATGCAGAACTATGGCTGCAGTAAAGACTTTGCAGAATCCAGAGGAAGGAGTGTGTCTTTTCAATGGACTGAAAAGTGTCAAGTGCCTCTTTCCCTGCTAGCCAAGTTTTTCTCCAGCTCATTTTTTTCTCTGGGATCAGCTTATGGTAAACTACATGGTATGTGGCTTGCATCAAACAATGGGGGAGTTTGCAAATGCCTTTACAAATGTGTGAACTACATTACTAATTAATTCAACTCAATCTGATAATTTGATGTAGAAATATTAAAAACAACACAGTGAATTTTATTGTAGTGGGATAGAAGAGGGAAGGAGACTTTGAATCAGTGGATGAATCTTGTGTGCTCACATGGAATTCTTTACTGGATATCTAGTAGTAACAGCTAACTCTTCTTGGAGCCTTTTTGATCGGCTCCGTGGTTTGATTTAGTGCTTCCATGAGGCACTGGGAGCAGGGAGGAGAAGAGTGTGTGTTATTTTGCACGCTTAGACTCTTAACTCCTTCTGTGACCAACAGGCTTTCTCACAGGCTTGAAAACAGAGTCTACCATCCATGATCAAATTATTTGCATAACCAATGCCTGGCTGTTCTGAAGATGATTGCAGCTATGCATACAATATGTGACACACAAATGCATATGCAAAGGTCCAGAAGTCTAGATCTGTGTTCTGGTAAGGTACTCTACACTACAGTCTTCCTTTTTCATGGAATTACTCCATGTCTCAAGCTCTGTGTGCTATTAGATGATGCTTCATTGCTATAGAACGAGGTGGCCAAACTGGCTTTTGGGCTGCCTCTGGCTATTTTACAGCTAACGTGGCTCTGAGGACCTCCTGTGGCCCCCACATCCTGCATTCTCCATCTATTGGGCTAGAGTGAGGAGCTCAGAGTTTCCCTGTGGTAGGGTGGTGGGTCTAAAAGATTCTGCCTTGTGGGAAAGATGATTTTGGAGGTGAGGGGGTGTGTAGGGTTCAGCAAGTTTGGCCACTTCTACTATAGAAGCATAGATGTAAGCAGTGAGAAGAGGCTAATATGCCCTCAGATTTATTTCTCTAATAATGCAGGCATGTTCACTGCTGTGTCTGCTGGTGTTTTGAAAATTCTAGTTTTAAATGCCCTTAAAAATGGGGGTGTCTTCTACTTCCCTTGAAATAGACCATTCCACAGCTTCATACATCACACTTTTGGTGATGCAGCCTAAAGACGTCCTTTCCCAGTTTGATACTGTTACTCTGGCTCCAACAGAATGTCTTAATTCTACAGGGCAGGGACTGACCACAGCACTGCAGCTCTTAATCTTTGTACCGGTTGAGTTCATGGCCTGCATGTGGTTTAAGGTGCACAGTGCTTCTCCAGGAGAACTTGAGGCCCATAGCATGGGGCATGTGGTTATTCGGGGCACTTTGGGGGCAGTGGCAAGGGAAAAGTAAATTATATAAGGGCTTCAAGTTAGGGTGCCTGCCTTCTGGAGTTTAGAACTACACAGATTTGAGGTCCATGTTGTGATGAAACCTACAAAGTTGGATATTTCCATTCATAGATCAAAAATAAATTTTTAATGGTTGAAATTAGTGAGAAGCAATCTGGCTTTTTAAAACTGATCTAATCATATAAAATGTTAGTTACAAAGGTGAGGACTTTTTTTGTTTAAAATATGATTGTTTCTATCATCTTTATAAATGAAGTTTTGTTCTCTAAGAGCTAGTTTATATTAAAGAGATTTTTGAGTGCATCTTTGTTTTCTTTATGCGGCTTAATTTATTTGAATATTGGGTATTGCTTTATTTTACTTATGGCTCTTACTTGGTGATTGTTATAGTCCATAACAGTTAATGAATACGTTGTATTAGTCTGAGAAGCTCTTTTATGAGATACGCTAGAAATGGTATCTGATTTTCATATTGCTTTTTTCACGTCCATTTTGATGAATCTATTTATTACTTCTGTAATGAGTAGTACACATGGTTGGTTAGCCAAGTTATTGAACTTTATCAACCTTGGCTGAAATTCACAATGCATGCCAAACTTGTTGTAACCATGTAAGAAATTACATCTTAGCTGAAAGATTCAATAATGATTACTCTTGTAATCATGAAGAACGGGAATTAACAATATGCCCGTGCTTTTATTCATTTTAACACTGAAATAACATGGTTGTAGACCTGATTAATTCATTTATGGCACACATTCACATTTCAGAATATGTTCAGTTATCTGTTATGAAAGGGTTAAAAAGATTTGTCTATGTGCCTAAATTTTTCTTGTCCAGCATCTTTTAAAATATTCAACTTGAAAAGATTTTTTCTGTTTATAACTGTTAATAGTACCATTCATGGGACCTGGATATGGAAAAGACCTTTTTGATAGCTCAATCCTAGTTCTACTAGAGCAGCATTTATTTCCCTTGGTGTCTTGTCTATACATATTCTGAGTCAGTAGTACAGTAGCATCGGGTGATTTTTAGATCTGCTTTTTAGAGCAGGTCAGGAATTTTCCATCAGAATGATTTTCCAAACAAAAAAATTTCCATGAAAAAAAATTCAGTTTTTCACCGGGCAAATGGAAAATCTGTGACTTCCTGGCTGCAGGAGAAAATTGAAATTACAAATGGCCATTGGGGGTAAGTGGGTAGTTAAAAAGCTGAAAAAAATCCACTTTTGGGTCTCCTAGAACAGGATCTTTCTGGAAAATCCTCTCCTGGAAAACTTTTTGATATTTCATCTCATTCAGGACAAATCTTATTTTTTAAAAACAGTTTTTCTTGGGAACGGATTTCCATTTTCTGGCTAACTCTAGGTCGTCTACAATGTTTGGGATTTGTTAAGTAAAACAGAAACTGTTGATTTACAGGCTTCTTGATCTTTGTTTTGGAAAGAAAATGATACTTTTCTGTGTGGTGGTGGTGGTGGGGGGAGCTGACTGAAATAAATGTTGGGTGCTTTATAACTTTCAGCTTATAGTATCTGGAGAAGATAGATCCAGTAACAAATTAGGAGGATGAACTTAATGACTAAGGAGGATGCTCAAACCTTCTGAAGCTGATCTTTTTTTTTTTTAAATAATATTTACAATGCTTATTTTCATCCACTTATGTATTGTTTTTCTTATTTAAAAAAGGTTTCTTACACAATTTATATTTTAATCTTGTGTTGCTTATAGCTCATGGTTTTGTTTATCCTCTGTACAATAAACAATGTTTTCCTTCTAATATTTTCTGTCTTTCTCTTTCTTTGCCAGGGATAATTGCTCTTAACCTGTTTTGGTATTTTTAATTCTTTTTATCCTCTGCTGCCCTTCTCTTTTTCTGAAAACCAAAAATGAATATTTATTTGGTTACTTCTCCCTTTTTCTTATATGGTAGAGGCATTTTTCTTTAAACCTCAGACTTTTTCATAGCCCCTTAGGTTGACTGTTCTCTGTTCCCCTCTTCCTTGGGCTTCATTTTGTAGTCTGTTACCTTGTAACTAGTTACACCTTTTAGGATTCCACACTTGCTTTATACAAAATGTTTTTTCTCAGTGTGTCTCTATGTTGCACTGAATTAAATTTCACTAAAATGTATGTTATTGAAATCCCAACATGATGTGATTTTCTGCTTTCTCTGTTGAATGCTAGTTCTAAATTGCAATTTGTGATCACTTGATCCTTGTCACTAAGATCAGAATAGTTTCTTTGGCTGTAATTCCTAAATTGTGATCACATGGTTTCATGTGTAGTTAAGGAACCTTTTTGATACTTATATGGCTATACTTATTTAAAATCTTTCATGCAGTTTAGTAACTGAGTTACTTCAGAAATTTTCCACTTTTACAGTCATTTGTCCTGGTTGTTTGCAGGAGGTAGCTTTTTGTTCATTTCTTGTCAAATAACTTCCACCGCCATGCCCTTCACTGTCAAATGTAGCTCTGTAGCACTGTAGGTGTGTTTGACCTATAACACAGTCATTCCATTTCTTCCATCTTCTCTACCTCTTCTGTGCAGAAAATGTTCATCGGTAATGAGTGAAGCTGGGTGAAATATCTGTAAATATAGTTGTTTTTGCCTAATTTTATGTGCTTTCAAGTTCATGAGATTCATGAAAAATTGGAGGAAAGTCAAAGTATGTCTGTGGTAGCGTTCAAACAAGAATTCCTCTACAGGATGTAAATAGTGCCCAGTGACTTCGGTTGGAGTTAACTTTTATCCTGTAGTGGGAGCAGAAATTGAATGGAGCCAGCTTATGGCAGTTCAGAAGTTGATCCTTCCTCCACACTGCTGATTGTGAAGAAAGCTTTCGAAAAGAGATGCACTTAGGTGTCCATGTCGTCTATCACCAGCCTGGTACAGTTTCTTTGAGAAGCTTTTGAATTGATTTTATTCATGAAAGGGGGTCATAATTCTGAAGGCCAATGATGGCAGACATGTCAACAGCTGTTTCATTTTTGGTTGAAGCATGGAAGAAAGGAGTGATGTGAACATATGTCCAGTCTACTCTGTGTGGTAGCTCATTTTTGAGTCTTGAGGGATGGAGCTAGGATTACAGGCTGCCTTTTAGGGAAGATCACCATTTCTCTTCTCCCCTAGCCTGCCAGTCTCATCTTTGATCAGAATAGACTCCTTGGTAAGCACTAACTTAGGATAGTCAGATCTCTAACTTCCCTTAAAAGCCAATGGGACTGAGGAGCCTAATTTACATTTGCGTCTTAGAAAACAGACACTGGGAGAAATCTTAAATCAATAGGGGAAAATGATTATCATAGGCAAAATCTGAAAATGTTGACGATTTACTGTCTGAGGTTGCAGGTACTGGTAAGTGCATAAAAATTGTTGACCAGTTTTTACAAACTGCAAAACCTGAGGTTGAATGTTACTGATTGGTGAACCTGATGGTCTAGCAAAGATGCTATAGGATTTGTGCAACTTGGATTTTAAGTGGTCTTTAATGGATTGTTTTAATCTTTGATCCTCTAGTTCTTTACCAGAAAAATAGTTTGCCTATTTTTTATATAGAGGTGTGAGAAACTTTAATTTTATGTTTCTATAGTGCAAAGTATTAAGAACTGTCATGAGTGGAGTTGGAGATAGAGTACAGGATCTCATAGCTTTTGTCCAAATGTGCCTCTTTCTAAATACAGTTTCCTCTCTGCCAGTTTTCAGAATTCACAGGTGCAAATTTCATAGGCAAATGGATTTTTGGATCTTGCAATGAAATCATGCGAAAGGAATTGGCCAAGGGGAAGAAAAAAGCCCAAAACAAAAAAAGACCCCAAAATCCACTCATGAAAAACTGTCTGTGTGTCTAGTTCCAGTATTGGCATTCAGCAGGTGGGACTCTTCCCCTGAAACCTTGTCTACACTGGTAGATTGCCTTAATCCATCTCTCAATGGCCAGACACCAGCATAGCTGCTTTTATGTAAAGCTCACGTTTAGTGATGTAAGCTGCAGTTTGTATGACTGCTTGAAACTGCGGCAGAGAAGGCCTCAGTTTCAGACATGGCGCTAGGTTTCTATCATTTAAGACTTCTAGTTCTTGCTTGTTTCCCATGTTCCTTGCATTTATGTACAGATGCTATGTGGTAATACTCTGATTATTCTTCATCTTTTGTTTCAGAACAACTCCATCTCCTGCCTTACTTTGTATGTTGGAACCACATGATGGATCATTTGCGTTACATAACAGCTCCCCTTCTCCCTCTTTCCTGCATAGTTAAAAGCACGTCTAAAAGGTCTGCCAGTTTTGAACCTGGGAGGCTGATACCCATCTTGTTTTAAACGGATCCTATCTAATCCAAAAAAGGCTCTGATAGTAAGAGGTGTTCCAGCGCTGTGTAAATCCCCTAATCTTCACATTCCAGCCTCCTCCGCTGTTTGCTCTTCAGTATCTGTCTTATTTGTTTGTTTGCACCTGAAGAATCTCTGAAGAGATGAACTGCAGCATGCCAGTATTAAATTCTCTTTCCAGGATCCTTAAGTGATTCATGACTGTATTTAGAATCTTCTGTAGCTGGTCGATCAATTGCATTCATTTCACATTTTCACCAAAAAGACAGAGGTGGGCATGTCAGGGTCTGGCAAAAAACTGAAAATCTTTGTTCCATTTTTTCACCCTCCCTTGTTTCTGTAATATAGATTGTAAGCTCTTCAGGGCAGGACCCTGGCTTTGAAATGCATAGCACAGTTTTTACATCACTATGGTGTTTGTGTAAATGACTAATAATAAATTTTAAGTTTGTTTAAGCAAATGGGTTTGGTCAAATTTTATGCAGTAGAGCTTGTAGTAATGATCTATGAAACTCAGAATTTCATGAAATAACATGCAAGTTAGTGATTGCAGGATCCAGCCCTCTTAAGCTGACAGCACAGTAATTATTCCGTCTTTAGATAAAATATCCCTTTTTAATTTTATGAAATTTATTTCTCATTAACATTGTGTGATTGTACTTGCCAAAAGGAGATTTAAAACATGCAGCTAATTTTTTTAAATGCTTAATTAGATCTCAGCAGTGGGGAGGCTTCTGATACTGTTAGCTCGTAGGAGCTGTGCAAAGATGTTTACACCCAGGAAGAAACTGGGCACACTTTGGCTTCCTTCCTTGTTTTTCTTTAGAGTGAAAATTCTGATATGTGACTTGAAATTATCAATGAGGGGGAAAAAAATCATTCTAGGGATGGTAAACTGCATTGACTCCAGTGTAATAACCCCTTCACCATACATATGAGCTCTTAATAGTAAAGCTATATAAGGCTCAGTCAAGATCAACTTCATAAATCAAATCACCTGGGGGTCCTATTTAGACTACCACAGGAAGCTGAGTGGACTTTCCAAACAGGTAAGACCTGTCCTCCCCATATAATAGTTTTGTGGTGGGTGTGTGGAGGAAGGAACAGAGGCACATTTAGTGAACAAGATGGCTTACAGTCCCGCAACACTAATATTTCACAAAATGAAAAGCTTTGAATGACAGTTGCCAATGGCAGTTCTTAGTGGTTACAACAGGACTGAACAGAGTTTCTTGATGCTAATGTCAGATGAATTCCTTCTGTATTTTTTCCTCTATTATGTGAGTTTTCCTGGCATAGGTTTCAAGATATTTTGCTGTATTACTGTGACATGATGGATACTTTTATTCTGCCCTCCTTATTTTGTGTCCTTGGAAGTGTAAAAATAACATCACTAACAGGTTGGGTTTATTAGCACTGCAGCTCAGTTATGCATCTTCAAAGGCTGTTAGACAAAGGAAACGTACACACCATTTAGGGTCATCTTTGTCATGTTTGACTGCCATCACTGGCCTGATCACCTTCTTGCAGAAGTCAAAGTAAGCAGGATTAGTCTCTTCTTTTGAATATAGATTTTCATTTTGGACAAGAATTCTTTTTTTATTTTTTAAACCATATAAAGACAGGGTTTATAACCTCATTTTGGGATAACAACATATTCCAAGTACAAGTGTAGGTATATGAGTTTCAGAATAAACAGACATATGTTTTTTTGTTAGTCTTTAAGTGCCACAAGACTCCTTTTTTTTTTTTTTTGTATTTCCAGTTATTGAAAGAAGGTGGTCTTCCTTTTCACATAAAATGTCTTCAGTTTTTGTCATCTATTCCAATAACTGCAGTTTTTGTCATCTATTCCAATAACTGCATATGTTAAAAAATTACCTTTAGAACAATATGTTAAACCAAACAAAAAAGTTTAATGTTATCTGAAACTGGTTTTTGTTTTAACATTGGTTGGATGGAAAACAGAACAAACACATTAATCATCTAAATTCATTTTGGTTGGCTTTCTCCATGACTCTTGAATCCAAGAAAAACAAAACTGTCCATTTTACACACACAAGGAGAGGCAAGCTATATCTTAAATGTAACGTCAAGCTTTGCAGTGAAAATTTGTGTCTGTAGTTAGTGTTAGCAGAATGAAAAAGAACTAATATTGAAGTATTTGGTATAGCTCGTTCTTAAGTCTTGAAAGGATTTTTAAAAAGTATGGCATTCAAATTACTTAATTTACATTTGGTGTGACTCAATTGAACTTCTCCAGCTGAGTTACCTTTCTTCAGCATCGATATTGAAAAAGAGTAACAATTCTTTCCCAGACATTGCAGTATACATGCATGAAATTGTCCGACACTTGTTTTGGACTCTGTAAATTCAAGAGGGAGTGCATATAACTTCATACCTTATGTTATGCAGTGGTCTTGAAATTATGTGGAGAAAACTCTGGATTTATCAAGATTGTCAAGGCGAAAGCTGAAGTTATTTCAGTCCACCTCCGAGAATTAGAAATCTGTTATCAGGGCACAGGAACCTTGAGGTGTGTTTTAATTCTTCAGCACAAGAAATCGGAGTGTAAATTTTGATTGTTAATGCGTCCTTGTAGGGTCTGCTGATCTTGTAGGATTAAAAAAACCTCATGTTTCTAGCATTATGATGTCTGTCCTAAAATGAAGGAAAAAAATTTGTCAACCCATGAAAACATTTGCAAGATGTTCTTGTTATGAGTGGCATGGGACAGGCTGAGTTAATTCAAAATGAAAGATCTGATTGGTTGATTAACACCAAGTTAACACAACTAATATTGAAAATCTTCACTGAAATCTGCCACCTGCGCCTAAATAACTAAATAGGATGATCATGTTGCTAGGATTTGTGATTTCATTGCAACCAGAATGTCAAATGTTCAGAATGCTTGGATTCACCTAATTTATTGTAAGGAAGGAGTGTTTAAATGGAATGCTAGATTTTTTCTGTGCTTATCTTTGTTGGTAATACTCAGTTCCCACTTTGTGTTGAAATAATCCCAGTGATGCACCTGTACAAGAACCAAAATATTTTACCTTGGCTGTATGTATTGCAGTTGACCAGGGTTCTTTTGCATAGGATTTGGGATTTGAAATCAGGAGATGGGTCTGTTCCTGGTTGTAATGATGACTTGTTATGATTGTGAGCAAATGCTTAATCTTTGTGTGCCTGGCTTTCTCCCTCAGAGAGCTGAGATTATGCCAGTTTTGTCAACATCTATGTCTGAAAGGTGCAGAATAAGAGCAAAGTATTATGAGGGGTGTATGTAATGCCTACAATAAAGTTTGCACCAATGTTTCCTTTTCTAAGGTGCTGTTTTTCAGCTGAGTTCTTCAACCCAAAATATGAAACTGGCAGGTTTGTTAGTGGCCCAAGAACCCATTTTTCCCCTAGCAAAGTTCAAGCCGTTTTCCATAACAGAGATTGGGCATGTAAATCTTTTTCTTAAATAAACATGTCTACAATTTATCTTGATTAGTTCTAGTTCCTCAGGTGGACAAAGTACTGGAAACTAAATTTGGCAGAGAGATGGAGGTCCTGTTCGAGATATGCCTTGCTTGGTCTGGTAAAACTTGGCTATAGTTCGTCAAAATTTTAGCGGTTTTAAAAAGCACTTTAGTGGATGCACACTTGATTTTGTAAAGTGAAGGCACAGCTGACTGCCAATGTTCTGTTGGGTCTGTGCATGCATGCATAGCATAGGAAAATTCGTAGGGAGTATTATTTTTATTTGTATTGGGGTAGTGCCTCGGAGCTCCAGTCATGGACCAGGGGCCCTTTATGTGCTAGACACTGTATAAATACTGTACAAAAAGACTGTTCCTCTCTCAGATTTTATAATCCAAGTAAAAAATGTAATAAATTTCTGTATGCTAACTTAGAGACAGGTCAGAAAGGAGACCTACCTTGGATGAAGAAAGCATCAACTGCCCTGCAGACACACACAGCTGGAAAAAGGTGTCCTTTGCCTAGAGGAAAATCTACGGGACTGAGTTTGTGTTACCAGCGTAGAGGCTTGATTGGGGGTATGGGGGAGGCACATGGTTCTTAAGCTG
Organism: Podocnemis expansa; assembly: GCA_007922195.1. Lineage (NCBI taxonomy): Eukaryota > Metazoa > Chordata > Testudines > Podocnemididae > Podocnemis > Podocnemis expansa. Next base: position 12,042,066 of record ML682028.1, read on the forward strand.
CAATTTAAATCCTGTGTGGCTGAGTAAGGAGTTGAGAAAATTGCTCTTTTCATAGTTTATCCTTGTATCAAGAAAGTCTCTCTTTGTAGTTGATGTTTTAGATTGCAATATTAGTAAAAACTGTTGCTTTTTGTTTTTATAGATTGAGATTGTAAATCAAGGCATTATTGTGTTCAGTTGTTCTGACTTCTTACTTAACATAGGCCATAGGGCTTCTCTGAATTAGCTCTTGTTCTAACTAGACCATATCTCTTAGAAAACACACTCAGTTTTGATTTTTAAAATTACCAATGATGGAGAATCTTCCATAACTCTTGGCAGTTTGTTCCAACCTTTATTTACCCATTTAAAATTTTTTCACCTTTATTTCGAGTCTGTGGGCTTGTCTAAATATTGAGTTTACTCATGGCAAGCCAGAAAGAAATCGCACTTTTCAACTTCCACTGCAGTTCTTTTGGAAATCTTTAAATTACATGAGTAACTTTGAAGAAGATTCTTGTTAACTCCTTTGTACTTGAAAGAAAAATATATTCTAGAAGATGGTCTCGTTTATTCAGAAGATTAGGATCTTATTGGGCTGCACAAATGGGGACTCCTGTGACAGATCAGTTTGCTTCAAATAAGAAAGGAAACCTGAAAGTCTTAAGAAACAGAGAAATACAGACTATAGCAGTGAAAGGAAAACCAAACACAGCTGTGAAAACAATATACATTTAGTAATACAATATGCTCATGGTTTCAAAGTGAGAGTTGGTTTCTGCTATTGTAGAGGCTATGGGTAATTCATCAGGGTGTAAAAAGAAAGAAACATGTATGCCACACAGAAACAGACTAACACTTTCAATCCCACAGATCACTTTGATTCACTCACTTAAACTTTCTGCTTATACTGTATTACAAGAGAAGAGTGTCTGTCTTCTGTATTTTTCTCTTTGTTTACATTATTTTTATGTTTAAACCGCCTATGACCTAATACTCAATAAGGCTTGCAAGGGTTCTAAATCTAAGATGAAGAACATGTGCAAGGATTTATAATCTCAAGGCTTTGAGAGTTCTGTTACAGGGTAAAGGAGAGTCAAAAGATGTTTTTGGAGAACTTTCAAAAAGTTTTAGATTTTTCAGTCTGGAGATTTCTTTGTGGATGTTTTGTAATTGATGTTAGGAAGACAGTTTTCTGAATATGGGGAAGGTCTCTAGACGTCTGGTTCATAGGTATTCATGGGTGGTTTGTGGAGGTATTCATGAAGGCTATGACAGAATCACTACTGTTTAGCATATTTTGGCTTTCATCTTTTCTCTTTTAATTCTTCTCTCTCTATTGGTTAATACTAAATTCTTATGTGTACTTAGAGTATAAGGACATGTTTTAAATTGCTTAAACATCTGGTGCAAGTTCTTCGTCATTAGTTTGTGGGATATTGTGGAAATAAATTATGTTCCACTCTCTCTAAAGGTCACTAGTTTGATTCAAAACAGACATATTTTTCTGCCCACTAAGTGAATGTTGATTGTAACTAAGTGAGCACACTATCAAGGTGTGAAAAATATGGAGAAAGTAGAACTACCACCAGCTGTTTAGTAAGAGGCAGACAAGAACAAAGAACTTGTTCTTTGAAAGCTGGCTAGTGAGATGCGGATCCTGGGTCCAGAGACTTCCAACTTGGGGAGGGTGGGTGACGGTGGCATCTCTCAATAATGAAACATAATATATTGGCCCTCTTCCCTGTATGATGGTAGCAAGCCAACACGCTGCCCTAAAGAAGTATACTGTGGAAGAGCAATCTCAGGATGTTAGTTACCAAGTTCCTGCAGTTGATTAAAGATATATTTATTTTAGAAGTGCCATCCTGTTGACTATTTTATGGAGAATGACGATTATCTGATAGACAGAGAGCCATATTCGTAGGTAGGTGTAAACTGACATTGCACTGTTGGATTTAATAGAGCTATCCTGAGTTACAGCGACTGAATCTGGCCCAAAATACAATGATGGTAGTCAGCTTGTGAGCTGGGTGTAGTGAATATACAGGGGAAAACCACTGACCTCTGGAAAAGAGTCATGAAGCCTAGGACTCTTGCATGGTAGCCCTCAGTTGAGGGTTATGCATAGTGAAGGTTAGAGGCTGAAGAGGCTTCCCCTCTATTTAGAACGATTAGGGTATATCTACACTGTAATAAAATACCCGTGGCTGGCCAGTGGCAAGTGGCTGGGCAATAAAATTGCACTGCAGACAGCCAGGCTTGGGATGGAGCATGGGCTCTAACACCTTCCCCCCACATGGAGTGTAAAAGCTCATGTTCCCTCTCAAGGCTGGTACTCTCTTCTGCAACTTTATAGCCCCCCAGCCTGAGTCCTGTGAGCCCAAATCAGCTGACATGGACCAGCCACAGGTGTTTTATTGCAGTGTAGATGTACCCTTGGTGATACAGAACTAGTAATTGCTCCAAGCTGCAATGAAAACCTTTTCTGAATCAGTAAGGCACTCCAGACTCTTTAAAAATAAGGCCGTGTCTGGAATGCACTACTGGTATTGTCTTTCCCAGCCAGTATTTTCCCTATCTTTAATATGAAAGACAGTAAAATTGTAACGGTTTGATGAAAACAGCCCTCTGATTTATAGGTGAAGTGCTTTACAGTTCTGTAGCATATCCTGTGCAGTTAAGCTTTTTTTTTTTTTGTTTGTTCTGTTCCCAACCATTAGGTCAGCCTTTGACAGAGAGAACTGTGCCATAATGTTTGTCTTCATGTATTTCTCATTGTTATTCTTAAACAGCATTGTCACTTGAGGGTCAGATTAGAGCTCATTCAACCAGAGCAGTGGCAGCCATAGTAGCCAGCCTCAGGTCAGTCTTGCCTCTTGAGATTTTCAGGGCAGTCACTTGGAATTTATTGTATAGTTTTACAAAACATTATTGCCTCAACATTGTATTGCATGGAGAATTTAAATGTAGCCTGGCTGTACCTCAAAGTGGATTCCATTTCAGCACACAGTTCTCTTGGCCACGTTTTGGGAAATATCTTTTTCTTATCCTGCATGTTAATTTTGTTTTTGTAAGAAATTACAGCCTTAATATAGAGGGGTGTGTGTGTATTTTAAATGTATTGTATGGGTTTTGCGTGTGGCTTATCCCTTTTTTTAAAAAGAGAAGTAACTGTTAAGTTAATGCAACATCTTTCCATTCTTTTTAGTTTTGTAATGTTTGAGAGGAGGCCACGCCAATTTGCACTTGACTGCGAAAGACAGAGGGTCAGACACGCTGCAAGGGTTAATGCAGTGCATCCAGATTATACCCAGTTCTTCCTGACAATGCCCCCCTTTAATCTATTGCACTGGTGTTGGGGAGCGTGGATGGCATAGTGTCTGTGCCATTAGTGGATGGCCCTTTTGCTGGGGTTACCTGCCTTTGATTAAATGAGTTCTAAAGCCAGAGGACACTGCTGGTGCTTCATGAAATGTATTTACTGCTGTGGACAATATAGCTCATTGTGTCTCTTGCAAAAAGATTATGCTAGCTGGTTCAAACTTTTGAAAATAACCATTCAGTTATAGCATCCTCACTGTAGCCTACTCTTTAGTTACAGATAAGTACTCAACATTAACTGCAGTGTAATGCAATTTTTATGTAATGGTTTAGGTAGAACTTTTTTTCTCTTTCAGAGTTCAAATGTATTAGTTGTCAGCACCTCCATTACAATTACCGTTGTTCAGGGTTTGTATTTACTGTAGGCTGAAAGTTAATGTGTAACATTTGAGTCTGAAAGTGAATTTTGTTGCCAAACTCCAGTGGTTTTGAAGTTAATAAATTCAATATGTAAAAGAGTTTTAAGTGTCAAAAGCTTCCCCCTCTGCCTCTTGTTTATTTGGCTTTTGGGGAAAAAAAGAGTTACTTTATTATTAGACACACAAAATGTCACTGAAAAAAGCGATTGCATGTGAAACATGAGAATTTCCAGACTGGATCAGACTATTGTCCATCTAGTCCAATATCCTGTCTCCAAATGCAGCTAATGCCAGATGCTTTAGCAGAAGGTGTAAGAAGGCCTGTAGCAGGCAGATGTGGGGTAATCTGTCCTCCCACATTAGGTCTTATCCTAGTTTCCAACAGCTGAAGACTGCCTTAAGCCCTGAAGCATATAATTTAATATCCTGTCCACAAAATAACCATTAATTATAGCTTAATGCTCTTGATATAAATATCCAATCCCTCTTTGAATCTTCTTAAATTTTTGGCTTCAATGACTTCCTCAGTCAATGAGTTTCACAGTCTAATTACATTTTGTATGAAAATGGTTTACCTTCTTTCAGGTTTGAATTTCCTAACTATTCATTTCATGGAATGTCCCCTTATTCTTATGTTATGTGACAGGTTGAGCAGAAGATCCTATACCAGTATATTTTTATATACTTATTCATTATGATTCAAGATCTTTCTAAGGTAAATAATCCCAAACTTTTCAAACTTTCTTCATGAGAGAGTTGAACCAGATCCTTGATCATTTTCATCTCCCTTTCCTGAACCCTGACTAGTTCTGTGATATCTTTTCGAAGTGGGCTGACCAGTCTAGTACACAGTATTTTAGGCCATGTTGTTCATCTGTAGAATGTTTTAATGTCCTTTATATAAATGTCTCAGGTGTCTTTACTGAGCAGTCTATAGCGGTACACTCATCCTTTTCTTGAGGTAATGTAGCCAATTTTGGAAATCTGTATGATGTATCAGTAGGTTAAACTTCTCTCTCCAGTGTGCGGTGTTTTGCATTTATGAGTACATTTCATTTGCCAATTTAATTGCATTGCCAATTCACCTAGTTTGCTTTGATCTCGGTAAAGTTCCTGGACCTGATTCAGATTTGTGCATGTGAGTTGCATTCATGGCTGGTCCTACCAGTTTTCAGAGGGATTCTGAGGAAATGGCTAGAGGGTACTGTTTCCTTGTCAGAGGACAGATAGTAACCAAAATGATGCCTCTGCCTCTTCCAGATGGCTGCACAGCTCCTTTTCCCTCCAGTTCTCCAACTCCTGAACAAATGCCGTGCTTGGCTCCTTTGCAACACCAATGCCCACATCACTTATCTGGTGTATCCCAAGGACCAGTGCTGAATTATCATCCATGCACTCTCTTGCCCTACCCTATATTGCTTCAGTTCTCCTGTATATCTTGTTCCTGATCCCTTACTTTTACTATACTTGGCCCTTGCTAGTTTTTACTTCTGTATTTCTTCAGTCCCATGCTCTTGCACTCCTGCGCCTGTCAATTTCTGTTTCTCACCCTCAACTCTTCTCCTTCCCCCATTCTTAGTCCAAGCTTCTGGACTCTACATCTTTTCTCTTAATGTTTGTGGGTGCTGATGCGGATGCTACTGGAGTAGCCTAATGTGTAACGCCCCACGATGGGCTCTAGTTGTTCAATGGCTAGATTGCAGAGATGGGTTTATATTTATTCTGTAAACATTGGGTAAAATCCCAGTCCTACTAAATCAATGGCAAAATGTCCATAAATGTCAGTGCAGCCAGGGTTTCACCTGTTCCCAGAGCTGAAATCTGTTGTTTGAAAAATTTGCTGGAAGATAGCACTAGCCATAGTTCCTCTGTCTTCCTTCCCTTCCTCTCCCTACCTCTGCTGGCACTGTTCTTAAATAGTGGTGATTGTGGGGGTACCTCCTTGGCCATCTCCTGCTGCCTGCCTTTTCTTTTGGCTGCTATAGCCTTCCAGGCCACACACTGTTGGGTAGCTGGATTTTGAGTTCAGATGTATGCCTGCCAACCATCCTTTTCTCTATCTTAGCTAATTAATGGATCCTCATTATCATAGTATTAGAATGCCTCACAGTCTTTAACATGTACCTCTAACATCCTTGCGAGGTAGGGAAATGTAATTATTCCCATTTTACAGATGAGGAACGGAAGCACAAAGAAGCTTAAATGGCTTGGTGAGATGATACTGAAAATCTGAGGCAGAGCAAGGAATCAAGTCCTGATCTTGAGAATGGACCCTAACCACTAGAACATCCTTCCTTCCTTTATTTCTGTACACTCTCTCTTATTGCACCCAGACAAACTTGTCAATTACAAACCTTCACAACTGATTCCTTGTATGATGGTTTTTCAAAAGTAGATTTGTTTTTAATGCATAATTGCAAGCTGGGATGTTTTTCCATTTATGCCTAAATCCTGAATTTCATCCTTGGTTTACAAAAGTTTGCTGTTCATTTTCATGTTTGTGGGTGCAAGGTAAAATTAGCTAAATTGTGACATGTAACTTTATTTCAGTTTTAAATTTTGTCAGACACTTCATATTTTTTATAATGAGAATCATGTTATTAACTGAAAACATGAGAGGTGTAAACTTGATTATTTTGCACAAAGTATGGCACAGGATGGACTTGGCAAAGCACAGCTACATTTAGCTAATTAAACTGGTCATCAGCTCACATTGCTAATATTAAAATACAGAAGAACATGATTCTCAAGAGTTCAAACCAGATTTTAGCAATGTGTAGAGTGATTAAAAATTAGTACAATTTTTTATAAAATAAAACCTAGCATATGGCTGGCTAACAGTGTTGCAGTACCTCATGTTACATTTTAAAATTACCGTGTTATCAGTGCTCAAAATGGAATTAGAAACAAGGGAAATATCCTTTGTATGTACTGAGCTACATCCATGTGCATACAATGAATTTCCCAGGTAATTAAATTTGCTTTTATTACAGTGAAAGGATTTAAAAGAGATACAGGAAAATAGCCTAGTTTTTAATACTGTAAATATGTAATTGCAGAGAATGGTATACGTTTTTCTGGTGTCTGTTGTTTCTATAAGCTGTTATACCCTATTTTGCAACTGAATTTCTTTTGCTCCAGGGCATTTTTGGAAGTGAGACAGCATATTTTAATAGGTTTTCTTTGGTAAATAAATTTTAAAAGGAAAACATGAATATGCTATAAACTATATAAAGCTTGTGCAAGCTTTCCCTTCTCTGTGACTTTTTAATATGTTTATACTCAAATTATTTGGCATTATGATTGGATTCCTCACGTTCTTGTTTAAGCTTTTCTAATTGGAACTCATTAAGTGCTGTTATGGTGAGTCGCCTCTTTCAGCTATATGGAATTTTCTTTTTTATTGTTATAGTGCTCCACAGTAACAGATAAACTACCCACACAAACCAAATTGCCTCAGGTAGAACCTTAGCTATTGACCTAACCCTCTGAACACCAAATCAGGCACTCTGTACCCCCAGAAGAAGATTTTCATCTGTTAAGCTGGCATAGGTTTATTTCAGTTAACAACAGCTTGCTGCTGCATACCAGCTCCCTAGATACAAGCCTTCAACAACAGGTGAGAGAATGGGAAAGATCAACAAGAGAGGCAGGCATCTTTATTTCTCCACATTGTGTGCACTGGTGACCAATTCTGGCATAAGTGGCTCTCATATTTGTCAATCACAGGCCTACTCCTGGTGTGTTAAATTTATCCAAGCCTGTAGGTACACCTGGGATTCCCTCCTCATCCCTTTCAGTGCTATCTTGGCAAATACCTCAATGTATGCTTTCACTGAAGGCTGGATATAGCGTTTTAAAGAAACACCAAAGCTCGCCTCTTCTTCTCACTGAGGGTAGAAAAGAAATGTAATTTCAGATGTTTATCACATCAGTTTTGAAGAGATATGTGGAATCTGTTCTGAGTTACAGTCATGTCACCTTTAGTGCTTATGTAGCACTCTTGCAGTTCTTTTTCCATTATGGACTTTAAGGGTGAACTCTGAGCCCTATGGAAGCCAATGCAAAGCTCCCATTGAAATCAGTGGGGCCTGGATTTCACCCTAGCTGCTAAATCTTCAGAACAGCCCTGTTATAAAGTTAAGTGGGGCTGCTAGGGACTATGGTAATACAAATAATTAGCCTCATTTTACAGATGAGAACTGTGGTAGAGGGTTTAAGGTACTACACTTGTAAGAGTACATGTGGAGTTCTCATACACCCAGATTTTGTGTCCCCAAAATCCTGTGAGCATTTATTTCCTGTATGTAGACGTGAGTGTACATGCATGCGAAGCATTTGCTGGGCACACCTTGCATCCACTCAGGTGTCCATTACCTTTCACATCTGTGTCCTTATAGACCTAGGCTCAAGTAACTAGAACAGAGGAGAGGCATACTAAACACGCTCAGAAGTATCTGGCTCCTCCTCCTTGATGTAGGACTTTATACCTCTTGATAGAAAGACTCCTCTTTCTGTGACTGGAATTGGTTTATTAAATTTTTTAAATTTATTTTATCATAGGATTTGAAACTGCAAAGTCTCTTGCGCTCCATGGGGCACATGTCATTCTTGCCTGCAGAAATATGTCGAGAGCCAATGAAGCTGTGCAACGCATCCTAGAGGAATGGGTAAGGAAATTAACATATTTTTTTCAGTGCTCAGTGAATTGTACCACATTCAAAACAATGTGCAATGATGAGGGGTTTTGTTTTTTTTACAAGGTATAGAGTTTAATAAATGTTATTTTTCACTTATCAGAATTCAGGAAAACAGCTTTCCTTGTTTTAATAATCACTTCAGTACTTAAACATGCTTATAGAAAGAACAAAGGAGATTTGCCATCTTATTATGTTTATGTACATTTCAATTTTAATCATCATCATGCTGTGCCTGGAAGGTTATTTAAATGCTAAAAGAAATTGAAAGGGCCAATGAGGTGCCTGTCAAAGGTGGCAGAAAAAGAGAATTTGTTACACATCTAAATGTGCATTTGTTTATGCCTGAGAATTGCCTTGGTATCTGGGTCACTATTACTTTGAGAGCTACATAAAATTCTACCTATGAGGTATTTCAGTGAAATTATTTTTTGTTGGTTTTTTGAATAAATGCTTTATTCTTTCAATGCTGTCCATCTTTAGCTCTTCATTAGCGATTTTCTGTTAGCAGTGTCCATTAGGCATGCTCATGTGCTCTATGCAACCTCATGATGTGCCCTGAGAAGGGATAGGGCTGTGTGGGTGAACCATACAACTCTACTACCGTGGCCCGAGTCAGATCTATAGTGCAGTGGTCTCCAACTTTTTGCCAGCAGATTGCTCAGCAGTCTTAATTTTCAATGGCTACTGCTGTTCAGAAGTAGAGTACTATTGACCAGTTGGGGACCACTGCCTGGTGTGTCTGCCACAGGCATGCCTCAAAGTTGGATTTAATTAAAAAGTAAAACAAGTTTATTAACTTGTTTGGAAGTAAATTAGGATTTTAAGTGAGTTTATGTATAAAGTATAGAGTTGGAAATGATTACAATCAAATATGTTCTGCAGGGCTAAAGCTTAAAAAAAAAAAAAAAACTAGTTACAACCTTTATTCAAAATTTCCTTACAGATCTACATTCCAACAAGATGCTGACCTCAGGGTCTGCACAACATCCATAGGGCTCAGCTCTTTTGTCTTTTTAACTGAAAGATCTCTTGGGGTTTTTTTGCCCCTCTCTTTTTAAGTCCAATGGACTTTTGACATGGATTCTTCTGAAAGTCACCACTCCAAAACCAAACAAACAACCCCATTCATACTCTGAGGAAGGACACAACAAATCTATTGGTGAAGGATTTTATGCTGGTTTCTTCTGCTACTTGTTCATATGGGAAACTGATCTATTTGAAGTTTAGAAGTCTTCTCCCTCTGCTGTGATGTTGTGTTTATCTCCCTCCTTTATAGTCCCACGAGTTCTGATTATCTTTTATATAAATCACATTTCCCATTGCCTCTTAATGAACCTTGGAAATACCCTTACGGTGGCAGAACCACATTCCTTTGTGTAGCGTGAAGTAACTTCAGCTCTGCCAGCCAGAGACATTTTAAGAACATAAATTGCAATATGTTTTTAATTTTGTATTTGTGTTCTGTACATACAATATGCAATAATATTAACAATCACTATGTTGTTAGCTTTCTATTGATCTCTTACATGACATCTTTTGAATACAGGTTGTGACATTAGTGAATTAGGGTACAGGGAATTGGTCAGGCCAGCTGAAACTCATTACCACCTACCAGTGTGCCTCTTGTATTGGCATGCTGTTAAGATCACACAGTGAAGTGTTTGGTTTCTTCCTCTGTCAGTCTAATATTTTAGAACTGAGGAAAACATAGTTTACTTTCTATGTATAGAGGCTGAAGCAGTCTAACGTGCTCTCTGATACTATTGGATGTCACTGAGTAATGTTTAATGATAGTGAATAAAATACATGTGAATTTAGTACTAGTAATAGTTTCTGTACATCTGAAAAATGTAATAATTGTTCAAGAATATGCCCCAACAACTGCAGATTGTGATGAAGATGTCAAAACATTTCTAGTAAAAGATTGAAGAAGCAATGAAAATCTGGGCTGGAAAGACAGAGTGATCATTCATATGGGAGATTGGAATGAAAAAATAGGAAGGGAAAAACTATCTGTGGCAATTGGCATATTTGGGGTTGGTGGAAAAACTTATAGAGGAGAAGAGGGTGTAGAACTTGTTGAGGAACATGACTTCATCATCTGCAATGCCTCCTGTGAACTAGAAGTGCAAATAATGCTTGAGAGTCATGACGGAAGAGTGGGTTGAGAGGTGAGAAACATATAAAACAATGGTTAAGGTTATACCAATTGCAGATTGTGGAACAGATCATAGACTAGCATTGATGAAACTAAATATAAAGCCGAAAAAATTATAGAAAGTCAAACACTGTTTAAGATGGAACCTAGAAACTGAGGAATGATCAGATGCAAAGTCACTATCAAGAAGAACTGCGGGAGATCATTAATGACAACAGTTGACTTGAATTGTCTGAATGATGTGATCATGGAAGCTGCAGATATATAGGGAAAAAGTTAAGAGCTAATAAAAATCCCCTGGATAACAGATGAAATTCAAATACATGATGAAGGTAAGCCTGAAAAGCGTGAATTAGAAACGAATCAGATAAACCCGCCAATAATAGATGAAGAAATCATGTCAGCAATAAAGGCTTCTGAATGGAAAAGCCTTACATTGTGATGGAATACCGGTTGAACAGTTAAAAAGCATAGGGCATGAAAGTTTGAAAGTCCTGTCAGAAGAATGAAGAATATGTTTGAGGCAGGAGAATTGCCAAAGACATTGCAACCTCACTGTGTATCCAAATCCTCAAAAAGAACAGATGTGGGTTGTAAAGACTACAGAACTATCGGCCTAATATCACATGCCTCTAGGATGCTTTTGTGAGCTGTTCAAGGATAAATACAAGGGAGGATTGGCAGGGAAATGAGTGAAGAAAAATATGGTGCAAAATGTGAAAAGGACATGATAAATGCCATTATGATCTTGAAGTTCATGATAGAAAGATCAATTGAAATGGGTTAAACTGTACTTGTAGGGTTTTTCTTTCTATTTGGTAAGTCAGTCTACTAATACTAATGACTCAACATGTTGAGATCTATAGGGATTGAAGCATACAAACTGAGTAATAAAACAATTTATACTGGACTCAAAATATTATAATTGGAAAGTGAGAATGAAAATCTAATAGGGACCGAGAGAATCTAGACAAAGTTGTATGATGTTACTAAATTTATTCAACATGCATAGCAAGTCTTAGATGAAACTAAGAAGCAGAAGAAAGTACTAAAATGAATGAAAAAGGGAAGGAATATTATTTGCTGTGCACATGACAGCACTGTTGGCTTATTGAGAAGAAGATCTGATGAAGTTATTGGGTAATGGTATATAAATATGACAACGAATATGTTCTATCTACAGCCAAATGTGGGCAAGACTAAGTATGGTGACATACGTGGATTGTAGGAAACATGGAAGATATAAGGAATGACGGCTGTACGGCGAGTGAGACATTATTGCCCCTTAGGAAGCAGCAGTATGGAAGAATAGATACTGAATTCAGCACTAGAATAACAAGAGTGAAGGAGACATTCAGAAAGAATAAACATCTGTGGAGAAGGGATATAAATCTGAAGACTAAATTACAACCTTACATTTTGTTCTGTGTTAAATTACAGCTGTGAAACATAGATATTCAAACAATTGATAATAAAGAAACTGATTCTTTTGAATTATGGTGGTATTACAGAAGAAATTTGAAAATACCACAAATAGACCAGGTAATGAAAAAGTTCTGGAGATTATTGGAACTCGGCAAATGCTAGCCAGAAATCTTAAGAAATGAAAAATTTGATCTGCAGGGCACATTGTAAGGTGTTCATTGGTGATGCATGTTTATAGGCACTGAAAGTTGATTTACAATGTGGTATGCTGGATGAATCAAAAGGACTATTCATCCACAAAGAGATAAGTAGAGGGCTGTACAGAATGTGCTGCTATGATTACAAACCTCCTATAAAGGAGATTCCAAATACGAATCATTTTTGGAGTCCAGTTTCTTGTCAGCATTTGAATTAAAACCTTTGCTCTTGGGCAGGGGAGTTTAAAATATTCTATTTTAAGGTTTGTTTTTCCCTAATTCCTAACTGAAATGGAAGCTGCCTGTTTTCTTCATTGCAATGACACCAGTGCAATATCTATGGAGCTCTCTTGAATACTGTACTGTTACTTTTAAATTTGCCTTTAGATGATCTTCCAACATAGCTTGGGTTGTCCATCTTTTGAATTGATTCTTCCTCTTTCTAAATGTCCATAGGCAAATGTAATTAAACTATTTCAATAGAAGAGTGAAATGACATGAAATAATGCTCTTGCGTGTAATTTGCTTTGCACATTTAATCTGGAAAGTATTTTTCCAGAAGTTAAGAAGTCAGTGAAAGCAAAAATTATTTTTAGTACTTTGTGTAGAAAGCAGGAGTACCAGACTATTTGTGTAAGTACATATATCTCTTCACTGAAAGTTAATGAATTGATAATTGAATGAAGATTACTGTCTTGGTTCAAATTACTTCAAAAGATGCTACATTTATTTACTAACAGTTCTCAAATTCTAATTGTTCAGAATACAATTTCATCTGTAAACTGGGTAGTGAAGAACCTTTCATGCGTCTTTGTAATGGCTTTGTTGTTGTTTATTGAGAGGGACTAATTAACTTTGATTATTGCACTAATATTGTGGCATTTTGACAGTGTCTCAGATTTATGACTCTGGGAAAATGACTGAAATGTAGGTGCTGGAGCAGAAAGAATAAGTTATTACTGAACTTTAATTACTTGGAGTGGGTAAGCAGGAGAGAATTAGTTGGTGAATTACAAGATGGTTAAAATTTACATCAAATTGTAAACAATCTTCAGGAGACTGAGGGAGGGAAGAGAGAATGCAGCTATTCAAAACAAAAAGGGAGAAGATTTATTTGTAATAATTATACATGTTAGATTAATTAATATTAATATTACAGTATGGAAACCAATATTTATTTTTAAAGTGTTTTTTATACATTTTTTTCCTTATTTGGGAGTGTGGAAGCTTGTTAACTTCAATATTTTCCTTTCTTGGGAGAATAGCGTCTCTTAAAGGGGGAAAAAAACCAAAATGAAACAAAATAACCCCTTAATGTTATTCAGTGGAATTTCTCCTGTAGGACAGGAAATACAGTACCCTGCCCCAAAGGACAGCTTTTTAAGCAGCTGTGACTTTTGGCTCAGTACTCCTAGGAGAGGTGATATGATCAAGGACACTAGAGAATATAGAACTATATTTGGAAATATAGCACCGTAGGGTGCAATTCTGGAAAGCTGAGCACACATGAGTAATTTAATTTTATTCTTGGGAGTAGCCCTATTGAAGTCACTGGTGCTATCAGTGTGAACCAATTCACTTGTAGGCCTAATGCTTTGAGGCTTGAGCCATTAATCTGCATTGTACAAACATAAATTCTGCATCTCCTAAATTCTCCACTGAAGTGGATGAAATTGATTTTAGAAAATGTACAATATTCATGGAAAATCTGCTATTTCTGTGAATTGTCTGTGAATGTCTTCAACAATATTTAGTTTGTTTTTTCTTGTGGACACACTTCATGTGTGCTAATTTTAGAAATATTGACTGCTTATTTTTTATGTGATGGTTGTAAATATACTATTATAATAATGAACTTAGTGTGGTCATGAGACTAACAAATCTGTTACAGAGATCTGTCCTATCTAAGGTTTTAGAAAAAGGTTTGAGAAATAGTGTAATTGCATAACTAAAGATTTTTATCACAAAACTCAAGTCAACCTGCAGAACTCATTGTCAGGAGATATTGTGAAGGCCAAAACTATAACTGAGTTTGAAGAAGTATTAGATAAATGCATAGAGGATATGTCCATCAGTGGCCATTAGCCAAGATGGTCTGGGATGTTCTGGATGTTTTTAAGCATCTGACTGCCAGATGCTGGGACTGGATGAGAGGGGATGGATCATTCAATAGTTGTTCTGTTCTCTTTATTCCCTCTGACACATCTGCTTTGGTTACTGTACAAAGAGAGGATGCTGTGCTAGGCGGACCATTCATCTGAACCCTGGGTGATGATTCTTATGTTCTGTTAATACAAATGCATAATTGGGCAGTGTTAAGGCCATGCAGTCTTCCTTAAGGTTTACGTTCCTGACTTCGAGTATTTCCTTCTGTAGTCTTTATATTCTATTAATGTAATGATGCTAAGAGATATTGAGGACTTAGAACTTTTAATGAACCTGAAAAGTATTCTTTTTTAAATAGTAATCAGGAGTGTTCAGCAACCCAGAACATGATTACAGGAACAACTATTTTTGTTCAATTTTTTGATGCTCACGTATTGCTTTATGAATGTATTATAGCTAAACTTTTTATAGCAAAACGTAATTCTTGTTTTAAAAAAATGTGAAGACCATTTATTGTAATACAGAATTCAGAAAAGTAAGTTCTGAAGTTCAGTATGCTTAAATGAACTGATGAGAATGGCTGGAGTGACTTCCTTTAACTTCTGGTGGGTTTGATTTATGAGATCATCATCAACAGTTCCATAAAATGTAGGTTCTATATATATTGATAGAAAATAATCTGTTTTTGTTGGTGGTAATTTTGTTACTATAAAAGAATCTGTTACTGTTAGACAAAAATCAATTTTAGATTATCTCTTTTCAGTGGATGTTGCAATTCAGACATAAAGTAAGCTTTTTTTTTTTTTAAAAAAAGAAGCCACATGGACTGAAAAATCTTGACCCAAAGGACTTGAAGATGATACTAATGATATCCAAGAAAACACGGTTTGTCAGATCAGCAGTTGCACCGTAAATTAAAAAACCACAGGGGACGACTTAGCTGGTTGGTGAAGACACATGAAGAAAACCACAAATTTTCCCCATTTTTGTGTCTAACACGCTATTTGGTGGAGACTTTGATACGAGCTCTGCAATGATTGCACTTGAAAACTTGTCAGCAGCTTAAGTACTTGCATAACATTTAATGCTGTATTTGTGGTATTCTAGGTATTTCCCATAGCAAAGTAAAATTTAGGTAATACAACAGATATTTCTGTAGTTGCCTTATCTGTTTATCTAAAGCAACAAGTTTTCAGGTGTGGCCATTGTAGCGTGTCTTTTGTTTAAAAAACAAAACAGAACCGCCATGCATAGGAACGAGTATGTTGCTGTGGGCTGAGATATATACTGTAAAGGAATCAAACCAGAGAAAGATGTATTGCTTTACAGTAGATGTCATGAAAATGGAAGTTGCTCATGCACGATAAAGCTCAATGTCAGTTTAAAACTGAGTTTGATAATTTCTTGCTCAGAAGAAAGGAAATTGGAATTTTTAGAGCTATAATTAATTTTAATCATAAATTGTCAAACAAATCTCTCCTTGACTGGTGGAAAGGCCCTAAAGCAACCAAGAAAGAATATCAATACTTTGCAAAGGAGGAATGATTGTTCCAATTCATAGCTTAATTGACTTTAAGGCTTAATGAAAAACACTACAGTGCTGTTAGTACACATAGTTGCTCTGATGAACATTGAAATCTATGCTCCAGAAAGAGGAGTTAGGGGGTTTATATTATATTGTATTATTGATGCATTTTTCTAACTGGGTATAAGCATAACAGTCAGACAGGGCTGCATAGCTCCAGATGTTAACTGTATTCTCAAGAAAAATCTTCAAAGTGTCGATGACTAAAATATCACACAGTTTTTTGTCTTGAGAAACTTGTATATATTTATTGCTATCAAATTTCAATCTTTTCAGTAGATATTAAAAAGAAATTGAATGTTTGTTTATTTTTTCTTAACAAAAACTCTAAGGATATGTTTCTTTTACCATTTTCTCACAATTTGGATCACGCTTACTTCAGATAGAAAGATTAAATTATAGCAAAACTTGCCCTTTCAGTTGGATGGAAATTTTTACTAGGTATAGATGCAACAAGAGTACAGAAAATGTCTTAACTCAGAACAAGATAAATGTGACACTTGTCCCATTTCTTCATTCAAAATATGTTCACCTAAGGGAGACTCTTATTAAGAATGACTGATTGATAGGCAGTTGCTGATTAAGTTATTGTGGCTAAAATTAAAACTTGATTTTTAAGTGTTGGCACTCATACTGTGACCTAACAGCAATACTGTACAGAAAAACAGGAAGCAAGCTGTATGCACAAGCTTTGTGCATGTGTCCCCTTTGTAAGGAGTGCATGTAGCACGTTTCATGCATTATGTCATTAATTTAGTTCTTCAAGGAGAGAGAACTATTCTGTCAGGTAACCCCAGATTTAGATTTTTGGATCTATGCATTGAACATGTATGTGGAAAAGAAATGTTTCTAGCAAGCAAAAACTCTGTCGTGTAGCCTTCAGCATCTTGACACTTGTGAATGTTGATCTTGTTCTGGAAGATAGAACTCCTTGCTACTCATTGTGTATTGATTCATGGAACTTCAGTTTTACTCCAAGAATGCCACAAAACCTATACAGTTGTTGTCCTCACCCTAATCCGACGTGTAGGATGCCTGCAACAGGAACAATACAATAAAAATGCGCTGCAAGTTCACTGACATGATCAGTGGTGAAATAGCTCCTTTTGTTAGCAGTACGCTGTAAAGGATGTGACATAGACTGCTTCTGGAAGCACAGGTAGTTGGTAAAAAAGAGCTTGGTAGCTGGGGACAGGCAACTGATTGTGGATGCTGTGAGAAACAGCTGCAACTAGTGATCAGGAATTGTAGGATTCCACAAAATGACACTGGTAAAAAATTTTCTGGTAAACATTCTCAAAAAGCAAGCTCTTCAAAGAGCAAGTCTGGTATTTTGGGATATTTTCCTGAAGAGGAAACTCATTCCTATTGAAATATTAGTTCAAAGGATTGTGGCATTGTATTGTTATGAGGTACTGCATTGTTTCAAAGTATGTCATGCTCTGTTTTAGAGAATGTACTATTATACTGTAGAATATAATGTAGTAAAGCCATTTATCTGTAAGGGTATATGCAGAGCTGGATTAACTGGCCCGTGGGCCCCAGGCTGCCTCCTTCATTCCTATGAATGGGGGCTGGACCTCTGCCCCCCCACCTCCCCAAGCATGGTGGCCTGCAGGTGGGTGACCCATCACTGGGGGCGTGGCCTGGGGCCAGACAGCTCTGCTCCGGCCAGTCTGCCCAGGGGAATGGGGCACCAGCTGGCATGTGTCATGGCCCCTGGTGCGACCCCTTGGGCACTGGAAGTCTGTGCTGGAGGCTGTATGGCACTTGGCCCCGCTTCCCTGGTCGGAGTGAACGTGTGCTGGCCCACCCCACCCTGACCCCAGGGGTGGACTAGCCAGCCCAGGGTGGACTGGAGATCAGAGCCAGACCTCTGGCTCCATGGTCCCAACCGCTTGCCCCCCACAAGCACCGGCAGGGCAGGAGTGCTTGCTCCTGCTGGTGCTGATTGGGGTGAGCGGTGGGGCTGGATTATTGCAGGGGTTTTAGTGACTGCAGCTCAGGACCCCTCTTTCGGTCGGGGCCTACGGCTTCAGCCCCTTTAGTCCCTGTGATAATTGGGATCTGGGTGTATGTGTGTGTCTTCAGTCTTCTGAACCTGGTAAACAAGCCAGAGTCTTCAGATAAAGATAGGACAAAGGGATTGGATAATGAACAGCACATAAGGTTTTTGCTTCTTAAAGGCCTGATCCTGGTCCAACTTTCTTTTAAGTTTTAAAACATTTCAATTGTATTGTGAGCTAGATGAGAACTGATGGTACTAATGCACTCTTGGCCGAGGTTGGTAGTGTCTGTGACTCATAGCAGTTACTTTGATGGCCGCCCCTCCCGGGCCATCATTACGTGTGAAGTGAACAATGGCTCCTTCACCTTAACTAGATGGCCCACTTGAATTCAACTGGATGGCTGTTACCACCCTGGGGGCCCATTGTTTTGCAGGGCTTGGTGTAGGTGGGCTCTGCCTAACTGCAAGGTCCTGCAGGGTATGACTCATACCCCCACTGTTCCCCACATTCCCTGTAATCAGGGAAAGGCGGGAAATAGTCTTTAAAAGCTGAGGTTCTGGGGTGCTCAGGCAGGACGGTCTTCAACATCTCTCCTGGCCTGATCAACCAGAAGCTGCCTCCTCCGCTCACGAGTTCCCCCTAGAGCGTATCCACGAGTTACCCCCACGAGTTCCGACTACGAGTCTCCTCCAGCCTGTGATGCTGTTCTAGGAGTGGTAAGAGTCTGCCCTGCAACCTTTCTTTAAGCTATTTCTTTAGGGCTGCTTTAAAACTGCTTTCCCCAGCTTTACAGGCTTGCGTGTGTACCTTTCTGTTTGCTTGCAGCTCCAGTTTGTGTTAGGAGCTCCCCGTGTCTGCAATTGCTTCTTGCTACTTTGTATCATCCAGTGTATCTCTTTTCCTCCTGGGTTGTTTGAACTTGCTTTAAGAGTATTGTGTTTTGCAACATTGTATAGAGTTAATTAGAAGTCTTAAGTTAGCTGTTAAGATTGTTTCCTTCAGTTCCGAGCCTTTAGAATTGTTTGGTTAACTTGCCTTTGCCCTCCCCTCTGTAACCTCCCCGACTTAAATAAACCTTTTTCCCTTTAACTTTACTTGATCCCTCTTCATTTCTGGGATCCCCCGTGCGCCTCAACTTTCCTTCTGTCCCTGTCCCTGTGGCTCCCAGCCCCCGAGCCGCTCTCCCCGCCCTGCTACCCTTGCCACCTCCTGCCCCCGGCTCCTGAGCCGCTCCCGTATCTGCCGCGTTCCTGCGGCTCCCGGCTCCCGAGCGGCTCCCGCTCTCCTGCGGCTCCCCGCGGGCTCCCCGCCCTTGCTGCGGTTCCTCCGCTGCTTTCCGCGGCACCCCGGGTCCCAGCCGCTTTTCTGCGGCGTGCCGGGCTCTCCAGCGGCGCTCCCGCTTTCTTTGCGGCTCCCGAGCCGCTCCCACGGCCACCGCCGCTTTCCCTGAACCCCTTCTGCCTTCCCCGCCAGCCACTTCCCCGAACCCCTTCTGCCTTCCCGGCCAGCCGCTTCCCCCGAACCCCTTCTGCCTTCCCTACCATTTTGCTCTCCTCTGCCTCCCTCACAAACCCCTGAATCCCCTTTCAGCCCCTCGTGCTTCTCCCCATTGCCCGCACTCCCACACACCTACAGCCCTTCTCCTGCCTCTGTCCCCTTACCCCAACCCCCAAGCACCTCCTCACCCCGCTGCCTTTCGACACCCCCCCCACTTGCCTTTACTCCTCTTCAGGGCCCAGTTTCCCTGCTACTTATCTTCTCTGCCACTGTGGCACACTAATTTGCATTGTACCCCCCCCTTTCCTATAGTGTGTTAAGGTAGCCTTTAGGTTATAGTGAGTAGGGCTATAGTGTTAGTAGGTTAGTTGAAGAACCCCATTGTTCCCCAACCTGTCCCCACTCCCGAAAGTTAGGTACCCCCCCAACACTTTACAGAAACCACTGTGACAAACACCACATACACCGACCACCGCTCACCTTACCCTATACTCATTTTAATAAAGTGTACCCCAGATCCACCCCGTACCCCACGGGTGCAGTGGTTGCCCCCCAAGATCCTCAAATCTTCGAACCTGCTGGCAGGGTCAGGTAGTAATCAAAATATGATAACCATCTGATTACAGTCTGTGAGCTGTAAGAAATGAATTGATTCTCAGGCCAGTTCGTAGTAGCCTCTATGTCAGTATGTGAACTATATCACTGATCCCTCCATTGTTGAGGCACACAGAGGATGAGGTTGTTGGACCTGTTAGTAAAGCCATCTTCCAAGTACTGTTAGCAAGAAAATTGTTATACAGTGGCACAGAAGACTTTGAATTGTATGCAAATGTGTTTGCAGCTCCAAGAAAAATTAAAGTTAAAATATACCATAAACCAGCCTGCTAATAGAGGAGTGAATTAGTTGTGGCTTTTGGATTTCTGAAGTCATCTGACAGGTTTTAGGATTCTAAACTGAATGTGTTTTCAGAGTTGTATTGTTAACACAGGTATTCACTAACATTTTTCCCTCCTTCATAGAAACTGTCCTTAACAGATTTCTGCAGTGATAACATCTCTATATACTACTTGCCAGATACGTGCCTTTTAAAAAATCAATGAATTTCATAACTGACAATAGCAAGAGATTTTTTAATATGTGAAGAAATTTGTGTGAAAGCAAAAGGATGAATTAAAAGAATTAAATAGTTTCACCAGCATCCACATGGAAGAATTGTTGAGGTCTGTTTTTTCTTGTGTTATAAACATATGGCATGAATTTGCTGCTCTCATTACAGATGCTGAGAGAAGGGAAAGACAAATATTTATATTATATTCATGTTTTACAGTAAAAACACTGTTCAATTTGTTTATACAGTTCCAACATTACAGTTTTTATGGTTGGTAATGAAACCACTGTAAAATAGTCTGAATTATATAGCAGATGTCTTAAGGCCCTTGCATTCAGAAAGATGCCCAACTCTGAATAGCAGATATCATTTGTACAGAATCAATCTACTGACTACAACTGAACTATTTCAGACTTTTGTCTACTCATACAGTTAGCCTTGTACCATTACTGTAGTAAAGATGTAGTTACATTATCCAAATAAAGACATTGATATTTTAAAATAATTACTCTTATGCACTATAAAGCAGACTTTTAGTCAGTATGGGTGGGTACAGGAGGCTTTAAGGATTTGGTAGGCATTTTCCAGTCATTTAAGAGCTTATATGGCTTCCATTTTCATTAAACATCATGGATGCATTCCAAATGTTTAATTAATATAACATCTTACTCTTGGTTCACTTTAATTTCTCGCCAGGATTATGAGAATTTG
This sequence comes from Podocnemis expansa, assembly GCA_007922195.1. NCBI lineage: Eukaryota > Metazoa > Chordata > Testudines > Podocnemididae > Podocnemis > Podocnemis expansa. The sequence continues at coordinate 12,063,285 of ML682028.1, forward strand.
GAAGTGTTTGTTTTGATTCTTTTTCAGTTGATAAAGAACTGTGATTCCAAAGAATGTGTTCACTAAGTAGAGGAATTAGTATAACTGGAATTTTTTTTGTTAAAAGTTCAAGTATATCACTGTTTTATGTATTTGAAAATATCCATAAAAAACCTGTAGTCAGCTACCTTTCCACTAGTGCTCTCTATAAACTCTGTGTACTGCCAAAATATACATTGATTTCAGAAGATTTATGGAAGTTATTAATATTACTTCTATAGTGCCAAAGGTTTGCCTGGTACTGTACAGACAATCCCTGTGGAAACTGCTTATACTCCTGGCCAGAAGAGTTTACTATTTAACTTCTAGACACTACACCCTCTTCTTCCCAAATGTGGTGCTTCCTACCATGAGTAGTCATGCTGATTCTGGTTACACTGTTCATGGGAGCAAGCATTGCACTTAATGTTAAATGTTACCAATACTTGACTCTTATTCAGTAAACAAAAGGTTAGGAGAAGAAATGTGATTAAAGAAATGTGATCTACATTATTTAGTTTGCTTTAGTTCCAATGTTCTTTGCAAAACTTACCAAAATTTTAAAATGCATTTTGCAGTTGTGTAGTAGGGAAGAACCACAGCAATGGCTTATCAGTGGCTGGCAAGCTGTAAGGGGAGCATTAAAAGGGACATAGAAGAATCTGAAGTGACTTGGCACAAAGGGGTGGGGCTGTTTCATGAATAAAAAGTAGTGTTCAAAATCGCTGGTGATGTGAGTGGTTGAAGCAGACAGCCCTGCTCCGGTGTGGGAATAGAAGTATCATGTGGAAGAGAAGGAGGAAGCAGCAGCACAGGGAAGATTTGTCCTCTGAAAAGAAACCGGACTTGTAGTGGAAGGGTTTTAGCAGTGAGGAAGTGTGATCTGAATGGTAGGAAAGGAAAATAGTTATGGGTGTGGTAGGTTGACTGGATTAGTAAAAAGGGGAGGGATGATGGATAGGAGTGGATGCCATAGTCCTAGAGAAAGAAATGATGGCAGGATATCTCATGACAGCAGGGGCTGTTAAACTCAAGCCAAATGTACCCCTGCATCAAATGTACTTCAAGGAAGTCGTATTAAAAAAAAAAAAAAAAAGGGTAAGCTTCTGGATATATCTGCCTTATGGCTACTTCATCCATGTTTTATCTGAGGAAAATACAGATGAAAGAAAGCCGGGGCTCTTTCTCAAAGGAACATATGAGGACACCCCTACAACATTCTCCAAGGGAACCAACCTGCAGCATCCTGTTGGTCTGAATTTCCCTAAACCCTGCTCATCTGTGAAGGCACCAGCCTGTTCTGTGCCTTGATGGAGGCTTCCCTGGCATTATCTAGTCAGAATCAGAAGGTGGTATTTCCCTAAAAGGGTCAGCAACCCTCTTAATTGTGCTGGGGTATCTAAAGATTTTTGTCACAACTGGTATCATCTGACAACTTCAGCAAAAATGTCCCATTGCATTCTGGGCTTTTCATATGCAATGCACAGAAGGAAGTTAGTTGGGTGACAATAAAAGGGGATTTACTTTGTTGGTTTAATAACTTTTTAACTAGAGGATATTCCAAAATAGTAAATTCTACTTTAGGTTTCCAGCTTTAATTTTGGCTTTCTGGGTTATTCTACACTGCATATCAGTATCTAACTGTGCTAATGGTAATCCTATTTACAACTGAAGAAAAGAGAAGTGCTCTCTCATGGTTATGAAGTTAATGTTGTATTTCATTATAAAATATGGCTTTCATATAATGGCTTGTAAATTTTTAACCTGCCATAATATTATACATTGGAACCAAGTCATCTGAAGATATCTTCCGCATCTCAGTGCTCTTCTCAAAAATGGCTGAAATGTAATTTTAAGAAATACCCCTTGTGACTGACCTGTGCCAAGGGTAGCCCACCTGAAAATGCTATGGTTGGGATAGGCTGCAAAAGGAGAACAAGATTCTCCCAAACTGGTGGCTAGCACTGTATTTAGATTCACCTTTCAGTACTTCTAATCCCCCACTGGTGATCAGGAAGCTAAAAACAAGAAGTTATGCTTTTCAGTCTCTGGCCCCCAGTTAGCAAGTAGGGAGAGTAAAGAGATAAGTTATTAAAACTCTATTCCCTTTACCAAAAATGCCTTCTGATCCTAAATGGGTCAGCCGTATTACCAGACCAATGGAAGTCTGGATCTTACCCACAGTACCATGCTGCCAGCCAATCTGTTAGGAGTAAGCTAAAGGTCTATTATAAAGGGAAGAAACATGTAGAGGGATGTTAAATTATTAAAGCAATTAGATACATACACACAGCTTCAAAGGACATACATATCAGATTCTCAGTAGACTTGTGGCATTTGCAGGCTGGTGTACATCTAGTACCTGGATGGATTTTAGTTCTTGATTTTACAACTTCAGTTATAGATGAATTGATCCTGAGGTAGGAAGCAGGAATGAAGACAAGATGGAACTAGTGTAGCTGCCTTGTTTGTCCCTTTGTGTGTGCAGGAAACTGACAAAGCATAACTTGAGAAAATATTGCCAGCAAGTCACTCAGCTGTGACTAGTTTTGGTCAGGCTTTCCAAAAATAGGTGCGTAAAGCTGGGCTTCTAAACTTATATTTGGTCTCTCAAGCAGGGGCTTAGCTGCTGAGGAGCTTGGGTGAGCCCTGGCCCACCCACTTTGATGCAGGCCCGCTCAATGTGTTGCTTGTGCTGCCAATGCTCTGCTTTATGCTTGGAGCTTCAGGCAGCTTTTGGCTGGTAGCTACTTGAACTTTCCGGTTCTGGCCTTGTCATCAGAAACAGGAAGTTCAGGTAGCAACTGAGAATCACTAAGCTGCCCAATTCTCCATTTTCCAAGGTAATTGGGGTATCTTAACAGGTTAGTGTCTCTGCTAGTAGCATTCTGAATGCCCTGTTCTGGTCACGTGACTGAAAGCAGGGAAGTGGCCCAGGCTCACCCAAGTCAATGACAGAAAATTACTTCTGCCTACACCCCTGCTCCCAATTAAATTGCTTTGCCCTTTTGGAGAAAAAAAAAAACCAAAACCAAACCAAAACAGATCATCAGCTTCTTCATTTAAAACTAATGGGAACTGCTGGCTGTTCCACACTTCCAGGAATCAGGTGTAACTTTAGACTACTCCTCTTGTAAATCTTGGACTTGTGTGTTCACATAGCCTAGTTTGGAGATGTGTGTAGATAAGTCTGTGTTGCTCATTGACGTTTTACACAATACACAGAATGCAGAAGAAATCCTATTTATCTGAACCATTCATATCCATAAAGTCCCATTGGCCAATTGCTTTTCCCACACTGTACTTTGTTGGTATTGAAAACCCCCATTTGTATATACTCCATGTCGTGTGTTCTTTTCACATAAACATGGTTCTATTCTCATTACATTTGTAGTACTTAGTTTTGAAAATAAGTTAAACCGGCTTGATTGTAAATTTTTAACCATCTCAACAATTAATCAGGTTGTGATGTAAGCTTATAATATATTCCATTAAGGAAAAAGGCAAGTTTAGCTTATGGTAAATACACCACTAAGTGTTTATAGAACATTTTATATTTTACATGATTCCCTTTATAATTCTGCTTATCTTTCCATTCCAATTCCCCAACGAAGGTATAAAACAACCCCTAAAGAGAGTAATTACTGCTCTACTCCTTAACCAAGGCTCCTTTTGCAAACAGAAATCTGAGCTGCTTTTTAAAGAAGGGAGTTCTAAATAAAAATGCAAATAAGCTGCTTTGTAACCACATTAATTACCCACCTAGCCTCCTATTACCATGTTTGTATTGTTTGCAAACACTATTTACAGTCGTGTGGAAATTAACATTACTGGTCCTGAGGAAAGATTGTTGTTGGTAGGTTGTGCTTTGGAACCAATTAGAGTGAATCTTGTCTCCGTTGAGACTCATGGGGAAAAGCATAGCCTTGCAATGTCAAATAATAACATTAACTCAGACTACATAGGAATAGTGCTGTAATTATATTATTGGCCCTATTTGCTTCTGCATTGAATTTCTCTGTCTGCATTTTAAAACCAGCAGGCCCCAGAGTTTGTTGCTAATGATTTAATATGTTCTGTGATAACTTTTGATGAAAGTCATGGTGAAATCCAGTGGGTCACTTTATAGCCAAACCGATTCTTTGTTTTCCTTTTTAAAACGATGGCAAAAGTAGCACTTACGTTGAAGACTTCATAGACTTTTGTATAATTAATTCCCAAACTGACAAACAACTTTGCTGGCTTTATGAGTGAACAGTGTGGAGTGTATGACAGGGTACCTGTAAAGCAGTGTGTTCAGACTGTGAAAATGTCTTGCTCGCTGTGCTTTGCACACTTATTCAAAGAAACCAGAATGTATGTTAGTAACATGTAATTGTGATCTAGAAAGTGCCACACAAACAAATTGATAAAGTGTCTTGTAGGCTTTCCTTTTAATTATTTTATGACTGTAATGGAAATACAATCATCTTGACATCAAAAAAGTTGATTTGAAAAAAGAATTATGCAAGTGTGACTCCATCATCTGTGTTTTAGTAGTTAGAACTTGAGCTGTACACAAATACCCCAGGGTTCATTTTAAATGAGTTGCACAAACTAGATCCTAGAGGGTTTGGGCCATACAAGATTGCCCCTTGTATCTTGATTTTTATCTACATACTTATGGTAGATTAGTTCCTCCAGAATAAGAGAGGAGTCCTGTGGCAATTAAAGACTAATAAATTTATTTATTCCATGAGCTTTTGTGGGAGAAAATCCCACTTCGTCTGATGCTTTGAAGATGGGGGATCTTACTGAATGGGTGGAAAATAAATGCGGGGAAGTGTAAGTCAAGGGATCAGGTCACACTATAACAGCAAATCAAAACAGTTAAGGTTCAAACACTGGGAAGCAGCACATAGAGGAAGGTGAAGTCAAATCACCGGTTGTAATGGGAAAAGATACCATAGTCAGGATCTAATCCTGCTTTCACACAGTCAAACTTGCATATCAGTTCCAATTCTACAGTTTCTCCTTGAAGTCATGATGTGTTGTTGCCCATTTGCTTGAACACAGCTATTAACAAATCATCAACAGGGTGATTGGGAAGACTGAAGTGCTCAGTTACTGGGAATATGATTTCTGATATCAGTTTTGTGCCTGTTTATTCTTTTGAACAGAGGCTGTCCTGTTTTTCCAATGTATAAGGCAGGAAGTGGGGCATTTCTGGCACATGAAGGCGTATATTGTCCTCCCATTCTGTAAGTTCCCCCATCTTCAAAGCATCTGACAAACTGGGATTTTCTCTCAGGAAAGCTCATGCAATAAATAAATTTGTTAGTCTTTAAGTGCCACAGGACTCCTTGTTTGTTTTACTAAAATACCCTAGGAAACTATTCAAGAGGGAGGCATAACCAAAAATATAAACAGTGGGAGAAATGTTAAAGTAAAATGTCTGCTTAGAGGGCACTGTTAGCTTTGTCTGTCTAAGGCAGTGGTTTTCAACCTTTAGCAGCTTGGCAGCATTTCATGACCCTACAGGATGCACCAGATTCCCCACCTCCATCCTGCAGGCCAAATCCAGCCATCTCTCCATCCTCTGTGACACGCTTATTGCTGGTCTAAGGCATTTCTAAGCTTCTTGTTACTGTAGTATCAAAACACTGGGCATCTCAACTAAATTTATATTTCAGTTTCAGATAATTTAATCTCATCTCTCCACTCCAAGAAGTGCTATGGTATTTTGTTTTCTCAGCCCTGTTTTTACTAGCCTATCACCTTCATTTCCATAGTCTCCTTTCCCAATCACTGATGTTATCTGAAGGTAATGCTTCTCCTTACTTGATCATCTTTCCTTGGCAGCACATAATAGTGCAAGTGCTATCATTTATTAAGTGTTTATGTAATCCCTAGCACTGTCAGGCCCGTCCTGGTTGTGTATTTTAGGCACTTCTGAAATATAAATGTTGATGAATGATAATTAATGGTAACCTCTCATTACTAAAAGTGTCTCACGTAATTCAATGGGTTAAGGTGTTTTGTCAGTCAGAATGGTCTCTTTATAGCCCTCAGTGTTGTTGTCATTCCAGGAAGCATATTTTGCTCCGTGGCTGTAAGGATAAGGTGTATCTGAGTTGTGGATGTGTTCTTCTGTTAAGTGCCACAAGATCCCTTGCTTTTTTTTCTTTTCTTCTTCTTTTTTTTTTTTTTTACTGGCACTAAAAGACTAACAGATTTATTTATCGCATGAGCTTTCGTGGGAGAATATCCCACTTCATCAGATGCAGTGGGATATTCTCCCATGAAAGCTCATGCGATAAATAAATCTGTTAGTCTTTAAGTGCCACAAGACTCCTTGCTTTCTTTTGGTTTACTAGACTAACACTGCTGCCCCTTTAGAACTTTATCTCAGTAAGAGCCATTTCACAGCTCTTTGAAATCAGCAAATCTTTCCTTTTCCTTTCAGTGGGGTTTGAGTCAGGCTCTAAATATGTTAGCATGTAGAAAGATTTGTATTTAAGGGACCAGATTTTTAGTATTCAGCTGCACACTTTTATCCATGTGCTTTTTTGTGTCTAAGTCAGGTATGTGCTGATCCCAGCTTGCTCTTGTGTAAACCTCAGTCTGTTCATTTCAAGTCTGGCACTTGCAAACAAATCTGTGCACTTTTGCATGCTCGTTTTTGAAAATCTGGATCTGTTGTCAGGGATGGATTTATTTGAACTGTGTGTTGGAGGGGGTACATGCCTGATGTTTAACTGTCCATTCATTATAAATAAGGTAATTAAAAAATCTTCATGTAGTTCTTTTATTTTTTTGTGCATTCAAGATTGTGCTATCAAGAAAAATGTGCATTATTGTGACCACAATTCATACTATTAAAAGTTCATAATCATTTTACTTGTGACATGCCATATGAGCGTTCTGAGTCAGATTGCTGAGAATGCTAGCCTTACAATTAAAAGGTAACTATTTACCTCAGTGTTTTCTAGGTGGCAACTTTTGTTCCTTTGGCAATACTTTATTTGCAGAGGGAAAGTTAGATTGAAAATGCAATCCAAATGTTGCAATCTTTGCACTAAGCCTCTATTAATTTAGTCCTGATAAAGATTCTCAGTGCATCATTTTGCTGGAGCAGCTTTATTACTCAATATATAACTTTATAAGGAGGTGGTAAAAATAAGTTATAGTATGCTGAGCTTGTTCATAGTTTTTCTTTTCCTTATTTCATTTGAGATCACAGAGATGCAGGATAAACTTGAAAATGAAACTTGGATCATTAAATAAAATATTAAGTTAATGGAATGGAAGGATTGCCTTATGATTAAGAGATTGAGACACAAGTTTCTGTTCTACCAGCTCTGCCACAGGCTTCCTGTTGAACTTGCACAAATCACTTAATTTCTTTGTGCCCTAGTCTCCCCACGTATAAAAGGGGAATAAAAATACTCCCATTTAAGCTCCCACCTTCCCCTTTGCTGGTTCTATGTACATTTTATCTTAGGAAAAGAAGTGTCACTAAACTGTTGAATATGGTGAGTAGTCTTCTGTGTCTGATCTGTGGGAAGGTTTACTTCACATTGAAAGATAAGACATTTGAGGAAACTGTCAGCCCCCCCCCCACTTTTTTTTTTATTGTGGTTTGACTCCTTTAGCCGCCCAGGGTGTGGGTTAGCCCTGGAAGAGCAGAAGACTCCACATGAATAGTACTGTGGTGCAGGAACTCCTCATTTGGACTTGACTTTGGGGTGCCTGAACAGTTTTTATAGTGTGGGAATTGAGAGCCATTGGACCAAACATTAAATCCTATATGCAGTGCTCTCTTGGGTGATGAAGCGCTACAGCAGGCACCTGAACAGTGAATGTTTTTCAGTAATAGGCTCAGCAAATGCAGAATGGTGGTGTATGTGCAGATGTGAGCTGCTCATCCCAAGCGGTGGCTCTCTAGAAGGTGACTTGACATCCATCAGCACATTCCCTTGTTCATGGGCTCACATGATGGTCTTGGCTACATATTGTAATATAATACTTTAATGTTAGAAGATCTAAACATGTATTATAAACTATATTCCCCATTATTATATTTAGTAAAATGAAATGCAATCCCAGGAAATTGATATTTTATAAAAATGATCATATTTTCAGGAGCTGCTCATTTAATCTGTTTAGATTACAAAAAGTGGCATAAATATATGCATTTGTTTCTAATTAATTTGTATGATTACGCTTTATTATCTAGATGTTTGCAAAGCAGAGCGTGGTACACCCCATTTACTGTGTGTTGTAGCTAGTAAAAAAAAAATAGAATAATATAAGTAATATAAATCTTGAAACTAACTTTAATTGTAAGTATAGATTAGTTGTAAATTGTATCTTTGTTTATTTTTAATTTTGCAGTGTTGCAGATTTGGAGAACATACCAATTAGTGTAGTTATATGAAGTAATGACAAGTTAATTACTGTAAATGCTCAATGTTGTTTCTTTGAGAATTTAAAAACAGCACTGACTTAATTTTTTTAAAGTGCAACTAGAAATAAAAATAAGAAACTGGATGAAGATAATAGAAACTTGCTATAGGTGACATGCCAACTCAAATTTTAAGACATCTGTGTGTTGTTGAACATTGTAACAAATGTATCAAGTGATTAGATTACCGTAAAAAGGAAAACACACATGACAAATAAAAGACCTGAGTAAAAGATCATAATTTGTAATGAAATCTTTATAAATCTGGATACAAATGTAGTGATTTTATAGTAAACATACATATTTTACTGTACATTAAAATACTTCTTGGAGAAAGGGCAATTTTACTTGGTTTATCTGAAACTGATTACTCTGCCTTTACTACTGGTTAGGTTTATTCAAGTGAGGCCCCTGTTACTTTCTAATACATTTCATGTTGATTGTTAGACATCCATGTCAGTTCTGCTACTTTTGTACCCAAAGCAATGTGTTTATTTTTATGAATAGTTTTAAAGAGTAAAAAATGTGTCTGGTCCAAAGCAGAATGTTTTTCTTTCTGACGAACAGTAGTAAATCCTATCATTTTGAAAGCTGTATAGTACACCAATGAGAAATGAGCTGACTCATGTTCCCTTGTGCATGCATAGTATAAGATATATTAATACCTTGCTTCAAAGATGTCTCATTTACACTAAGTTTTAAATGAAATATTCCATTCTTTTTAGGAGAAACTAAACTGTTCATATTGCTTGTGAAACTGTACGTGTATGTAGGATGAATAATTGTACACAAATATATCTATACTGTATTTGGGGAAAAATATTCTGGATAGCATAGTGATATAAGTATTCTTCTGTCCAAAACTCCAGGTTCTGAGTTAGGATTTGCTACCTTTTGACTGTTAGGAGTGCTGCTCAAATGATATAAAGGAGTGTGGGGTTACAGGAATGAGGACTGATACTAGGGAATCCAGATTAAGGATTTGGGACTTTATAATTCACATACCTTACACTTATGCACAGGCAGTAGAATAGTACATTTTTTTCCCCTATTCTTTCTGAAGAATGGTCAAGCAAAAGAAGAGACATCTTCATAAACAGCAGATACTGCTAAAGGGCGGGGCGGTATTCTTGAGGGAGGTTTTTGGGGGAGAAGCACCCCAGAATATTAGTGATGTTGAGAAAAATGACACCTACACCTTAAAGACCTAGACATTCAGGTTCATCTGTTTTGTCATGTTATGACAGAAATCATTACAAGCTTGATAGGTTTATTTATAAAAACTTGCTTCAGTATTCAAAGTACATCTATTCCAGCTTTCCTTATGTCAAGCTGGGCCATGGATCAAGATGAAAGAAAAATTAAATTGTATATTGAAGAGCTGTTAATTGAACTGCATTGCATTTAGCAAGGGAGCATCAGCTTCAGGCAGTCAATACGACAGAGAATTTTTAATGTACTGTATCACTAGATTGTCAGTTTGTATTGGAGAATGCAAACAGACTGCTCAGCTTGGTGATAAAGCCTTGGAAACTTTTAAGTTGTAAGGGGAGAAAAAAATGTTGTTTTGTTGTGATACATTGTAACAAAGTTCCTGATGGAACTGCTGTATATTTTATAGTCGGTATTAACAAGTACTTTTCTATTAGTGTGTAATCCTATTTAAGTGTCCAGTCTAGAATTCTGTAAAGATTCTGATGTTGTTTTTTGTATGTTGATAAATTTCACGCTAGGCGAAATTCCAGAATGGACACAAATGTTACATCATCATTTGAATGGGATTGAAAGTCACATTTAAAATATTAGTTTGTTCCAGATATAAGTCTAGAAAATAGTATTTCAAAAAGCTATAGAAAGATGTTAAGAAAAATGTTATCTACTTTTCCTACGGCAGTGTTAATTTCTTTTAGTAGTACATTTTATAGTCAAAGATTTTTTTTTTCTTTTAACAGCTGAATTATTTAAACATGTCTTTTGGGATAAAGTGATCTGTTTGGCATTAAGTATGAAACACATTTTTAATTTCATTTTCTGTACTGATACAACTGAAATAACTGGGAGGCATTTCTAAAATGAGAACAGATTTAGGGCTACAGTGTTAGATTACAAATATGTTATGCCAAAACACAGCTGATTCTGACTGCCACATTTCTCCATAAATAAGATGCTTTTTATCCATCACCATGCTTAAAAAACTTAGTCCACTCTTGAAATACCCACCTTGCGCTTGAATCTGCTTAAAAAAAGCTCACTCCCTAATTGATAGCTGCCTTTTTTTTTTTTGGTAAATGTATATGAATTCAGTGCTTGTTAAAAGGTGGGAGAAAAACAGCCCTTGAAGATTTCTGTTGCTGTGTGTATCCCTAAAACAGGGGAGTCACAAGCAGAAAGCTGTGTATTGTAAGCTTCCATGTAGCACAGGCCTTCCTCATAACACCTTAATCTAGAATTAGAAGGATCGAACACAGGAGCTCAAAGGTATTCTAGTATCTATCCACATTCAAATCTAGGCCTCTTAGCTGAGCTGGTATCTAAAGGTTTGTCAGTGTTGTGGCACAATGTGCTCTACAAGAATGGGTCTTAATTTATTCATGTAGACCTTGTTGGTACCCATTGCATTGGTTCACTTTAAGATAGTATTCATCAGAGAGCAATGGGTTAAAGTGGACCAATTAATGTGTAACACACAGAGCACATTACTCCTTAGTCCAGGCGAATTTACCAGTGTAGACATAGCCCTAGATATTTGGATCCGGCCTTGTTTGTTGCCACAGAACTGTATTTTTCTTTTACAGCTTAGGTATTTTCTTGAAAATAATCATATCTAGCAAAGTGTTTAATAAGTTTGTCTCCTTGAGATTTAATATTCTGCACTGTGATGAGACATAGCATTCAAGAATCCATTTATGTGACAGACAATTCTCTTCATCACACCAATTGTCAGAGGTGCTGATTAAAGCAATAAATCAGAAAATGTGGAAACATGAACTAAAAGTTTTCATTCTTGTGCATGAGTAAATCTTCAGTCTTCTTCCTGAGTCTCTGGGTTACTGAATACATCTTCTGGATGGTGGACCTGAGGCTTAGACCACTGTTAACAGTGGATAACACCTTCCTGCACCAGTAGTTCCATTGAAGTAAATGGGGAGCATCTGTGAAATAAAATGTTACTCAGAATGAGTAAGGCATCAGAGCTTGGTCCTTCATATTCAGCCTTGTTTAGTGCAGAAGAATCATGAAGTCGGATTCTTCAGTACCCTTCTCTTCCTTCTTTCAGGCTTGTGTCCAGCGCTGATTCCCAGGCATTCAAGACTAAGGTTTTGGTTATAGGGACTTTTCACTTAAGACATGTTAAGTACAATTCTGTTGTCCTTTTTGTTTTACAGTATTTGAGAATGCAGATGATAGTTTTTGGAGGATAGGACATGTTTATAAGCAGAAATGAGTGCTGCTAGTTTTACCAATTTGAGTAAGATTCTTCAAATCATTTCATTTGTGCAGTTTTGTGTCTGGAATATAGCCAAGAACAGGATGGCATTTAACAGGAGCTTGCTGGAGACATAGATGCAGTACTCGACCTGCAATCTGGACATATTAAATAAGGTTTTCCATTTACTTTCTGCATGCTGGAATAGGTGAAATGAGAGCGATCACAAATTGATTTTTGTGTAGCTGTATTAAAAAGTTGGGTTGTGTCACAGCATGTTACGTTACTCTGAAATAGTTAGTTTATGTTAATAGGCTTCTAGAACAGATGTGTACTTTTTAGACTTAAATTAATTTGTACAGACTCCTAATCTATGGGCAAGCTGATAGAAAGTCATGTTACATGTTTCTTTATGCACTGTATGCCTGCATTAGGCAATATCTTTAAAATATAAAAAAGCCTACAAAATGCACAGTCTGATAACAACAACAAATCTAATCTAAAGTGACAACTGGGAGACTTTCCCAGGCGTTTTTCTCTTTAATGTAACATGACTTTAAATTGATGCAGCCCCACAGTGATTGAAAAACTCTCAGAGCTTGTCTCCCGTGATTACATTCCTGATCTGTACAACTTAATTTTTTAACTCGCTAAATCTCTAGTTTTGCGAATGAGCAGTTTGTTTGTATTTTAAGAGAGTGAGTTTCACTGAAGCAAAGACAATGAAATAGTATAAAATAATATTCCTGACAGTAATTCTGGTCAGCAACATGTTTCATTTTTTATTTGAAAAGTATTGTTAAGTAGAGCTAGTGGTTTGTTAAATGTTTTCTCTCTTTTATCTACCTCTAATGATGACTTTACTGTTGAGTTAATACAGAACTTAGAAGAAAGTATGAAGTTTATTTCAGTTTTTTAAATAGTTCAATTTTTAAAAATGCAGATTAGGGATAATTTTAGTATCTTTGTATAAAACATTTTTAATCTGTATAGAGTACTTTATCCAAATCTGTTCATTTTCTGAAGCACTATTCCAATAGATACCTATTACTATGCATTAGTATGTATGCATTTCACAAACCATGGTAACAAGAAACCTTCCTGATTGTCTTTTGGAGTCATCTAAAGGGAGATACTACCAAGCAAGCAACACAAATACAAGAATGTTTTAAGTTTAAACAGATTGTAAAGGTTTGGGCACAGTCTCAATATAGCCAGTAGGGGAATTCTTCCATGGCTAGACAGGATATGGAAGACCAAAGTGAGGTTTTTTTTTTTTTATTTATGATAGCTTTTTTTTAATCCTAACTCCTGCCAGTATTTAAAGAATAACACTGAAATTAAGAACTGTTCGCTTGTTAAAATACGTTGTTCTTTGATTGGTAAGGATTATTTTATTTTTGGTTGTCTCCTTTGGGTACTTGTTTGGCTCATTATACTTCTACTTTACTTTAAATTTATCGATTTCAAATATTTGTGGCTTCACCAGGGAAGAATTTTGAGCTATAATTCCAGTGATTGTAGTCTGATTCCTCTGGTCAGAGTTCTAGACTTTTGCATGGAGAAATGTGAGCAGTTCAATTAATATATGGTCTTTTGTGATCAGTTACGGTGACAGCAAAACAGTTTATGGTTATGAGCAATTTTAAAAACCTAAGCTTTGTTTCCATATGTCAGTTTGAAAGTGCAAAATAATTAGAAAACTATAGTGAAGCGTTTATAGCTAGTGAAGTTATTTCAGCTGAATTCCATGACTTGAGATGCTGGGTAGCAAAGTCTTATATCAGTGACACGTATTGGAGTCTGGTAGTAATGGGTAGTGTGTGACTGCTCTCCCATGGTTTATAATCAGAGATTGTGAAATTCATGGATTTAATCCGTAAAAGGCCAGATAAAATGCAAGGCTTGTAATAGGGTACAATTGTACAATAGATAATTTTTCGTAAGATTAAGCAGAGAGATGAGGGCTGTGAACCTTGTAAACATTTCAGATGCCTTGATTAATGATGATAAAGCCCATAAGGAGTTGGAAAATAAAGATGTGGAAAGAGGCACATTCTGGGAGCTACAGAAGAAGTGGAATTTGAGGATACGACAATGGCTTTCACTAAGTGGTTGTTTGAGTTGCTGGGGCTGGCTGTGCCTGATAATGTCATTAAAATTACCAGGACTAAAGATTTCATTAAAAAAAAAATCTTTAACTCCTGTACGGGCAAGGATGGCTTTAAAAATAATCTGCTAGGGCTTGCAGTTCTGGAATTAAGATAATTAAAGCAGCCAGATCTCAAGACCAATCAGAATACTAAGGATTTAAAATCTGACGTTTATTTCTTAGAACCCATGCACTAGTAAAATGTGGCAGGCACTTTGCTAAAATTAAATACTCACAAAACCACTTTTTTTTTCTTTACTGAGGGGACAGGAGGAGTGGAGTGACCAGACATAAACATTTTGCAGTTCATAGGAAACATCTGGCTTTCCTGAAGAAAGCTGAAGAAAGTATCACAAACAATATTAACTCAGATAACGGCTAACTTTATTTGTTAATATTGTTTATATGTCTTCTGGTGTCCTATTACTATGTCATAGACTAATAAGCTCCTGGAGAGCATATCAAATGCCTTTAATGCTCTAAAGGCTAAGTGGGATGGAGAAACTGGATTATATAAGCAAGCACAACAAAAGTTTTGTTTCTCCCCTCTTACATGTTTCATTTAAGACAATGTGCCCACAGGGACTGGATAGCTGGATATGGAGTTATTTCTTTGGAGAATTATGTTCTTGTGATCCTTTCCGTATGCTCATTGAGACTTAGCTGCTGGCCTGGAGGAACCAGGGAGATGGCCTAACTATATCCCAGTGGTGTAAATGCTATAAAATTGTCCATTATTTTTCTTAATACTGCTGTTTACTCCAAGACTATGAAATTTGTTATGGCAGCATGGGGTTTGCTTGCCTTTTATAGTTTATTACTTAGGTATGATGTGGCATCTGTCAATAATGGAAAGTTATTTCACTTGCCACTTCTGAGAAGATCTGGACTGTGTGCCTCTCTTAGGTGTTTCTAAAGCAAAAGTTTTGCTAACTACTATGATTTTTTTTTTTCTTTGAAAGTGAGAAGTATTTGCTGGACCTGAAGGCAGCAAGTAGGTATCCTGGCGATGATACAAATTGGAATCTCTCTTATTTTGGGAATACTTGTAACTAGCATTTCTTGCGTATTGTATACGTATAATGGTGTGCAGGTTCAGCTTTGTGACCAAGACCAGTTCCAGTTCTTGTTTCCTCATTAGTCTTTCAGTTAGCCCCCTTGTATTTGCCTGTCACTGTCTGGTGACAGCAGTGTTCATTGGACACCACTGTTCATGTTCACTGTTTTTTCATGACCTTTGATTGAGAGCGGAGATAAAGGTTTAAAAAATTCTTTACTAGTCATCACCTTTACTTGGAAGTTTATGGATTCTTTATTCTTTGAGGAGAGCTGCATGGAAATTACCCATATAACTGCACTCTTTGCAAAAATTAGATTTATTAAAAACAGGAAATTGAATGAAAATAAAAGCCTTTTGTTAGCTTATCTAGGTCTATGTTTTCATAAACAAAACCAAAGAAAACACTCTCATTACAGAAAAAAGATTACCTCCATGGACTGCAATCTACTATCTGTCCACTTAGTCTATCAACATCATGCTGCTGTCTTGATACCCACTTCTTCTCTCCTGTTACTAGAACCATTTTTTTCAAATCCCTGTTCCAAGTTAGTTTGCATGTCCAGATACCAACAGCCTTTCTCTGTGTTCAGGTACCTCTTAGCAAGGTCCCTCATCTTGAGTCCATTACCTCTGCTTTCCAAATCAGTTTTCTCCAGTGATCAACATGTGCAGTAGGGGTTTGGACTTTCTAGTCTAGGAAATGGACCATGGAAGGCACAGTAAACTTTCTAATGATGATTAATAGCTGTCTTTCAGATGCTTAGGCCCCATTCTGATTTTCACAGTCCATCTTGACTGGCTGTATTTTGTTTGACTTAGGCTTCTTGTTAAAACTCTCAAAGGATTTTTTTTTTGAAGGACTTATATTTCTTGTCCAGAGCCTCCATCACATCACAGCTGTGTACAAATATTTAAAATTATACACAAACACACGCATACCTACAATAAACTTAATTATATGAAAACAATCTAAATTTTAACTGCGTAGTTTGTGAGAGGTTTTTCATGTCTTCTTTTCTGTTAAATCTCAGTATATAAAACCATTATCTGTAAATCCTAGAGTGGGTTTTACTATGAGGTATGCCAAAATGTAGACTCTAGTTCATAAGGATTTAGCAAAATATTCAGTTCTTCAAATAACTTTCATATATTCTTTACTTTCTGTATTTAACAGAAGATAAATCTTGAACATCCCATACATTAGTTCACCTGCTTGGGAAGTTACAGATTATAGGGCTTATGAGGATTTTTATATCTTTCTGCATATAGTTGGACTTACTAAAATATTAAGAGGAAAAAAAACAGCCCTCAAACACTCTTACATAGAAAGTTGAAGCATCAAAAGTTGCAATTCAAATGCAATATGAACCTGTGGCCTGACATGCAGAGGTAATTTACCTGTGGAGCCCTATCCAAAGTCCAGTTCAAGTTCATTGGGCCCAGAAGAGTAAGGTGGGGTCAAAAAAGGGATTAATTTTTCTCACAAGCTGCGAAGAGCATTGGACTTTCCTTTGTTCTAGCTGCCCCTGTTCTTGTTATGCTCCCTCCCCTGATCCAGATGGTGGAAGTGGTCACAGAACCTGCATAATCATTAATTCCAGTAGCTCCCTCAGCCTCATGCACAGCCTTGCCCTGCAGGGCTGTTTTTAATGGTGTATGCGGGGTGCAGACCCTCTTGCATTACTTGCTAAATTCTGCCTCACCCCCTATGCCTGACGCTATTTAAGAGCCAGGGAGCTGTGTGGTTGATCCCTCCTTTGCTTTAGAAAGGTGCCTAGAGATATGGTGACCCTGGATTTGCCACCCCAAAATATTTAATTAGCTATATGAATACATTCCTTTTACTTCTTTTGATGAAAAAAATTCCAACACTGTGATTTAACAATGAGTTAAATGAACTAAAATTTCTCTGTTCTCCTTCCTTTGGATGGGGAAAAGAATGCAGATCTCTGTTTGATTGAGAATTGCAATATCAGGTCTGAAACGTGCTACCCAGTTATATTTGATTTGGATTTGTCCGTGGGGTGTTCTAAGCTTGCATGATCCCACTCCTTTCTGAAGCCTTCATAGCTTGTTTTTGCCACATTCGCCTTTGATTTGAGATTGTGTCATCATTCTTGTATGCCTTTTAATGTTTTTTAAACATCCAAAGGAATCCAAGAACTACTTTTGTGTTCAGTAGCATTTGGACTTCTAATTTCCTTATGCTTTCTTACAAATTCTGCCCTAGTTTGTTTTTAGGCTAATTTTGTATATTTCTGGTCACTTATCTTTGCTTAAGACTGCATGAAAGTGTTTGGTAATTCATGATGATTAAAAAGCACCTGACGAAGTGGGATTTTCTCCCACGAAAGCTCATGCGAAAAATAAAGCTGTTAGTCTTAAAGTGCCACATGACTCCTTGTTTTTTGTTTTTTTTTTTTGCTGGACTAGACTTACACGGCTGTCCCTTTGGAAATTGACAAGATGCAAGGCACTAAATACAGCTGTTTGAAGTGGAAATCCATCAATTTACAGAAACAAGGTGCTTTACCAGTCTATTAATACATGCCTCAGATAGTGGGGAAACATAAGACAACCACCTGATGCCTTCTGGCACTTAAAATGAACTAGCAGGCTAGTAACACACACTATAGTGTATCTGATATTTAAATACAAAAGACAGTTTGAAACATTAACAGTTGGTTATTTTATTTATATTATTGAATAAGAATGAGGAGCTAAAGTATATCTTCTGTAATAGGAGGCCCTTAGCCAAACCTCACAATGCACCACTGTGGTGGATTAGTGGGATGAGGGATCTCTTGGGTGCTGAGGTCTACAAATCCAACCCTCAGAGCCAACTAACATCTGGTAGTGTTTAGTAAGCAGTATTGGCAGCTCCAAATTTATATTGTCTTAAAATTATAAGGTTAAAAAAACTGTCTTCTGGATTTTTGAGCCTTTAGGGTTTCAAATTTCAAACTTTTCTTTGTAATCACAAGGAGCAGGAGACTATCAGGCAATGACATGACTCCAGGAACTGGAGCTTTATGAAGAGTCACTGTCCCAAGAAGTTAAGTTTGGAGAATTGATCACAAACATGTGTCTTGTCATAGCTGTCTTTTTGTGGATCGAAATTGGTTTCCAGAGCTTTCAATGTTAAATCTAGTATTTGTCTATTAAATTGCTATTTAAGAATCTGGAATCTTTGAAAGTAATGAGAGCATTCCAGATATCTAAGCTCAGGCCAGTGAATTAATAATTTGGGGTTTTCCCTCTGGAAATGAATCCAAATTTATTCTAGGTTACAAGATAATTTCTGTGTGTGACTCTGAAGAAAGCAGGTTATTTAAAATCTTGTAGTCCAAGAGATTGTACAATACAAATCATAACACTAAGAACTTAAGAGTACAGAAGGTGCATATTCTGCTAAATAAACTTTCATAATTACTTCAGGGGGTCTTCCTCTGCAACACAGTAATTTTTCTAGTTTATGTATCTGTTAGATTGCTGACCACAGTGACAGTTTTGCTGTTCATGTATAAAATAACTAATATGTGTGCACCTGGCCTTCATTATTGTTACATTGCATATGTAATAAAAGCATGATAGGAAACTGTCTGAATTCTGCTGATAATTACACCTAGTTTCATGTATACTTTCATGCCTAATGCAAAATTTGTTTTTTGTTAAAAGATATTCTCTGCTAAACAGTATTCATGAGTGTAAGGCCTCTGGAAATGTTCACATCATTTGCTACAAAATCCCTAAAAGTGCCCATTTCCACTCTTTTCTACCTGCCTTATCAGGTATTAGCACTCATTTTAATAACTTAACTGAATCTAATGCTTTCTCACTTTAAAAAAGGACAAAAAACTAGAGAAATGTTTACTGTGTCTTTTATTTAATGATAAATAAACTAAGCAGAAGAGAAACGGGGGGAAAAGCTGCGTTTTTAAAGTGAACATTGGTCTTTCTGACCACTACATTAATTTTTATAGTAAAGTATATATTAAATCCAATCTGGGTTTGGAGTAAGTGGTTGCAATTTCCAAAGATCTGAAAGAGAGTTGAACCTGTTATGCTAAGGCTAAATTTGGTGTATTGTGTTAGGAATTAATTTTTGTCATCAATGCTGTATTTTTAGTTGCAAGTATTTTTTGTTAGAAATGTCACTTCTGAAATGACTTCTATAGTAATGGCTTTGTGATGCAGCAGGGGACGAATTGAGGTAGAAGAAATGGAGACCTTTTATTTCCAAATACAGATCTCACACATGCTTAGTCCATGGGGATAGCCTAGTCAGTAGCACTTCTGCCACAGTAGATGCTTGATTTGAAACAGCAGAACGAAATTGGTGTAACCAGGTTGGACTGTGACTTTTAAATACACATTTTGCCAAGTTCCCAAGGGGTAGCTATGTTAGTCTAGTTCAGCAAAACAAGCAAGGAGTCCTGTGGCACTTAAAGACTAAAAAATTTATTTATCACATGAGCTTTTGTGGGAGAAAATCCCACTTTGTTAGACGCTTTGAAGATGGCAGAGCTTACAGAATGGGAAGAAAAGAGATGCCAGGGAGTGGAAGTCATGGGCACAGGTCATATTGTTACAGTGGAGCAGTGCAATATGTTGTGAGTACTGTTACAGTATGACCTGTGCCCATGACTTCCACTCCTCTGCATTTATTTTCCTCCCATTCTGTAAGCTCCTCCATCTTCAAAGTGTCTGATGAAGTGGGATTTTCTCCCATGAAAGTTCATGAGATAAATAAATTTGTTAGTCTTTAAGTGCTATAGGACTCCTTGCTTGTGTTACAAATTTTGTGTCTTAATTCCATGAAGGTTCAGATAATACAGATCTGGGATTTCTTGGTCTTGCCACAAGATGTCAGTAGTTTGTTACAAAAATCCATCCAAAAGCACATTTCTCTGGAAAGCAAATTCTGTACCCTTAAAAGATGCAAATATAAGAAGCTGAATGCAAAGAGGAGCGCTAAGTGTTGTTAGTTTAAGTTGGCACCTGTAACATGGATGTACCAAAACTGGCATCAGTTGGTGGTTTGTGTGGTTAGTTTACATTCCAGCTTTCCGAACCATAAAGAACTGTAATAGGGTTTTTACATCTTTACAGATCAATAAGTTGATTAGTCTGTAATAGTGCAGTGCAGCGAAGTGAGAAATGGAGACTGATCTTTATCATAATTTTGTTTACAGAGTCCATTTAAAAATAAGGGATACCTAAATATCTTGCTCTCACCTTTCCTCTAAGAAAGCAGTATTTAACAGCCAGGCAGTTGCACCGTCAGTGAAATATATCCAACAACAGCATGGAGCAAAGGTGACATCTTGTGGTAAAGGTTGGTTGTTGGTTGCTTGGTTGGTTTGTTTGTTTTTAAAGTCTCAGATTTGCATTCCCTTTGGCTTTCACGTGAGATTTATCCCATACTACTCTTTTAACTTGAAGTCAACACTCCAAAATAGCTGATATCACTGACTAATCATGCTAGAGCCTTACAGCTCTCTGTGCTTCACTTTGCAATCTTGTGTTTTGGCCCATGTATGGACATCTGGACTTTAATTATAAGTTGTTTTTTTTATGTTCTCCCGCGGCAACCTTGTCCCCAATGAAAATGGCAAGCACCCAACAGTATATGTGTACACCAAGTATTACAGAATTCATAGCAGGGGGAAAAGACCAAAAGAATGTATAATCTGAATAAGACACTATTTCATGAAAGAAACAGAGAACCTTACTGCAGTGGACTGTTAAAATGCTCTTTGAAAGCACCCCTTAGCTGCACTGTTGGTTTCTCTAACAGCCTTTGTGCCAAGCTGTTCAAAGCAGACAACTGCCCCACTTCACCCTTCCACCCCAATGACAGCGTCTCTGCTTTCACCTTACAGCTGTCATGCCATACACAACATGTAGCTATAACCAATGGAATGCTTTTCTGGCTAAGAGATTATCTAGCGAGTAAACAATGCCAACATCTCTTTGATCTACCAAAGGCACATTCGGCAGTCATGCTGCCCTTGCTGAGCTGATGGTTGAATCTTTCCTTGACATTTTTGAAGTGACAAGTTTATGGCTTCATCAGCCAGGAGAGCAACAGGATAGGCTGGGTCCCCCAGAATCACTGCTGGCATTTCAACACAACCAGTGGTATTGGGCTGGTTGTGAAAGAAATTCTTTGCTTGCAGCTTTTCAGAAAGTTCTGTTTTCTTAAAGATCTGAGCATCATGAACCTTTCCTGACCAGCCAGCATTCATACCAGTGAAGCATCTCTAGTGATCCACTAGTCCTCGTATAACCACAGAATAGTATCCCTTTCTGCTGTGGCAAGAGATCTGGTGCCAAAAGAGGAATATGCATGCTATCTGTCAATCCACCATAATTTGGAAGCCTCATTGCTGCAAATGCATGCACTATTTCTTGCGCACATGACTGAAAATCACAGTCTTGCGTAGCAGGAGCTGTTTGGTGTGGCACACTTGGATCACAACTTCTCTGCTGTAGATTTTCCAGCTCCACAATGATTGTCCACTGACTGGTAGCAATCTGGTGTTGTGAAGTTCCAGAGTGGTTCCTTCTAGTGAGATATGGCTCTCCTTTGGTCTCCTTGTGTTGGACTGGGGTGAGCTCAGCGCACAACTCAAGGAATGTAGCCTTTCACAACTAAAGATTCTGAAGTGCCGCTTATGATCCTAAACCTACATTATTATATGATCCCATTCATCAGTGCTCATTTTTGACCTCAGAAGTAGTGCTCCACTGTGCAGAATGCTTCAGGAATTCCCGACCAACCTGGAATATTTATTTATTTGCTATGTCTGTCAGCATCCAGTTATTGTGCTCAAATGTCTCTGCCTTTGACTCATCACAATCCTGACTGTAGCAGAACTAAGTACAGCTCTGCAAACAGTGGAGAGCTGTGCATCTTGTATCCTAATGCACATGAAAATAGTGCTGAGATCTCCAGGGTCTGCTCTTCTGTTACAGAAAGGACAGAATTGAAAAGAAACAGTGAAAATGCTGTGGGATGGAGAAAGTGGCCTGGAGGGAACTTGACCCCTAGCTCACTGAAATCCCTGGGTTAATATCTACTATCCCACAAAGCACTCTGGAAATGTCCCAGAAAGAAATTGCACAGGACAGCAGCACAAAGCATGCTGGGATACCTATCCATGGTGCACTGCACTTTACATCAATGAAAGCGTTCTTGGAGAGTATGCAAGTAGCTGAGTGTGCTTGCGATATATAATTTTGACAGATGTACAGTGACATGAACTTGCTGACTGCACTTTGTTATGTAGATCTGGCCAGAGCCAGTTTGACAGCAGAGGGATGTTATGTCTCAGAAATCCTGACTTTTTTATTTCAAAGTGTTCTCTAGTGGTTTTAGACCCTCTGGTTTGCCTCCATCAATGTTCTTCCTTACCCATAGAGCCTGCGTTCTCCCCATGTGATCCTGTTTACTCTCTGCCTGCCCCATTGTCCTCCTGTCTCGCCTCACCTTGCTGCATTCAGGCAACTCTGGCTGCTTCTTTCTCCAGCCTTCCTGGACAGCAATGGGGACATTTGCACCACAAGTGAGGTACTGGTAGTAGCCACACTAAACATCAATTCCTTCTGCTGCAAGTTTTTATGTCTCTGACTGCAGCAATAATTTTTTTTGTTTGTTTGTTTGAGAGCTATCTCCAGGTTGCATATTCTGTGTTACTTTTGGTTAAAATTCACCTTGCCAGGCTCACATCAGTGGAGATTTTAAATATTTCTAAGTTACTTTGATGGAGAGGTACTTTGCTTGTGGAAGCTCAGGTGAAAAATAAATTTGTCAGTTTTCAAAGTGCCCCAGGTCACCTTGTGCTTGTTTTGGTTTTTATTTAAAGAAAACAATTCTTTGTGATTTTTCTGGTTTAAATGGCATAGTGTGATTAATTTTAATTGTCTTTAGTCATCTAAAGCCACCTATTGGTATGTCTGCATTCAAAAAACTAATTGTGGTTGGCCTAAACTGGTTGACTTGGGCTTGGGCTCCAGAGCTTTAAAACTGTAGAGTTGACATTCATGCTTGGACCAGAGCCTCTGCTCTGAGATCCTCTTTCTTTGTAGTATCGGAGTTTCTGGGCTTCAGCCTGAATATCTACATTACAGTTTTAAAGCCCTGCAGTCCAAGCCCTGTGAGCCCAAAACAGCTGTCTTGGGCCAGCCATAGGTGGTGTTGCTATGTAGACGTACAACTTTCTTAGTGTAAAACCTCTTTATTTTTGCTAACTATACTGTATGTATTTTGAAACACAGATAATAATCAGGTGATACATTATTCTACTCCTGTCACATAAAGTATATTTCATCTAGATATGTTTCTGTGACTTGGTATCAGGAGGAAGATGCAAGAATACATACTCATTATTCAGCATTTTGTTCTTCTCGGGATGAATGCCAGCACTAACAGCGTGGTGTTCTAAGGAGATTTCTTTGTAATGCTCACTACGCAATGATAGGGGCCAATCCTGAAATCCTTACATATTGCTTATTCAAGGTGGGATGTTAAAAAGACTCTGAGGGCTAGTCCACACTAGAAGTGCTACGCAAGCACAGCTTTACCTTAGCTGCTGTAGTCTGTCTAGCGAAGAAACACTATGCTGATGGGAGAGGCAGAAACTAAGTTGGTGAGTGAGCATTTCTCTTTAACATAGCACCATGTAGACAGCATTTAATTTGTTGTAACTTGTAGTGCTAAGGGGAGTGGTTTTCTCCCACTCCTCAATGACACATTATATCAATTTAAGCAGAAGGGTGACTTGGAAGCACAAGTCCTGAAGACAGGTCTTGTGCTCCCAAGTTATCTCAGTACCTTGGAAAATCTCACCCTCAGTTTTATTCATTGGCAGCTTTTGAAATATAGTTGGTTTAGTTAAAGAATTACAAAACATACTTCAGAATCTATAGCTTATACAGTTCGTTAATTAGTTCCTGTTTGTACAGTCTTGAAGAATATACCACATAATGCATTCTACATGTTAAATATACTCTTAAGACGGCCATAATGTAGATGCCCAGCTGCCTGGAGTTTATTACTTAAAGTCTTAGCATGAAGTCAATTTATTCATTGTCTATCTTGTTTGGTGCTGTGAGCACTTTCTGACTTCATCCAGTCAAAAACCTTTCCATGAAAGCTCACCACAGTCACAGGTCTCAACTGCCATTCCCTACCTCCCAAAGAGAAACCTCAGATGAGAATACACTTTTAGAAACAAACCTTATTTTCCTTTCCTCTTGGTGGTTCAGCAAAGTTGGTGGGAGAAGCAGTTATTCCACATTCCCTGTCCTCCAAGAAACTGTCAATATGGTTACATTAAAAAAAGTATTAAGGGCTTTAAATTATTTTACAGAACTTTGCAAAACACGAGATAAAATGTGGGGCTTATATCTGCATGGGGAAATGTACACAGTGTACCAAATGGGTATGTGCAGTTAGAACAAGGATGGTGGGTAAGTGAGAAAGGATGGCTTAGGCAAGAAGGCTTTTTCCACTCCTTGACAATAAATAAATAACTCAACTTGGCTGCTGTTAGTGGTAGAAGTCATGAGCCTCCAAGGGCTCAGCATCCATGTTTGGAGACAGAATGCAAACCCACAATTAGGACTAAACTGAGCTCCCCCCAGGGAGGGTTAGATGGGACTGAGCTGAAAATCTGACTAGTTTGTTTGGGTTCCAAAGCAGGAGATGTTGGATGCTCTGCTCTTTTAAAAATTTGGCCCTGTAGCTTCAGAGCTACCCACAGTTTGAATGTTAGTCTTATGCTTGTTGCCTCTTTATAGTTTTAAAGTAGGTGAGAACTAATCATTCAGAGGTCCAGTTTTATTTAATAAGCTGCTATGCAAGACAACCTTTGCAATAGCTATATTTTCAAAGTTCATGAAGTACAATTTTGTGTAATGTTTCCAGCAGCCATTTAAATTAAAAGCTGACAGGGTCTTGGCCATGTAATTTAAACATTTTTGCATTATTTTTAACTTTTGAAAGTTGATATGCTGTCTGTTTGACCTAGTTACTGTATAAAGCTCCATTCTTTGGCAAATATTAACAATCTCTCTGTGTGTGGGCTAAATAAATATTCAAAGAACAGTGACTGAATCCTGCTTTGGATAAAGAGGTCTCTTTCCCACATTTCCTAGATTATAATGAACACTTTTATTAGTGGCTTCACAAAACATTGCAAAGTTCCAGTAAAAATAGAGCATGAATCCACTTGTAAGTAAATGCATTTATCATAAAATGTTCCCTTGGTTTGAGGGGTTTTTTATGTTGTTATAGTGAATATAATATTGACCTATTCTGAACTGAAATATCATTCCCAGATTTTCAAGTAACATAGCCTATAATTTTTGAGAGATACTGTCTTGGGGAAAGCCATCCTGATTTACAGTATCAGTTAAGTATAATGCCTTAGATAGGCACCATGCCAAGAAGGTTTCTATGCAGAGCATGCTGTTTTTCAGAAATCACATTTTAATTCCCAGGCTCACTGGCTGGATAAGGAATTGCAACTGTGCTGAGCAGTGAGTTTCAGGTTTATGGTTCTAAAGAAGATAATTCTTTTAAGCAAATCTCTCTGGAAGGGTTTAGCTCATGGGAGCACATCTGATTGGTGCTATCCATATGAACTAGGGCATTGTGTGTTAAGTTACAATATCAGTGAGAATTTTGGGGCTCAAGGTACAGCTCTAATAGTGTGTGTACTTTCTATGATGAGCGTTCTTGCACATAAAAATTATTCAGTGTTACTTATGTTTTTAGGGGACAGAGAGCAAATTCTTCTGGAGGATATTATTTGTGTAATGAATTTGTCACTATCATCAGGCACATTGGTTACAGGACCATAAATTATGTAATAGGTTTCAGATTGTTTCAATTTTAAAGAGCTGTTTCACAACAGGTTCAAATTTTAAAAATAATCTTTGTATGAAACCCACTCCTAAGTAACTTGCTCAATTTCTTTTGCCATTAGGTACCTTTTTAAATTGTGACATTTTCCCCACTTAACTCAGAAGGTCCCTTTCTTGATTCTGCCAGTCATAAACAGCTTATAAGTTAGCAGACCTTAGGAGACGGTTGGTGATATGTTCTGGGTGGCAGAATGAAATCTCGCCTTTGTAGCAACATTTCCTCAACAACCTACAACAACACTGGTTTTCAAACTATGGGTTAGTCCACCCTGGAGTCTGGGGACCCCTGGGTGTCCATGGAGATATAGCAAGGGGTCCATGAATACATCCAACTCCAGTTACTGCTGGCCAGTGTAAGGCTGCCCAGGCTCAATCTGGCCCAGCCGCTGCTGGCCAGCGATTCATGTTGGAGAGGGATCTAAATTCTAAATGAAATGTGTTTGCCTGCTGTGAGCAGCATCACCCTGGATATGTCCTCACCATTTGGGAGCAGGCAGGCTCCAGGTCCTCCCACTGCCCTTCTGCAGCACTGCCGCCTGCAGTCAGTTCTTAATATCATTGAGGGTCCAAGAATTTTTTTGATGTTATAAAGGGATCCTCATACTTGAAAAGGTTGGGAACCACTGGGTTAGTCAGGACACAGTAGTGGGTCACAGACGCTTGGGTACTGGGTTGTGGTGCCGCTTGCTGCAGGGCTGGCCTGAGGCAGAAGCAGGGACCAAGGTAAAGTAGCCAGCCCAGAGGCCAGGCTTCGCGCTTTTGCTCCACAGAACTGAGGGGCCCAGGATGAATGCCCTGCTCAACCCCCCCCCCCCCCCCGCCGCAAAGGGATGGTCCTGCCCTTTGGCTGCCATCAAAAGACTGGAATGCATTGCTCAAAGATGTAGTTGTTGGGTTGCAGACATCAATGATTTTTTTTTTCAACTGGGTCCTGATGAAAAAAGTTTGAAACCATTGCACTACAGCAAAGTGCACCAGTCCCTGGGGACAACAGTATGCTCAGTCTTCGGCTGACTCCATGAGTTGACCTTTGTCCATGCCTGATTGATTCTTTTACCTGGCCACCCTCCTGCCCCATCTTTACCATTTTCAGTATCTTCTCCATCAATTTATGGGAGAGCTGATGTGTAAATTTCTTCTTTTGGAGCAGTGAACTGTCATAAGAAACCTAGACAAATTTTCTGATCAGGATGCCTGAAGAATGACAAATTTATGTTTTGGCCTCTGAATGAACACCCTTATTTTCAAAGGTGCTAAGTGCCTATATTGCCTTCTAATGTCACTGGGAGCTATGGCTGATCAGCACCTTTTGAATTGGGTTGCTTTTTAGGTGTTTAGTATAGATTTAAGTGCTTAACTTGAGGCACACACATTTGAAAATTTGGCCATGTTTCTTTGCAAACTGCTTAAAAAGACATCCTTGTTCAAGGGAGTTTACAGTCTAGGTCAGACACATACGTGGGATGAGTGTTAAGGAACAATCAGTAAGGAGAGTGATGATTGGAGGCTTTAAGAAATAAGTGTAATTTGAAGAAGTTGAGGGAGTGGCAGGCTATTCCAACATAGGGACTAGTATGAAAGAAAGTTTGGGGGTGAGGGAAGAGTTGGGGAAGAGGCAAAAACTGCTGAAGATAAAGGAGAGGACTAGAGCAGAAAGACAGGTGCAGGCTGCTTATTAGCATACCCTGAAAAAATTTCAGGTGGTGGGGAAATGCTAAAATGAAGCTAAAAATATTTGCAAAGTGAGGAAGATAGCTGTGAGAGATACAGGTTTGAGGGTGTGGCCTGTTTTTTAACTAAGATGGTAATATAGACCATTCTGTGGCTACAGGAAATTTCTAGTGAGAATGAAGGTTGAATGTACAGCTGCCATGAGTGTGCACCAAAGAATTCTCTGAGTGGCTAATGTGACAAGCTGGTTTAAATTATGCAGCTTAAAAAAAATGGCCCTGCATGTTATTGAATAAAGGCTATATGGATACCAAGAAATTGTCCTAAATAAGTACACCTGTTTCTTTTCTGAAGAACTGTTGGCACTTTCTTAAACCACAAAAATTCTTTTCACATAACAGTAAGGAATTGAAATGCTGAGCAATAAAGTGGCATGAGAAAGT
Organism: Podocnemis expansa; assembly: GCA_007922195.1. Classification (NCBI taxonomy): domain Eukaryota; kingdom Metazoa; phylum Chordata; order Testudines; family Podocnemididae; genus Podocnemis; species Podocnemis expansa. The sequence goes on from ML682028.1 coordinate 12,091,437, forward strand.
AATGAAGAACGTTATCAATGTAAAATGTAATTCAAGAGTTTTAGACCAAGGCTGTTACTGCAATCCTGACCTTTATTTGGTCCCTATCAATAATTCTGGAACATGGTTCCAACTTAGTCATAGCAAAGATGGGAAAATTGCACTGGATCAATCTTAAAATAAAAATGTGTCCTAGAAGCAACTTATTTTGAATGATTAAAAGGAGGAACTGTTATGTAAATACAGTGAAGGGATAAAGCACAAAAGAAAACAGGATGAACAGAAATATGAACAACACAATCCAGAGTGATACCAGAATAGCAAAACTGGACTATACCAGGAAACAAAACACATTCCAAATTTAATAAGGAACTGCTGCTTCACAGTATTCATAGGCCTTATTGCATAATTTAGATCTTTCTGAATTGCTCTTCGTTTTATTAATCAAACCTTTTCTTAGTAACTAAAAGGCCTCCCCATGTTCAGTTTGTTTCATCAGAAGACTCAGAATAAATTGACTTTTCATAAGCTATTCATGTCTATCACAATAAAATATTTAGATTTCTTTTTGAAATGCATTTTCTCCTCAAACTCAATAACTTTAGTTTTTCACTTAAAAAAATAGCAACAAACAAAATGTTTGAAAATATTTTTTTCATCTTCTTTTCACTGCAATAAACGTTCTTAAAAATAACAGGCTTAGTTTGCCTACTACTTCTCTGGGGTTTGTTCGATGAGTGTGCCTATCTTCAGGGTGTGAATTGGACCTTAAATCTGGCAAGAAAGCAATTGATTCTCTGTTGTTGGGTATAACCAAAAGAACAACACTGTGTGGTGTTATTGAGGTGGTTATGGTAAGGTAACTGTTATCTGGATTCTTTTGATTCCATTGACCCCTTTCAATCTTTTTTTTTTGCTGGGGAATAGTTTATGGAATGTGTTAAATCCTGTTGGTTGCTAATCTCCTATTAGTGAAGGTTATATATGTAAAAATTTTATAAGATATAGAGATTCCATCTCTTTTTGCTGGCTTTGATACCATCAGCCACACATGGTAAATATATTTGCCTAGAGCTTGTTTCATAAATAGATTTTGTGAGCTGAAAAATATATACAAAAAAGCATTTTCTCTCAAGTCAAATAAAACCACATTGATCAGATTTGTATAGAAAAGGGAGTGTTTCCAGTATTGCAGCTAAGTCTCCGCACATCAGCCAAGGGGGAGGAGTGAAACAAGAAAGAAGATGAATGGAGGAGTATACTGTAAATTATGGGACACGATTGTTCAAAGACCTGCTTCTGCACTGCTGAATTCAATGGGAATTTGTTCTCTGATTTTAGTGGAAGCAAAATTGGGGACTGGTGTTGCAAAATTTTAAATTTCCTCTATGAAATAGTTCTCCATATCAGCTTTAAAAAATCTTATTCTGAAATTTTCTGATCTGTGCAAACGATTTGCTCATTGATAGTAGGATGATCATTGCCTGTCCTGATTTATTAAAAGAAAGATAGATAAAATCTGGCCAGGAAGACAATTGTCTTGGCCATGGAGTTGTGAAATGGCATGCTTAGAGCAAAATGGAGGCAATCATCACATCGTGTCGATGCTAAACTGCATTTTGCTATGTGGTTGCTTTGTTTGGGGGGGGAGGGGTGGGATTTCTACAGATCTTTCTTTATCCATTCATTGATATCAACAACTTCCCATGCAGCTATAACAATATAGTCTTTGACTGTGTATTTATATATCACCAGGTATTTTGCTCAGTATATTAGTTTGCCCTATATTCATGTTTGATTGTTCATGCAATAATCGTTGATCAGAAGAAACATTAAAAGCAAGTATACTGTGGCTTTACTAAACATCAAAATATAGCCTTCATGTTTATCGTCAGGACAAATACAACCAACATTAAAGGATTTATCATAAAGTGTTCTAGGGACAGCATAAAGGTATCTGTAGGAGTAAAATGTATTTCTTTGCTTTTCCTTTTCACAGAATGAAGAAGCTTGCATCCTACATATGTTTGTAAAGGTTATTAATGACTCATATTCTCATTATAATTGAGACTTTATATATATATCTATAGATATCTTTTGAACAGCAACAGCAATCTTGTAAATACATTCTAAATGTTCTCTATATCTGATGTGCATGTGACCCGTAGTAGACATTTACTGTAAATGACTATTTCCATTTGGAAGCTTCTTTTAAGTCATTAAATACTCTTCAAAATGTCATATGATATCATGAGCCAAGTTTACAATCATCAGTTTTATTATATTTATAAGCCATAAATCATAGGAACAGAAAAGGTTTACTTGGCCCATTGTGGTGGCTCCATACTTTGCTTCGTAAATGAATTATAAATGCATTATCAATAGAATTTAGTAGTGAAGGTTAGGTTAGAAACAATTCAGCTGTTTAAATCTGAAATTTTCACACAGTTTATTTAAACAAAGTTTATTAAAGGTGTAGAAGGGATGGTGGGTAGACATTATGGCACACTGCAAGAGATGACAACATCATAAGATAGATATGTTTTGGGGACACCATCTAACTAGCTCAGCAACATATTGGACAATTAAAAAAAAAGTAGGGAAAGAGGAGGATTTCATTGTTTGACCTGAGAATGAATATGTGCATTTTTTAAAGAAGACATATCAGCGCCTGTTCCTTGGATATTTTCTGTAGACTGGAGATAAAAGGGTTGATGTCTTTGACTGGTGAAAAAATCCACTTAAATTACATATTTTGCTATTGGCTCTGCAAATTTTTTTGAATGAAATGCAACAATCTTTGCACCCGGTTTAAAATGTTGGAGTTTTGATTGTATGGATTTTCAGAAAATTACTGGAAAAAACTGGAAAATTTTTCTAATACATGATTTGTTTTGAATTATCCAGTCATTTGTACATATATCTCAATAAGTTCGTGGGTAAAAAAAATCACAGGAAAAGTCCTGTCACATTTTTCATTTGACTAAGAATACAACACATACAGTTAAGTTTTCTGTTGATGAAGAAAGTTTGCACACACTGGAAGCAACCAGAAGTGGGATGTATGCCCTCTTTAGATGTTCAGTTTTTGTATTGTGTCCTTTCTTAAAAACATATCCATGGAAAGTCTCTTGTATCCTTTCTTCTCCTGATGTTATTATTAATTTAACCCCCCTGACCCCCGCCATATTTTACAGGACCATCAGGTATGGAAACAAAAAGTTACTGCCTGAATTGTTGGGCTGAGATTACCTTGCTTCTTATTTACAGCTTATTAGGTCATGTGACTGAAATTTTTGCTTTTAGGAAACTGAAACCAAAAAGCCCCAAGCAAACAACAACAAAAAATCCACCAAAAATCAGAGTCTGGTGCCACTTTTAAAGACTAACAACTTTATTTGTTGCATGAGCTTTTGTGGGCAAAATCCCACTTCATCAGATGCATGAAATGGAGAGTACAGTATGATGGGGGAAGAATAAATACAGAGAAGGATATCCTTCCCTGTGTTTATACTTCCCCGTCATACTGTACTCACCATTTCCTGTGTCTAATGAAGTAGGATTCTGCCCATGAAAACTCATCTAACAAATAAATTTGTTAGTTTTCAAAGATGCCACAAAACTCTTTTTCTTTCTTTTGCCAAAGTAGACTAACATGGTTACCACTCTGGAACTTGTTTTTGTTTTTGTTTTGTTTTGTTTGTCAATTCTTTTCCTTTTGAGAAAGGTGAAAAACCATATATGTCTGACTGTTACCATTCAGAAACAAAACTTGGCAAAAAGTTTTGACATGCAGTGTAATTCTACTCTTCTGCAAAAATCTCAGTAGTGTTGAGTTTGATCTTTTAGCCAGTCCGTATTAAATGTTCTGTATTGCCTGTAATACCATTAAATTTGAGACCATAAAGTTCTGCCTCAGTTGATGTCTCAAACTTTATTTCCAACAACGTATCCAACAAATTACAAATGTTATCCACATTTTGTTACCACATTTCATCTTGTTTTACTTTTGCTAAACAGACATAAGTTCCTATTTGGAGAATATTTTCCAGTGCCACTAATCTACTATATAGTGTATTTTTTTTCTTAACCAATGGGCAGAATACAGCTTTAGCATACTCTAGATTTTGCTTTTAAGAGTCACTAGTTATACATATATTATTTTAGAAGCTTATAGGTAGGCATATTTCAAAATTCATGGAGCCAAAGCAATAATCATTTCCTCTGATGTTGGAGGATAGTGAAAGAAACGTCAAAAGCTTCTATAAAAGGGCAGCTAAAATGAGGAGAAAAAATGAGCTGTTGCTGAGTGTTGTCATTACTTCTAACACCGACATACTTGATATTGCTAATGGGGTGCCTATTTTTATTAGATAACCTTTATATTAACTTTGTTCCGTCTTGTCTGTCTGTCTGCATTCACTGTGCTTTCTCATCTTTCTCCAGCAGATGATGCAATGGTTATAGGTTAGGTTTCAGGCAAGTGGTGGTGTACATATATTTTGATTTGATCTACTTTGTCTTGATTGAAAAATAATACAAGGACAATTTTTTTTTTGAACAGACGGCCTTAAAACCAGCATACTAAAATGGAGAAAACAAGTACAGAAGTAATTCAGAGTGGTCAGACCTCTAGTGTGAGGAATGTTGACTGCCATGAATGTATTTGTTTGCCAAAGATTGGCTGGCCTTCATCCTAATGTGTTTGTTTTTTTTTAAAGAGATGAATGATTCAAATGACTAACTGTCCACCTAGCGTGCTAAGTTTACATTGCTGATTTTACTATCCCTTTTGAGTATGTCTGTGCTAGAGAGCTTACAGCGGCACAGCTGCACCAGTGCAGTTTAGCTACCCTCACTAATTGGGGCTGGATTAATTATGCTGGTGGGATAAACTCTCTTGCTGATATAGTGCTGTGCACACCAGTGTTTGCTGGTGTAATTTATGTTGCTCAGGGGGTAGTTTATACACACCCCTAGTCAATATAAGTTTTGTACTGACTTTGGTGGTGGTGTAGATGTAGCTTTGTAATTATCAACTGATATCCCACTAATCCGTCAGTAAATTTTCAAAATGTATTTTATGGGGCCTGTTTTTCTTGTACTTAGCTTTAAGCTACATTCAAAAAGATTTTTCTCTAAGGGACATGCATATGGTGTTGATCTAGATTTTGCCCAGTATTTGTTGTATAAAAACATGATTGATGGATTTAAGGAATCTGAACTGACAATGAATGCTAGGACTTGTATAAGAAACTCAGTGACAGAAGGGGGAGATTGAATGATAACTGATTTTTATAGCATCTTGAACAGGACAAATTGCTAGCATCCTCTAATTTCTGTGAGAAGTGTCCCTTGAAGGCCCAGGTGGGCTAAAAAGGTTGTTTACTGCTGACTCTGCAGCATTAAAAAACCCAGACAAAACTAAGTAGTCTTGAGAGGTTTGGTGAGCAGTTGTGTGACAGGTAGCAGAGGGCAGGTACAGCAGCCCCAGGCTGGTTCCAGGCTGAGCAGGGCGGGCTGCTCTAAGCCAATTAAGTCACCTGACTCCAATTAAGGAGCCTGGCGTCGGTTGGAGCACCTGACTTCAATTAGCGGGGAGAAGAGAGGAGAGCCCCTGCTGCAGCCAGGCAGGGAGGCAGGTTTTCCTGTAGAGTTTGGAGGAGGGGGATGTAGCAGAGCAGAAGGGAGCAAAGGATTGCTGAGCTGGACGAAGCTGACTACCAGCCCCTGGGAGATACAGGTAATTGGGACAAGCTCTCCCAGAAGGGCCCCAGGCCCAGCAGTCTCCAGGCTGCAGAGCCCAAGCCCCGGGAGGGACGGACTGAGGAGACTACAACTTTGAAGGTTTTGAGGTGGGAAAGCTGAGCTCCAGCTGGCTTGCGAGATGAAGCTTAACATCTAGTTTCTGACATCAGAAGCATATGAATATAGTTTTTATAGAATGTATGTACTTTTTTTTTTTTAAATGGTAGCTAGTGGTACACACTTCGGTATTACATTTTTCAGTATGTCAAGAATATTGATACTTTTGCCGTTGTACGGTAACTACTTTTAATAACAATAAAGCTGAATCTGGAGTCAATGTTATAGATTGAAATGGAGAAAAGAAACAATGTTTCTTTTACATTACTAAGAAGTCATTCTCATCTCAAGTAAACTAGTGTGGCACACTTCTATCTAAGCTTTAGGATACCAAGGTTTTCTGTTTGCTTGCAATGAAACTAGATGATAGCTCTGCTAGGATTCCTATTAATAAACAGTACAATTAGTATAATGCATTTATAAGAAAGAAAGAAAGGCTAGAGTGGCAGTAAAGACTTCTGAGTGTGCATACAAAGGATTAAAAAAGAAAATTCTCAATGAAGGTTAAAGCTTTGAATAAGATTTTTCCATTGCGCCCCCCCCCCAATGAAACAGAAGATTTCTGTTTCTGAAACCATATCCTTTTACTAGGGTTTTTGAATTTTAATCTATTTGTAGGATGACCACCAGAAGTTCAGATGTGTTTTGAATAGTGTTAAAAATAGTCATATATTAAAGTACCTCTTGTGTTATGTGCACTAAAGTTAAATCCAACATCTGTTGGATTGGATCAGGCTGTAATGGGCCAAATTCTGTGCTTGTTGCCAACCCAGAAGTTCTATAGATTTCTGAGGCCTTTCCAGGTGTTCAGAGAGTCCAGAATTGGACGTAATGTTTATTTAAGAACAAATTATTAATTAGACTCCATTTCATGTGTGTGTGAATCTTAAGCAGCTGACAAAATGGGAAGGAAGGTTGGGAAACAGATGTGCTTGCCTCATGTTATTTCTAGACATTTCCACTTTTGGCTGCGCTGCATAGGGAGCCATGGAAGTAGTTCTTTTGTACTCTTTCTGGCTATCATAGAGCAGGGGTCTCTCACTTGTTGCCTATGGGCAGCATTCAGCCCCTAAAGTTATTTCCTGCAGCCCACAATGACACTATCATTATCACTATTTGCAATAGCATTGTATGAAAAGTTTTCAGTGATGTAGTCCTTGGGCTAACATACTAGTCCTCGTGTGGCCCTTGTGGTGATTTGAGTTTGAAATCCCTGTCTTAGAGTATCTGTCATTCTCTGAAAACATAGTGGTATAAAGTTTTTTGTGTGCGCGTGGCCTCTGCTGCAGAGCCATACGTAATAAATTGCTGTGATTAAAGGGTTCACTTACTGAATTCTCAGTTTCTTTCCACTTCAGAGTATGTGTGTGTGGTGGTTTTTTTTTTTTTTAAGTCAGACAAAAGGGGAGAAAGGAGAGTCAGGTGGATGTACATACCATAGGAAATGTATGTGAAGAATTCAGTTATGGCTATATTTAAAAAAAAAAAAAAAAAAAAAAAAAAGCAAGGAATCTTGTGGCACTTAAAGACTAACTGGTTTATTTATCGCATGAGCTTTCGTGAGAGAGTATCCCACTTCGTCAGGCACTTTGAAGAGGGAGAACTTACAGAATTGGATGAAAATAAATGCAGGGGAGTGTAAGACATGGGATCAGATCATTCTACTCCTCTCAAGGCAGGTGTTAGTGTTTTGGAGCTGAACTGTGATGTGAGTGGGTTGAGGGCTAGTGTTTACTAGCACAACACTTAAGGTTTACAGTCTTTTTGAAGCAGTTCCTCATCACCAAATTCATTGCTTTAATAAAGTAAATCTTTGACTCTACTTCGTTAGTAACTGTCTGTCACAACACACTTCTTTCCTTCATATTATGGAAAGTGTTTAACGATTTCCTCTCCCAAATGCTCCCCAAACCACCAAAAGGGCTTCCTTTGCCTGTAAAATATTTATTTGCAAGCTCGACTTTAATGTATTTATTTAAGTAAGTTTAATATTTTATTCTGTGGTAAAGATGAGATTTAAAATGGGTAAGTTGGGAAGAAAAATGACTCTTTGAAATATCTTTCAATCTCTTTAATTCCATTTTACTTTCACTTAATTGAATCCATTTAATTAGTGTCCCTGTTAATAAGCATATGTTAAATGCTACTTTCATTTAGAATTTTTTGTGAATCAGGCTTCAGTTATCTGTAGATGGGGGGGGGGGTGTCACATAAGCCTGTCCTTTTCTTTTTTTTTTTCTTTTGAGTCTTTGTACAGTATTAAATTACAAGGGTGCCTTTCAAAATCTGCTTTAATTGGGAGGGGGTAGTAGCTGGTAATTAACTGATATTACCTATAAAGAAACAAAAAATACACTCACAGACTTTAAACTAACATTAATATTCTTCTGATTTTCTTCCACTGACTAGCAGAAGAAAAGATCTCTCTGTTGTAGAGAAAAGAAGTTCAAAGTTCACTGAGACCGTAACATGAAAATATTAAGCACTGCAATTAGTATAACCAAGAAGAATATTTTTGTCTTTGCAATCACATAGCTTGTAAAAAGTTACATACTGAATTTCCTGTTGTTAAATACTTTTGCTTGCATGCACTTATCTTTGTATCAGGTAATACTCTGTCTCTTGTATGCATTTCCAAGCCACTAAAGGGTATCTAGGAAAAAAATCTCATTTTCCCTCATGTTAGTGTGACTTAATGTCTGTAAGGTAAATGAAACAGTTTCCTGGCTTAAGAAATAGAGGGAAGTTATGTATGACCAGCTGATGCATGCTGAAAGCTTCTATAGAAATGCTGTGCCTCTCTCTGTCCTATCTATCTGCAGTCAAAACTGCATGGCGATATTCCTTCATTTACAGTGCATTCCTTAATGGCCAGAATCAGTTCTTTGCCCTTGTTAATTGTGTTCCTTTGCTTATTACTATAGAGCATTTCAGAATAAGTTATCTATTTTGCTGTATCCTTCTGTTTGGTTTTAAACCCCCCCCCCCCAGAAACTTGGAAATATCTATATGCACTCTGTGTTTGGCTTTTTCAGCTTTTAGTTATAAATGACAGTGATGTTTATGTAGAGACACTGTTACCTGAGAGCTTAGCAAAAGGAAAAAAAGAACAACAGGACAGGATGGAAGAAAATATATAAAAAGTGAAAACAAAAACACCTAGTTTCTGTTTTTAGGACACTTGCAGAGAATTTACTAAGAGGCAAGTCTTCATTACTGGCATAGCCACAAGTATTCAATCTAATGCTTTATTATAGCTACTAAAGAACAACCATGATTGGAACATGCTGTCAACCCAATTCTGTAGATCTCCAATCCTTAATTTTACCAGTTTTGTATCACGGAATGAGTCCTGCAGTCTTGTTCTGTGGGAGTTGTTTGGTTTGTTTGTTCTTGTGTATTTTTTTTTTCCCTTCATAAGCTAGGTGTACTTAGATGTTTTGTTTATCTGTCAAGTGACAGAAAATACTTCTTGGCTGTTTTTCACACCCCATTTAGCATGAAGAGTTTTATGTGACAAAGGAAAATTAGTTGCTTGTTTTTGTTGTTTTATAATTAAGATAGGTTATAGAATGAAAAGCTTTAAAGTTTGTTTAATATCTGCATTTACACTGTGCAGATAACTTTCTTGGAATTTTTAATTAATATGTAAAACTGATTGGTAGACACTCCAAAGCCTTTTCCCCACTGAATTTGAAAATGTTTTTAAACAATCAACAAACTTTTCTGGATATTTCCTGAAAAATTTTGAAGAGAAAATAAAATACATAGTATATCTGGGAATATAAAAGCAATACAATATGAGCAACTAAAAGGTATACTATAAAATCAGGAATGCCAATATGTAGGTCAACCCTGAATTGCTTTCCTGTATATTTTGTGACATGGGCTGTTAAGAATGCTATCCAATTACCTGGCCTGGATTGCTGTAGTGAGTTTCTTTCTACTGAGATGTACTAGCACAGTAATGAATGATGTCTGTCATAGGATTTCATTCTTTAAATCCTGTGGATTTTTCTTGTTGAGAAATGAGACCCACTCCTAAAACATAATGGGGAATGAATTTAATGAGGGAAATTATAAAAATGCCACTGAGGGGTGAGGGAATATTTTTGTCTCAGCCACCAGATGAAAGAAAACCCTAGGGCCAGTTTAAGGATTGCCCCTATTTTCTTGTCCCCTACTTATAGATGCTCAGCCTCCTCTTGGGCTGGTAGGATGGGGAAGACGGTATCCATAGCTTGTTGGCTGGGTTGAAGAGTACAGCAGAAACCCTTGGTAGACACACCTGAAAGGAGGCCTTTCCCTTTGCCATTCTGCACTTAAGAGCAACATCTCCCCTTCTGCCTCATTCAGAGTAGGTTTCCTGGCCTTGCTATGGGCAAATTGTTTTCTGGAAACAGAGGAGAAAGTTTTCCATCACTGCCAGGTTGACTTAGGTGATGTGGGATTTCATCTTTTCTCTTAAACCCCAGCCAGAATAGAAGTTAAGCTGTTTGCCGTTGCAAATTGACAGGTTTTCCTAATCAGGAATTGGAGTCAGAAGAGGGAGTCTCCTACAAAAAGTGGGGAAGGAGGTTGGAGCCAGCGGGCTATCAGCTTCAGGGTGGTGAGGTTTCAGAAATGATGCCAGAGCCAGGTTAAAGGCTTGTAGATGGGGGACAGTGGCTGTGGATAGCTCTGCCTCAGATGGTATGGATTATTGAAGGAAAATTCTGTGTATTCCATGAGTTATTATCGGACAGTCTATCTGCAGTGTTAAGTTAAAGAGCATTGTAGCCTGGTTAAGCTTACAGGTTTTGTGTCTTGTCTTTCTGTCATGTCCAAGTACGCAATGTTTGCTATAGCAGTGTCAGTCCCGGGAGATTAAAGAGAGAAGGCAGGTAAAATATTTTTTTACTTCAATGTGTGTGTGAGTGAGACAGACAAAGTTTCAAGCTACAAAGAGCTTTTCTTCACCCTGAGAAAGCTCATAGCTCAGTACAAGATCAGCCACATAATATAGCATAAATAGTCATAGGGCCAGAACTAGGGCTGCTGGAGTTGCTACTGCACCCTGTTATGTGAGATGGTTTCCATCATATACATAAAGTTTGCAGTTTGGTGTAACAGTTCTCAGCACCCCCACTATTCAAATTTTTCTAGCACCCCTGTTAACACATTTTAAGGGACCATTCAAGGTAAAGTAGCCTGTCAACACCTCTGTAGTCTTGGAGCCAATGGGGGAAAGACATATTACAGGTGTTGTAATAAACCGTAAATCCACTGTCTTTTATTAAGACATGCTTTTTAGTATCTATTAGAGTTATGAATTTAAGCCCCCAGGTTTGTCTTTTGGAAGTATTGTGTGGGTTTCTTTTCAGGCTGAAGAGTGACAGATCAGATACAGAGTGATCAGTTTGTGTACAGCGTTTTACCTACAGGTCTTCTGTTTCTTTTCATTTCACTGAGTCATTTCCATTGAAGAACCTGGTGCTTGTCTGCTGTCACTAGTTATAGTGGCAACAGTAAAACTACCCATGGTGTGACAGGCATGGATAGGACTCATGGCTCTTGCAAAGTGTGTTGATCATTGTAGTAACGGAGATATGTCTACAGGTTTTTCATCTTTTTTTCTAGCAAGGCCTGGGTTTGCCTTGAGTTTCCTAATCTGTGCTATAAAATAGTCTAGCGTAACATTAGTTTAAAGCAATACATTAGTCTAAAATAAGCCAATAAAACAGGCAAAATCTATCTAGGATCTAAAATAGTTTTGCTGGCATGCGCAATGACTTGGCTCTTTGTTAATACATCACCAGTAAAACTAACCCAATGAATTATAAGTTACGGACAAATTTAGACTTTAGATTTACAGTTCTGCAATATGGAGATGCGACTTGAAGATGCCTTCATTTTCAAACAGGATAGTTTTATCTAAAATTGATTAGCAGCGATTCACAACGGCTTGCCAAATCACTAATGGAAGCTATTTGATTCAGTTCTGTCATATAATTTAAACACAATTTTACTGAGTATATTTTAACTGGGAAAGATTTGCAGCCTGTAATTTATTTATTATTCCCTTTGTAGATATTTTCCCAGTCCAAAAAAACCTTAAAAATGCTTATACAGTGAAAGTTACATTCAGTATGTGGGCGCTTCAGATGGCTAATTTGAAAAATGTCACTATTAGTTTTCACTTTTGTTTGTCAAAAATCATTTATATCTACATGTCAGGGATTTTTTACCTGATTTTTTTTTTTTTTTTTTTTTTTTTTGGTGTGTGGAGAGTGTGCATTTAATGCAAAACCACAAATTGGATTCTGTTAACTAAGGACTCTGTTCAGCAGAAATTATATGCAGTTTTTGCAAATTGTTGTGGGATATGGCTCCTGTACCCCAATAAGTGCTGGAGACGGGAACTCTTCTTGGCCAGGAAATCACTTTTACGATCAGCATATGCATTTGACACAGAGTTGCTACGGGTGAAGACTCTGATTGCTTTCTCCACCTATGCAGAACTCTATTCCAGTGCTGAAAAAAATACCTTAAATAAGTAGATTGGGTTATTTAGTTTCAGAGTTAATCCTGTTAACTAGTAAAGTGATGACATAATGCCCTAGTGCTACAAAAAGACGCACAATGCACACATTGCTATTATGATTCTATTGGATAGGACTTTGCGTATCCAGCTAAATGTGGAAGTAATTTCTCTCTTAATATGGCACTTTGCCTACTCACATACTGGTCTGCCAATTGCAGCCGGTGAGGTGCCAATCAAATAGGAATATAGAAAGGTGCCTCATAATAAAAAGTGCAAGGCCTGCTGTTTTCAGAAGAAATATTAAACTGCAATCAACTCTGCCAGTCTTTAGTGGCTGCTTGGGGGAACTTGAAGAACCCGTGGCACTTTTCAGAAATTTGGAGGATTATTCTGGTGTCCTTTCTAATATTTTTTTATTTTAAAATTTTTGGTGCTCAAATATGGCAATGGATGCTGTGATGGGAATCTACTATCTGTCTGGAAGTTCACCACCCCACTACTGACTTTTAGTCATTGGAGTTTTATATGAAAGATGAATTGGTCAAATATGCATAAGACATTTGGCAGACTAATATCATTAGCGTGTGGCAGTGTGTTCTGGGAATGAGAGTTTGGTGGGAGACTGTAGGGCTTTTTCCCCACAAAAACTTGATTTAAGCCTAGCAAAAACAGGCAGTGATAAGGGAGTCCAGGAAATGCAGTTTCCTACAGTGGACAGGGTGCTGCTTCTTTGTCCTGATTTGGAGAGCAAACTCCTGGCTAAGTAACAAGATTCCCTTGATGCTTTCGGGCAGAGAAGTCCAGCTGATTAAGAAATGTGGTTTCCAGAAATGTGACTGAGGAGGAAAGAATTTATCACAAGAACCTGTGGAAACTCTGGTGGAGAATGGACTCTACAGTGACCCTGGACATTGACTTAATGACTTAACTGCCCAGTATCCCTGGGCAGCAGGGCTGCGTGGGTGATGTTCTGCTGGAAGAACAACTCAAGAGAGATGAAAAATGGCAAGTCTAATATAGAAGATGACTTTGGGAATGTTTCCTCTTTTGTGCCAAGGAAAATCTTACAGGTAATGAGGTCTGATATGAAAAAAAGGATTTTGTTTTCCTTGCAGAAAATGCAACTGAATGCATGCTAGGGGAGTGTTAAATCAGCTATTGAAGATGTACTTGATAGGGAATGGGTAAATCCAACCTTTGTGGAAGAAAGTGGAATCCTAGTGGGGAACAATCTCTAAACTCTTAAACAAACTGAGAATCGGGTTCTTTGGGTGTTTCACTGGATAGCCTCAGCAGTTTTTGCTTCATTTTCTACAGCCATAATAGATGTACAGAACAATTGGCTCTTAACCAGATTAACTGGTCCAAGAGATATGTACAGCACTTTAAGGCTAATAAATAATTCTTCATTGTCACCCAGTCATGCACAGTCCAGACTTTGAAGGAGAATTTGTTTTTATAAATAGGCACCTCAGGGAGAGCTCTTTCAGCCATACTGTCTCCAACATACAGGTGTCAGGGGAAAGTTTTTATCTGGAGAAACCCATCAGTGTGGGAAGGGAATGTTGGGCAATCCAGCAAGGGGGAGCTGCAGTATTACCTTTTTATTCTGGTCTCTAATCTTGCACACCTCTGGTGGTTTTAAATGATCAAAGTAACTAATACCTGGCTTGTATGTATGGCATCACATGGGGCAAAATGGGAATGTTGATTTATTATCCTAGGTTCCATAGACTGGTGGAGCTTTTGTAACAGTGGTGAGCCTACCAACTGACATGTTCACAGAGAGGATGTTTGTGATGGCATATGTTACCTGTTAAGTTCCCAGGACAATTTGGGACACTGGGTTGTCCCAAGAATTGCAGGACCCTTCCCTGTGTTGAGTTTGTTGACAGTGTTTAGGGACTGGATAGGAAAGGTCTGTTGGTCTGGGGGGCCAGACTGAACCTAGCAGATTGAGCCCAGATGGAGCTCATCATGCAGCCAAGCCCAGCAGATGGAGTTGAGTCTATCATATATTCTCCAGGCAGAGAAGGAAGCAGGTAGGAGATTCAGTGGAGTAAGCAGAGAATGTTTTGAGAGAAAATAGCAGAGCCTGAACTTCATTTCATTTACATAGCATCATTAGGAGTGGCAAAAACTTGACATTTGCAAATGATATTCTCTATAATGTTTCATGTAGTCTCAGATGTGGAAGTGTTCCTAAAGTGAAGTACATTTTCTAATAAAGAAATGCTATCTCTGAGAGTCTTTCAAAGAGGCTTGCTACCTTGCTTTTGGTCCCTCTGCACTTACCACTGTCCTAATGATTCTTTGGGAGTGTAGTTTGAGGAGTGCCAGTTGACATGGTACATATACTTTTAGGACATCAATGCAATCTTTTTGGGGCTGGATTAATAAAATGTATTAATAAACAAAGTGAGAGTCTCGCTCTTCTGAAAATATACGTGATTTGTTTAATTTTTGTTGTTTCATTTCTCTTCACTTAGCAAACTGAGACCGCTTCATCAGAGATTAACGCCTCCCGACCAATGAATGATACTCACATGAATGAGAATATTTTTTCTATTATTTCTTTTACCTTAATAAATGAAGTTGAGGCAAACAATGTCTCTGATCACAATGGGAATTTTAATCCTGAAGGGGAAAGAAATCGAATAGGAACTCTGCTTCTGGAGAGCTAGTATTTCTAGCTTTGTTGTATCCTGGAAAGTAACTTTTTTATAACGGGAATAGTTAGTTTAGTTTCTGATTATTTCTATGCTATGCAGGAAGTTAAAAAGTTGTCTTATCCTTAAAGCTACTTTCTTTCCACTTTGATATAGTAAATATTTTATCTATATGTCTTTGGCAGTTTGACATACATTTTTGTTGTAAACTTTTAAAAATTAAACTTATAGTAGGAGAGTTGCTGAAGGATTTTATATACTGGTCCTTATCTTCTCAGTAACCAATTTTTTCTTGTCTCAGAACTCTCATTAATTTTTCACAGGCTTGTGATGGATAGTTTTTATTTATTCACGTCTGAGGTTCTGTTGTGTGAAAAGGACTCATTTTATAACATTACATATTCATGGCTTGGGATAGATGGGATAAGGAACTTATTATTAATGTGTCACAACGGGAAACTTACTCTAGGTTCATTTGTGAACCTTGTTAAATTTGGTGCGGTCAGCAGACAGTACTGAAATTTTTGATACATTTTGTTGTAAAAGGGCAAAGAGGGTCAGTGAAGCTTTCTTGTCTAAACAATGCAGGTAAAATGATTTCATTCCAGATGTATGTGAAACACTGTAGCAATGAAGGAAGGGAAGAAAAATGTCTGTACAACAGTAGGAAAAAATCTATACATATTCCCTTTTCTGATGTACATGTATTTATAACAACATTCATAATGTCTACTGACATCTGACCTGTTTAATATTGCAGACAGTACACAATTAGTCAAATTGCAGTATATTTTCATTACATGAATTGGCATCAGAG
Organism: Podocnemis expansa; assembly: GCA_007922195.1. Taxonomy (NCBI): domain Eukaryota; kingdom Metazoa; phylum Chordata; order Testudines; family Podocnemididae; genus Podocnemis; species Podocnemis expansa. The sequence goes on from ML682028.1 coordinate 12,107,290, forward strand.
CCCTATCAAATGTTTCTCAAGTTTTAGCAAGTGAATTTTGCCTATGAAGGGTTGGTGTGGCCACGTTTTGCTGAGATGAGAGGAAACATTTTCCTCTTCAGAATGTGGTATTCCACAGTGCAGAAGTCTGTTGCACATTTTACTCTCTTTCTGTGTGAAAAATTCCCACTGATTTCAGTTAGAGTCCTATGGACATATGAAGAATATACAGTGAAGCTCTTCAATCCAAATTAAAGAGGATAACTTTGACTTAATATTCTTCTTATCTTACAGTCTTAAAATTTTGTTCACCCTGTAGGAAACAAGTACTGGTTTTACGGGTGCTCAGTGAAATCCATTTTCCCGAGCCAGAAATCCCCTCCTTGTTAGATGAAATTTTAAAGCATCGGCACTGTATGTGGATTTAGACTTAATAAAACAAGAGCTGTTCAATTAAATGTTTGCACATATTGATCTTTTAGATGCAGAGAAAAGGGCCACCAGGAAATATTGCTCTTTAACAAGTTAGATGTATATTTTACAGCTTTTATAATCTACCATAAGTGGTAAAGCCGATGTAGCATGGCCATTGTTGTACCAGAAAAGATAGCTATACATAGATATACAATAAAGTAATGAATTTCATACAAAGAAAATTTTGTTGAAGAAAATGTGGAAATTTAAAGTTTCAATTTTTTGAACATCATCTTAAATAAATAACAGGGAATGAGAAATTATCCAGGTTGAAATTTTTTTCACGAATGTATTTTTGCTGTGAAAACAGAAAGTGTACCGCAAAAATAATTAGCTGGGATAAAAATAGCACTAAAGGAGACGTCCTGCTCTTTGAAGCCAATAAAATTAGATTGTTTCAGTCATATAAAATGTTCATTTTTTAACCAGGAGCCTTAGTGGTTCAATTTTTTTATAGTGCTATTTATACTAGAAGAGATGAGAAAACTGTTGTCTATTAAGTGTTTGTGAGTGTGTCCGTATGTGTACAGTGAAATAATATCCAGTGTAATGTGCAGTGACAGTCAAAATTACAGCTTTTCTCTGCCGCAAGGGTACTTGTCTGCCAAGTATGGTAATATTGTTGTAGCAGTGTTCAAGGTTGTCAGCAGTTCTGGGTTGCTCTGCAGAGAGCCATAACTGTGTGTGGAAGCAAGGAGCTTCCTGTCAAGGGAAATACTATAATTTTGATCTATATTTGTTGGTGCCAAACTGCAATTAAAGAGGCGGCATTGGAAGAAGGTTTTATTTAACCAACTTGAATTTGTTGATTAATTAGTTTAAAAAGCCCATACACCTAGTATTTGCATGTTTAAAAAAAAAAACTGATCTAGTTTTTGTCTACGTGTTGTTGTTCAGTTGAATGTGGGCTTTATTAATTTTATCTAATATATTGCTTTGTATGGTGAAGTAAAACCAACAAGCAGTAGTGTGGCATTTAAAGACTAACAAATTTATTTATTGCATGAGCTTTTGTGGGATAAAATCCCCCTTCGTCAGATACTCAGAAATTGGGGGAACTTACACTTCCCTGCATTTATCTTCCTCTCATTCTGTAAGTCATGGGATCATGTCACACTGGAACAGCAAATCAAAGCTGTTCTTCAGATTCAAACACTGGGGAACAGCATATAGAGGGAGATGAGTTCAAATGCCCTTTTGTAATGAGAAAAAAAATCCAAAGTCCTTATTTAGCCCTGAGGAAACGCAATCAAATTTGCAACTCTACTTTTTCTCTTTGAAGGCCTTGAGCTGTAGTTCATTTATTGAGTACAGTACATCTGAAGTGGGATTTTTCTCCCATGAAAGCTCATGCAATAAATAAATTTTGTGTCTTTAAGTGCCACAGGACTTCTTGTTTGTTTTGCTGAACAGGACTATTACCACTTTGTAACACAGTGAAGTAGTGTGTGTTAAAGATATACCATTGTTAACTTAGCTCATAATATTGGGGCTATATTTCAGTTTACCATAATGGAATTATTTATTTTAATTTCTTTTTAAAAAGTCCTGCCTAAAAACTTTTTTCCTAAAGCACGATGTATTGGCAAAATATCTGGCCATCTGCAAAGTATCATCATAAAGAATGGACGAATTTCTCAGAGATTCATTTCCTTCCCTATTCATGCTTTGTCCAGAACAATAGATTTTATTCAGATGAAAATTACTTTTTTTGTTGTACAACTAGGAAATTTGGGAAAAATGGACATTGGAAAAATATTTCGAGAAGATCTGTGAATCTCTGAGCCCAGCAAGGTAATAAACATGCACTTAACTTTCAGCTCGTGTGTAGTCATATTACTTGCATCTTTAAAACTGGGCTTGTGCTAATGTACCTGGCTGAATGCAGCATTGAAAAATGGTGGACAAAGGATACACCTTCATAGGGATTCATTCATTAAGGCCCTGATCCAGGAGGATGATGTACACATGTTGTCCCCACTCCCATTGACTTCAGTGATCTCTGCTCCTGAGTGTGCCATTGCTACTTAGCCATGAGGCTTTCCTCATTATCTACATGCATACTTTCAGCTGGAAAGTGCATACATTATGATATCTACTTGCAGAGGAAAGGGTTTTAAAAATCAAAAGCTTGGGTTTGATAAGATGAAAAATATAAAGAAATATTTACATGTGGCTATTTTTCTGAGTCTGCTCACAGTTCTTTGGCATGGGACCATTTTCAGGTGTATTTTTTTCCATCATATAGGAGTTAGCAAGCATTTTATGGCTACAAGGGCAGTAAACATGGCTTCCATTAGGTCAGCTTTGGATGCCACAAGCTAGATCAAACAGTGAAATAATGATGTAGCAGCTTTCTTTTCCAGAGATGAAACTTTTGTATCAGAAAGAGCGGAAAAAAGTGCACCATTGTTGCACATTCAGTACATTTGATTTTTCATTGCTTGAATTTGCAATGATATTTTGTGAATTTCTTTTGGACTTTACAAATAGCTTCCATCTAGACTGTGCTTAGGGTTCTAGGTAGGTAAACCGTATGCATGAAATCTTGGCATCATTGAAGCCTCTGGCTATTTTACCATTGACTTTATTAAGCCAAGGATTTTACCCAGCCCTTCAGTGTAAGAGGATTGGTGCTCAGCATAGGATCATGAAGGTCTTTGCCTGGAAGATGCACATGTATGGCCGTATCTTTGCCCTCCACATTGTAATGCTTCTCCTTCATCCTGGCATATGTATATTTACCACTCAACTGTGGTTTCCATTCCATGCATTTGACAAAGTGGGTTGCAGCCCATGAAAGCTTATGCCCAAAGAAGTTTGTTGGTCTTCAAGGTGCCACAGGACTCTCGCTATTTTTGTTGTACACAGACTAATATTACTACCCCCCAGAACCTTATATTTTAGCTTCTCTGAGGCTAAACTATGATGTGTGGCTAAAAAGTTTACCTAGTATACAGTCAGAATGTTGTGCTCATTTTTTTATTTTCATTATTCAATAAAAATAATGCTCACCAGGGCAGGTTATTTTCTTCATGGCCTTACTGTTGCAATCTGAAAACAGATACAATATTTTTAGTTCAGGAAGAATGCAGCATCTGTTCCTGGCTTCCTGCAGTTTTCATTCTTCAGACAATACATAAAGAGTTTTGAATCACTCCTTAAGAAATCTGAAAATAAAATTTTTGTCCCTTCTTCAAAATAGTAGTTGCCCTGTGACAACACTGGGTTGAGCTAAATTCAGCTACATCAAGGAAGAACTATAAAAATAGATAGATTGCCCTCTAAGCTTCACTTTATTGGATATTGTAATTGACATATAGTTGTCATTTATAATCATCTGTCCATTTCTGTGAGTTGGGAGCAGTAAAGTTAATTGTGGCTGCTCATTTGCATTAATCTCACCTCTGAAGGGTACAGTAACCCATTAATATCATGTCATGATGAATTATCACAAATAACATTGAACATATTGATTAATGATCTCTGAGATTTGTATCTCGTTAAAACATTTTGTTAGCTCTTTAAACTTTTAAGCAGACAGTCAATGTATGCAAGAGAGGCTTAGAGATCACCCAAGAGGTGATGAAAAGTTATAGCATACATTTTGAGTCACCAATTAAAACTTTTTAAAAAGGTTTCCTAATATTTTTTTTTTAAAAAAATGCCTCGCTTTGGCGAAGTATGTTTGGGCAGCTTACCTGGTTTTTTTTTAAGCCATGAGAATAGTTATGCAGTTGTCCATGAGGTAAGAAGAAATAGTTCTGCTGTGACTTTAGAATTCAAGGAAACAAAACTTCAAGATGTCCATGGGTAAAAAATAAAGTAGCCAAATGGTTTTAAAAAAGCAGAACAAAACAACAGCAGCAGCAACAAAAAAGCAGTGCAAAAACAGTTCCAGTGTACCCTGGAACAAGAAAGAGGGTAGAGGTTGCACTTGTTTTGACATCTAATCCAGATAAAACTTTTCTTTTGCTTCTTTAGCATTAACCTGAAAATAGTGAAAGATTATGCTTTTTTTTCCCCTTACATTTTGAAATTTATAGTTATGTTCTTTTTAGATAAATGGAATGCCAAATAGTAAATCTTTACATAACTTGGAATAGTTTGGCAATTATGTAATTCTAAACTTCAATTACAGTGTTTTTAAAATACCACTGCACAGAAATACATTCCTACTGTGAGGTAAAAAGCATAAAGGACTTAGTTGATGGTGTTGGGAAATCTGCATTTATGTTCCAGAAAGCAATGATAGATATTCTACTTTCTCATCAGATTGTTGTTCCTGGATGATTGGGTGAATAGAGATTTTCAATGATCTATTAAATATAGAACATTAGAAATGATTTAATAGCATTACTTATTAAAGGGGGATTCATTGTCTCCTTACACAAGTCTGAAGATGACTTATCATTTGATTTGGGCCTTTCCAGCAGCTAGTGATTTCTTCCCTACAGCCAACGCCCTAAAATGTTCCTTTACATTTTGTTTGCATTGTAGCTGTAGCTATGGTGGTCCCAGTATATTAGACAGACAAAGTGGATGAGACAATATATTTTTTTTTCTTTATTGAACCAGCGTTGGTGAAAAGTTTGGGGTTTACAGAGACCTGAAAAAGAAGAGGTCCATGTAAGATTGAGAATTTGTCTCTCTCACCAGCAGAATCCAATACTACTTCACCCACCTTGGCCAGTGTAGTCCTTCCTTTCCTCTTAAATGACTGCTACAAGCAATCATTTTAGTGATCTTGCTGTGTCTTCATTCTCCCTATGGACCTTTTAATCTTAGAGCTCAGGAAAGTGAGTCACTTAATACAACTCTTCCGGAAGTTCAAGTTATTTCATTCTGTTACCTTTGGCTCCTTCCATTTTTACTAGTCCAAAATGAGACTAACCAGTTACTTAAATTTCTTGAGCATCTACTGACGCCTCAATACAAGAGCCATCCATAATCTTAGACTTGAAACTATTTCTCCTGTTACTTTGGATAAATTACATATCACTTGCCAAATACCCAAGTAAACCAACATTGCATAGGAGACCAGTATGAAGATTTCAGCAAAGAATACCTTATTCGCTAAGATGGAGACATGATATGAGCCGCCTTCACAGAGTTAAAAAAACTCTGCTAAGGGCACAGGAAGTTGCCATTCCAATTAGGAGAAAGAACAAACATGTGAGGCAGCCAGAATGGCTTAGCAGAGAACTCTGCTCTGAGCTTAAACATAAAAAGGAAGCTTATAGGAAGTGGAAGCTTGGTCAGATGTCCAAAAAGGCATATAAAGATATTGCTAGGGACTCCAGGGATAAAATCAGAAAGGCCAAAGGACAAATGGAGTTGCGGCTAGCGAGGGATGTAAAAGATAACAAGAAGGTGTTCTACAAGTATATTAGTAACAAGAAGAGGATCAGGGATGGTGTAGGCCCCTTGCTGAATAGGGCAGGCATCCTTGTGACAGAGGATGAGGAAAAAGCTGAAGTGCTCAATGCATTTTTTTGCTTCAGTTTTCACAGGCAGGGTCAGCTCCCAGCCCACTGCCATGGGTGTGGCAGATGGGAGAGAAGAAGACAGGCCCTTGGTGATAGAAGGTCAGGTTAGGGACTGCTTAAAGAAGCTGCAAGTGCACAAGTCCATGGGGCCGGACGAACTGCATCCAAGGGTGCTAAGGGAATTGGCCGACGAAATAGCCGCACCGCTGGCCATTATCTTTCAAAACTCATGGAGAACAGGGGAGGTGCCAGAGGACTGGAAAAAAGCAAATGTAGTGCCTATTTTCAAGAAAGGGAAAAAGGAGGATCCAGGGAATTACAGACCTGTCAGCCTCACCTCAATCCCTGGAAAAATTATGGAGCAGATTCTCAAAGAATCCATCCTCACACACTTAGAGGAAAATAAAGTGATCAGGAACAGTCAGCATGGATTTACCAAGGGTAAATCATGCCTGACCAATCTCATTTCCTTCTATGAGCAGATGACTGGTTTTCTGGATGCGGGAAGCACCGTTGATGTGCTATACCTTGATTTTAGCAAGGCTTTTGAGACAGTTTCCCACAGCATTCTCATTGGCAAATTAAGGAATTATGGTTTGGATAGGTGGACTATAAGGTGGATAGAGAACTGGCTAGATCAACGGTTTCAGCGTGTAGGAATCAATGGTTCCATGTCTAGCTGGCAACCAGTCACGAGTGGTGTGCCCCAGGGGTCGGTCCTGGGGCCGGTTCTGTTCAACATTTTCATCAATGATCTGGATGATGGAATAGACTGCACTCTCAGTAAGTTTGCGGATGACACCAAGCTGGGAGGACCAGTAGACACATTGGAGGGCAAGGACAGGATTCAGGGAGACCTAGATAAATTGGAACAGTGGGCCAATAGAAACCTTATGAGATTCAATAAGGATAAGTGTAAAATCCTGCATTTGGGACCAAAAAACCCTATGCACTGCTATAGGCTGGGAAACATTCAGGTAAGTAGCAGCAGTGTAGAAAAGGACCTGGGGGTCATGGTGGATGGGAAGCTGGATATGAGTCAGCAGTGTGCTCTTGCTGCCAAAAAGTCCAATGGCATACTGGGCTGCATCAAAAGAAGTGTTACCAGCAGATCAAGGGATGTGATCATTCCCCTCTATTCTGCACTGGTAAGGCCACATCTAGAATACTGTGTTCAGTTTTGGGCTCCCCACTACAAAAAGGACAGGGACATGCTAGAGAGAGTTCAGAGGAGGACAACCAAAATGATTAAAGGGCTAGAGCACAAGCCCTATGAGGAAAGACTGAAAGCATTAGGCTTATTTAGTCTGCAGAAGAGAAGATTGAGGGGGGATTTGATAGCAACCTTCAACTACTTGAAGGGATGCTCTAAGGAAGATGGAGCTCGACTGTTCTTGGTAGTAACGGAGGACAGAACGAGGAGCAATGGTCTCAAGTTGCGGTTAGAGAGGTCGAGGCTGGATATTAGGAAAAACTTTTTTACCAGGAGAGTGGTGAAGTCTTGGAATGAGCTGCTGAGGGAGGTGGTGGAGTCACCATCTTTGGAGGTGTTTAAGGCCCGGCTGGACAAAACCCTGACTGGGATGGTTTAAGTGGGAGTGGTCCTGCCTCTGGCAGGGGGTTGGACTAGATGACCTATGAGGTCCCTTCCAACCCTAGGATTTTATGATTCTATAAGTGCCATGACTCTTAATACTTTGGACTTTAGTAGAGGGCACTGCTGACAGTGCCTGTTCGTCCCTCCCCATGCTGGGATTGCAACCAGTGGATCAGCACATTTCACTGACCTCCATCATTGACAGTCTCTCTTGCAATCCATAGTGCCCTTCCATGATTCCATAGAAAGAATTGTTTGGTGCAGCAGTGAAGTTAAGGTTTGCATTTAAACTTTAGTTTTCCATTGGGAGCTCAAATTTATGGTTAGGGTTCCCGAAGAGTGTGTGAACAGCTTACATATCATATACGCTACAATACTGAAGGCTGAGGAGTGGAAAATGAAGTGGAAATAATCATTCTTAATCACTCTTGCTTTTATTGGTGTAAGGAAGACCTTAACATTGTTAAAATATTGCTGTAAATAATATTTGTTTTGAACTCATAAAACAATCACTTCCTTTTCGTATTAAATCAATTAGGAAAACCAGCCATTTTATTAGTCAGTTAATTTAAACCTTTTTGTTTGTCACCTACAGCTCGCTTAGTGAATAATGCATATTGTAGTATTTTGGTCCAAAAAAGTGTGTGGGGAACACAACATGGGTTCATTTCTACCCATGGTATTAATTCTTATTCAGTCTAAAAATCTGCTAACGGAAATATTTCCATTCAGCTCATTAATCAATTGTGATTTTCATTCCCTTGTTTTGTAAAAGCTGTTGCAATAAATATTTTTTTCACAAAGCGAAAATTCAAGAGATGGATGCAGCAGGCGTAATTAATAGCACCCAGTTACAGAAGATCAGCAAGTTTGTAAGATTCACATGCTGCTTTACCATATGGCTGCCCAGTAGGCGAAAAATTTGATTAATGTTTTTGAAGTAGATTTTTTCCATAAATATTACAGCCCCAGATGAAGAATTTTACTTTCTAGTATTGCTAGACTTAACTAAAATACCATATCCTTTGATTTAGAGCTAAATAGTATTTTGATCTAGTGAAACTTAACATGTAAAAAGAATTAGTTCTGTTATACAAAGAAAAAAGACGTCTTTGTTTATAGTTCAGTACAAAATCGTTAACATTTCATTCAATGTTATTTTTTGTTAAAATGTTTGTCATTTAAGATGGTAATACCAGTATGTTCCTACTGCAGTAAGAATATTTTTTCCCTAAAATAAATAATTTGATGATGATACTATATTGAATTTGGTTTATTTTACTTGTCATTACCTTTTACCTTCACAGTTCAATATGTACAACATCAAAGCTGAATAGCTGGTTGAGAAACTATTAGGATGTTACCTTAAACAAGTTTGCAAGACAAATAGCATAGTTTATTAGTTTTATTTATTAAATATGATCAGAACAATTGTAGCTATTGTTTAATCATTCAATAATTGACATTTCTGAATATATTCACTTAAAAGTTTTTAAAAAAGCATATCTTAAGAAAATCACTATTTCTTGTTGGATGTTCTCATGTGAGGCTAACACACAGCAGGAAATTCTGCTTTTCTCAGAAAATTTCAGTTTAACAGAAGGAACATCAGCAGCTGGTGAAGTACAAATTCAGGGTTCTGAGCCTGAAATGGAGTGGAGAACAGCTTTCAGTAGAAGTCTTGCTGATCTTCCAGAGTACTAAAAGGTAAAGCATTACCTAACATTAGCAAAAGAGCTTTGCCAGTTTAGTTTTTTTTCTAATACTTCATGTAATATGGAGGTTCTGTGACTGGTGAGATGCTAAAGTTGAATGAGTGAGAATTCCTAAATTTAAAAAAGGATACCATTTTATGAAACCTTAGTCTTTAAGTGCCACAGGCCTCATTGTTTGTTTTACTGAAGTAGACTAATGCGGCTGACACTTTGGAACTGGAATTTTAAAAGTATTTAAAAATATTTTGATTAGAATGGCTGTAAGCTTTCCTCAGATCAAGGACCTTGGCACAAGGATGTTGTTGATATTCTTTAATTGGTGGGAGGGAATTTTCAAAACAAAAAAGATGAGAAAAGAAAAATGCAAGTTGGCCATCGTATAGATTAGTCTAAAAAACCTTTCATCTTTGGTGATTCTAGATATCATGCAACAGTAGGTGGAGTTTAGTTGCATTAGTTTGTTTTAAACATCATAGATAATAAGCAGGTCAAAGAGGAGGGTTTGAAGATGTTAATTCTGGAGGATGCAAACATCAACATTTATATTGTGAAGTAAGGGACAACTAGCAGATGATAAAGAAATGTCCAAAACCCATCATCCTAACTTGGGGTGTGTGTGTGTGTGTGTGTGTGTGTGTGTGTGTGGTTTTTCTTTGGCTTTTTTTGTTAGGACAATTAATTAAATTGATACGAACTTCTGAGGGTTACCATGTATGAAGACTGGCTCTAATGTTCTTTGTGTTTGTTTCACACTATCCCACTTACCACAATTTGGACAAAATATCCAAGTATTCTTAAGAGTTTCTTTCTGCATCTTTTTGTTCTTTTTGTGCAGATTAACAATATTTTGTTGTAAATCAGAGCACATTTTATCCCATGACTTGTGCTAAAATGTGATATCATTTGCATTTTCCTACTATGAAATTGCATGCTTATGTTAAATATGCTGTAATATGTTCATCTATATTTGCATAAAGGGTTGTGAAACAACTCTTTAGGAAACAAATGAGTTTGATTTCGATTTATTTATTTTTTAAAGAGTAGAATGCAGTTCTTAGTTGACTAGGTGTCTGCAGTGGAAACTTATATGATTCAATTTCTGGTACCATAGGATGCATATATAGTTAATTTTAAAAGCATAGGTTTTTCCTTGTAGTGATGGTTTGCTATTTATTTTCTTTACAAAGGATACATTGACATTGTCCTATGACAGAGCTTTCCTCTTAATGTTCCAAGTTTTAACTGTTTCAGAGTCATTGGTCTGCTATAAATCTATCAGGAAGGTCTGTAAAGAACTGTCTATATGAAGAGACTATAGAGTGGTCAGTCTAAAAAGCTCCTTAGAGTAGTACTTTGAATTTTAAATCACACACGTAATTCAAAGGTAATGCAACTTGCAGTGTTGGACTTCAGTCCATTCAGTTAAATGGAGAAAAATGACTGATGTAAGGAATGAGTTATTGATTCTTTGTAAGAAGATGACTCTTGTAATATAGGAAGTATGGTAAAAGGAACAGCTTAATTATTTAGGGGGCACTGTCAAAAAAAGTGCTTTTGCAGCACTGCAAATGATCTAGATAGGAATTGTACGACAAGACTTTTTAATAATTCTTTCTTAAAGACAAATTTTATGAGCGAGTCTTTTTTTTTCCCTAAGACAAAACTCATGTTTAAATATTTTGTAGTTGTGCAGCTAAGATATCAGTAACAGGTAATGAAATAAAATTGAAATTTCATTCTAAAAGATCTGTGTACAGCAACTGTGATGTTTTCTAATTATTTACATTTGCTTTGAAATAAAAACACACTGGAGCTGTTTAATGGGAATGTTAACTTTGTTAATGTGACTTTATCAAATTAATATATGGAGAGCTGAGATAGGTACCAATGATATTTTAAAATATAGCATTTAAAAATTTATAAAATGTCAGCTAAGGTATTTGCTTTGGCTCTTTCCATCTGGTATTTCTTTTGATTAAGTGTGTATCTTTCCTTAAGAACCACAGTATCATGTTGTTTTGACTGCAGTTCACAATTTTGGCAGCATGTCAGATAAACAGAATATTTGTGGTTAATTGACTGAACATGGTCAACAATTATATTAAAATCTTAACGTGTTTAAACATTTGCCCATTGCAGGCTGCTAATATAACTTGTATGTCTGTCTTTGACTGAGGTAGCTTGTACCTGATATTGAGCAAACACAGCTGAACAAGTAAGTTTTAAGTAGTAAATAGATTAAAATGGTGCCTGGAGCATCAGTATAAGTTAGGGGTTTGTAACTGCTCTCATAATATAGCCCTTCACTTTCAGGAGTTTATAGCTCAGCTATAAAAGTTCACTCTAAGCTGAAGCTTGGCACCCAAACCTTCAGCCTTAGGAGTTAATATTTTTACAGATTTTCAAGAATATTGGTTTGGCTTTTTATCAAAGTACATGATTGAAATAAAAAATCAGAAATTTACAGAGTTTTGATGCCTTGCCAAGGCCACAGTACATGAGAACCCATTACACTGGAGTTAGGAGAGTGACACCAGAGTGGGTGGATAACTGGAAAAGAATTTAGGACTCGAATTTTCAGAGAGAGACCTTTTAGAAGTGGGTGTCCAATTCAGTGGGAATTTGAGTCCCTTATGAAAATAACTACCTACAAGTCTCATTCTAAACTTGGTGTATTTTGGATGTGTGGATAGTGGGTGGTACTGAAATTTAAAGTCTAAACTAGAATCTGAGCTCTGAATTCAGAGTATGAAAGACTAATATACAGTACTTACTGTCCCATTAGCTAGTTAGCTCCCCTACCAGTTAGAAATGTCCCTTTATCATTCATCTTTGTAGTGGCATCACTGTTCCACAGGTCCTAGATTTATTGCAGTCCATCTTAAGGATAAGAGAAAAGGAAAGCTCAGTGTGGTTTCCAGCAAAGGGAAATGTTGGTCAGTGGTTAGAGCACCAGTTTGGCATTGTGGAGATTCAGGTTCAGCTTCCTAGTCCACAATAGACTTCCTGCATGACCCTGGGTAATTCCCTATGGGTATAATTTTCAAAAATGCCTTTGTGACTAAAAAACCACAAGCCACACTTTCAAAGTTGACAGGCATTTAGGAGACCTACTGACTTTAAAGAAAGGGGGTTAGGTTCCTAAATGCTTGTTACGCTTGAAAATGGGACTCAGGTTCCTGAATCTTTTATGCACATTTGAAAATGTTACCTCTAGTCTTCCTGTGCCTCAGTTCTTCATTTGTAAAATAGGAATAATGGTATTTCCTTACCTTAGACTAATATTGTGAATATAACTACGTTAAAGTGTTCTCTGGCTTTCAGATTCTAGGGTAACAAGAGCCATGCAAGTACTTAGAAACATTTAATTGTGGGGTTCTAATTCAGCAAATAGATACAAAAGCATGAATATCAATTGGACTCTGGCGGGAACAAGGACATGTATGTGAAGTTCCTTCTGCAAAATTACAGTTAATTTGTGATAAGGATTAATTTATCCAGAATGCTGAAAAGTATGACTAACAATTTCAAATACTTTTGTTGGGCAAAAGAACAAATAAATTGTGTTATCTCTTTAAATAGAACCTCAATTGTGTGAATAAGTTCTAGAATAATTTTTGTTTTATTTTTGTAGACTTGCTGGTATGAAAATGTAACTTTGTCTTATTATTTTAATCATCTCTTTTCTTTCTGCATGGATCATTTATTTGTGAACTGGTTATTTCAGAAAGGACTCAAAGGTAATTTCATGGTTTATAGCATTTGTATCTGATGCTTTAATGAGGAAAACATTGTTTCCTAATACATGAAAATTATATTTTTATTTTCCTTCTCAAATATTACATCTATATCAAATTCAAAGTAGTGAATACACTCATGTAAAGAAATTATATCTTTGCTACACAAGGGAAATATGAGCGCCTGTGACTCAAAACCCAGCATCTACAGACTTGTAAGGTGATTTTGTTTTTAATGAATGCAAATAATATAAGTGAACAGCTCTTCTGTTTGTGCGTTGTGTTATAATGTACATTTGAAAATACAACCATATATTACTTTGCTATGATTTAATTAGGACTATATACTCTTGAGTGAATTTATGAGCCTTGGGTACCATTCATATGGTGTATGTTTCAGTAGACCCCACATTACATAAACATAATCAGATTCAAAAGAGTTTACATGGATAGTCTCATTAAAATTTAACCTACCCCCTTTTCATGTTAATTAAACTTCAGGTTCTCTTTGATGGCCTTCTCATCTACAGGTTATACTTATAGGTTTGCCTTGTTCAGAGTGGGTAAGGAATTGATGTTCAGACAATACCTTGTGATTTTTTTCCCCCTGTAATTTTAATTTGCATATTTTTGTCGTCTTTCGAGATGTCTTTTGGAATCAAGACCCTTACACATCAAATTATCATAGTCCCAGCTATAAGTCATGTCTCTTCCACTATACCTATTACAGAATTATCAATGCCCTTTTATCTCAAATCATGGAATCTTTAAAACCTATCTGTAGTTGTTGTTGTGGCTTATGCCTTCAATATACAGCTGTGCAAACAGAAGAATGCTTTCAGCATATCTTTGATGTTTTTGATAGATCAGTGACTTTATTCTGTTCCATCCTTAATTACTTATAATACATTTGACTTATTTTCACTCCAAGATTTGGGATGGTCTCTGGTAATAATATCACAATATATGAAATCAATCACCTATTCTCACAGAGTCTATTTGGCTTTGTGGCTGATTATGAAATGATAGAAGCTATTTTAAAGGTATTCTTTCAAGTTTTGTGATCCAACATCACCTTATCCTATTCCCCTGGATCAGTATATGAGAGTGTAATGACTCCAAGGGCAAAATTATGGTCAGTCATTGGCTAGTGCGCAGAGCAGGAAGATGCTAGGAGCTTCCTTCTCCCGTCTCATCACTTGACCCTTGTGCTTGTTTGAGAATAAGGATTTGGAAAGACTTGCTCCTCTAGCCATCCTGAAAGCGGTAGGGAAGAAACTGATGTGAATCTCAGTCTCTTTTCCCCTAGCTGCTATACCTGACCATCCCAATAGGGGAGCATACACTGCACTCTTTTTTGGACGGTAGTAGTGGGTGATTCCCTCTGTGTTTGTGGGGAGCTCCAGAAAGCATTGTGCCTTTGGAAGCTTTACGGAGCTCCTTTTGGAGCGGTACAACTGTCTGTTTTGGGTCTAACGTGGTATGCTGTCAGCAAGGCACTGCTGAACTCCACAGGAACCTTGATCAAGTCTAAATTGGACACAACGTGAATGGAAAGTTGGAAAAAAAAAGTACTTCCGTGTCCTTTACTGAAATGGTAGCCTGACTATAAGATTTTGAACCACTTATAAGTTGGAGATATTTAAAAAGTGATGAAAGAGCTAATTCCCTTAGTTATTGGGGGGGGGGGGGGGGATTAGACCTAAACAAGAACTTCTACAGAGGGAGAGTCAAGGTGAAGATCTTTCTTGCAGTATTCTGGGGATGTTGATAGGCATCTTCACACTCATAGGGAATACAGGATATGAAAAAAGGTCAAAGTCAAAAGTAACAACAAGATTTTTAGCCTTGTTTAGGTTAAGAATCTGATACCCTCCATCATATGGAGTATGACATCACTCAATTATTCTCATTGGTTTAAAAAATGATACCTCTTGCTTTCCAATTACAATATTATGAAATTTGTTGCCTTATTTTGATAATAAAGTAGCTATCTTTAATAATAATAATAGCAGTTCATCTATCAAATCATCTTTGAGTACCCCACTCATCTATAATCAAATTTTGACATATTCCTAAGTGAAATGGATATTTCCTTAATAGTGCTTGAATTCTATCAGTGGGTTAGCCTATCCAATTCTTTATTGTGTCTAGTTCCACGTTTGCTTCTTGCTTCTGAACAACAGTCACTAGAGCTTAAGGGGAATGAAAAATAGACACTTGTTTTATCAGCTAACTTGAGGTGTTTTCTAGACACAAAACAAAATATTCTTTGACTACTGTTTATTCTCACTAACATCACTATTGATTCTTTCTCTTCTACATTACTTCTGGCCTTAGGGATTTCCTCTGTCTCTAGCCAAGTGTATAAAGAATCCCAGGAAGGCTGAAATGTGTTTACATGTTTGACTGCCATGGGTTTGATTGTAATATTTTCTGTTGAGATGTTTAATCTCTAACAATGCAGGGTGTTATTTTCCCCTGCAGTAATATTTTCTGTTTCCTTTTTAAACTTATACTTCAACAGGCTTTTTAAAAACAAACAAAAAAAGCTTCTATAATTTACTTTCTTCATCTGGTGGCAGTAGCTCAATTTATATTTTAAAAACTCAAGCTTACAGTTTTTTCCCCTACTCTTCAAAATTATCCTTAAAATATTTTTCCTACAATCAGAGTTTTTTAAGCATCACTGATAAGTCACTTTTTTAAAGTCTTTGGTTACCAAAAAAGCATGTGTATTTCGAAAGGAAACTAGATTTCTGGCTTCCTGAAATCCAGGCTTTTTTTTCCAAGATGTGTTACTTGCTTTCTTCATAGCTTTGACCAAATTGTTGTCTTTTTTGCTTCAGGTTCTACATCTTCTAAATGATTATAATGCATCATATAAAGCTTGAGGTGTAATTCACTTTTTCCAGTCTTATGAATTATAATAGAGCTCTGCTCAATAGATTTAGTATTCTGATGTGCAATATGTCAGAATTTGTAAAGCTGTTGAAAGCTCCTCGTCAGCAGGGTGCATGTGCTACACATGTTCAGCTATTCCATCAGCCAGTTCCTGCTACTCCTCCTTGCTCATCATAGGCTGCACCAGCCGTTCTTTTTGGTAAGGGAGGCTGGTCTTTGAGCAACTGGTAATAGCACATATATACCTATGCCCATAAAGCCTAGTACAGTGTGTAGAAGATACGGAAACACTGATTTCATGCTAGTGAATGGTAAAACACTAACTACTAATTCTCATATTTCAGTAACCTTGGACAGTGATTTTCATAGCTGCGACAAGATGACTAAAACTGGTGCTTATCTTCATCAGCAGCTGCCCCCAGTTGCAGACAGCATAGTTTTCCTTTGTAATTCAAGCTCTGGAAAAGAGGCTTGAACATTTATGAAGTTTCTCTCTTAGACGCAGCAAAATGATTTAAAATCCTCTGTACGCTAGGTATTGAGTTTGCCTGGCATCTATTTAGAGTTTTCTGTGTGATCTGTAATTCTACAGTGAGATGACACTCAGTTGGATTGTATATATACAGATATTTTAAACTATCAATGTCCCTATATGAAGCTGATGTTTGGTTATGACTAAGTCTATCGACTGCAGAGTTTCACCATGGTTGATAACTCAGAATCAGGGTACCTGTCTGCATCATGGCCTGAAGTCTGTGTCCTTGTCATCATGACACCAGTAGTTTAAAAAAAAAAAAAAAAAAAAAAACTTGGCAGGTATGTGGTAGATGGGGGAAAAACACACCATTTGTTCTTTCTCTCTCTTCTCATTTCTCTCTGTGAGCTATTACGAATGCAAAGCCCAAGAATCCCAGATATATGATGTATGTGTTGACTTATTTGTTGGTCAGTGCACATAAGAAATCTGAGTATGCAGCTTGGAATGACTTTATTAACGCCCTGTGACATCTTGAAACAAGAAATATTTGTCTACAAAGACTGGCATATTGGTACATCATATTGAACAGTAATAAATTAGACATCCTTGATGTTTTCATATTTCATTCTGCAAGCTTGCATTTAATCCAGATAATCTTCATCATAAGTACATCTATCTAAAGCACATGCTGCAATGCAGTATCATATCGTTGAGAATAGTTTCCTTGTCTTAATGATCCGCATTCTGCTCAGCATCTGAAATTTAATGAGCTGAAGTAGGCCTCAGTCTAATCACAGTGCATCCAAGTTACTGGATTACAGGTTTCTTTCAGCCTTTGTTTAATGTATTTCATGATATTCTGATATATGAACTAGATGAAAGGAGTGTCACAAAAGCACTCATCTTAACAGTTGAAAATAACACAGCAGGTAGCCTACAAATTTCTTTAACCACAAAATAATCTTGGCATACTGTTTATTCTCATACTGAGAATTTGAGTATTAGGCATAAGCCAAGTGCACAGATGAATCTGGAAAACATGTGCAAAGGGAAACATTCCTTGCTTCTCCCCCCTGCCTCTTTTAAAGGGTGATTGTATGCTCACAGCTGGAATTTTGCAAGAACATACTCAAAAGAAAAGCGTACATCAATATGTTATGCTAGCAGGCAGTGTTGCATGAGAGCTGGAATGAAAAAGTGTAACGTTCTTAGCCTGTAAAGGAAGTCTGGTGTATTCTACTATTTTGCAGCTGCCCTAAACTGAAATTTGTCACATTTAAGCACTAGAGCATTCATTATTGTTTTCTACAAAACCATCCTCCATCCTACCATCCAGTAAAGACAAAGCTACTGTACCATAATCATCACATTACGCACATTGCATCAACTTTTTTACATGTGTGACATTTACTGTCCCTTTGTGGTTCTGTGAAAATACCTGACATTGTTTCCTAAGCAAAAAATAAACAAGGAGTCCTTTGGCATTTGCAAAAACTAACAAATTTATTTATTGCATAAGCTTCCATGGAAGAAAATCCCACTTCATCAGACGCTTTGAAGGTTTGACAAGGTGGGATATTCTCCCACAAAAGCTCATAACAGATAAATGTTAATCTTTAAAAATTCCACAGGACTCCTTCCTTGTTTTCCTGAACTAGACCAATATGGCTAACCCTTGGGAACTGAGCAAAAAATATTGCTGTGGTATAAGAGGGAGTGATGGAATGCTTACTCCAAATGTGATGAAAGGGTTAATGAGGCCTGGAGAGCTCCATTAAGGGTTATTAATCCTTGTGGTTGGCTTTAAAAATGGTGCAAGGCATGGCTCAGAGGCAGTTTGAAGCAGTTGATGTTTGGGAACAGGTGGAGGGCCTGAAGGAGAAGGCCAGAGGCCCAAGAAACTGAGATATATGGAGTATTAAGTAAAGGCTGGAGGGAAGCAGCATGAGGTTCTTAGGCTATGTACACATTTAGAAGGTTAGTTCGAATTAACTTAATTTGAACTAATAATGATTAGTTTGAATTAAGTTCATTCGAACTAACATGATCCCACAAGAAACTCAATTCAAACTAGCATGTCCATGGACAGGACTTACTCGTTTGAATTAGGAGAGGGGCATCATGGGAGATGTGGCAGGATGGCCCCAAGAGGGCCCATGCCTTCATGCAATATATAGGAGGAGGAAGGCAAGGCACTCTGAGAGGAAGAAGGTCAAAGAGTGTTAATTCGAATGAATGTTAGTTCGAATTATCATGGCCATACTGGGTCAATTTGAATTAATAAATTTGAATTAACCCTTGATTTGAAGTTAAGCAAGGTTTTATAACTTTAAAGTAAGCTTTCATTAATTCAAACTAAGAAATTCCTTAGTTCAAATTAATGAAAGCCAGTGCAGCCGTGCAATAATTTAGTTTGAATTAATCCTCATTAATTCAAATTAAATTGTAAGTGTAGAGACACCCTTAGAGATAGGAAGTGGTCCACCGAAACATCACTGCATCTGAAAGAACTGGCCTAACTGCTTAACAGCAAGAACCCAGAGTGGAGGGTTTTCCTAGGGTTCCTCTACCAGCCCAGAAGAAGGGGGGTACAACCCCGAAGTGTAAAAACTGCTGAGTCTGGAGAGATGCTGAAGATTGTGTCGCAAGGGCAGACTGAGGAATAGCCCAGAGGAGTGGGGGGTGGCAGAAATCTGTGTTGGGATGTTTGTGGGTTTCCTTGTATTTTTTTTTTAAATGCCTGGGCAGCAGAGAGACTTTAAAAGTCATCCATCTGGAGGACAAAGTCATGAGAAAAGAGTTTGCTGCAGGACTACAGCAGCCATCAGCAGGGGATGTTAAAGCCTGAAAAGATGCTATGCCATGCCCAGCAATAAGGTGAGGTGCACTACCCATGAGTGCACTATTCCAGAGGTCTTGAATTGCTCAATTTTCTGTCCTTCAAATAGTGACACATTAACTAAAGTCTTGTGTACAGGTCCACTCTGGCTGCATGCCATCCCTACTCCTGCCTCTGCTCTGACTGTCCAACAGTATTCCCAATAATATTCATGGGCTTTGAGTCAGGCCCATAACTACTCTCAAGGACATTTTATAATATTCAACCACTGTTCAATTTAAATAAATGACTTCTGAAGTTAGACTTACAGATAGTAAGGTGTAAATGGAAGGTATTGCCTCACCAAAACTACCTAACCCACAAGGGCTTGGTCCAGAGCAAATTAAAAGAGTTGACACTTCAGCCCATTTCTTCTACTTCACATGATTTTTTTTATTTATGCACTTGCTTACATTGTCCATAGACCCTCAGTTGTTCTAACAGATCTTCTGAACATCTGGGCTATTTATAATAAATTAGCTGTTATAAAATAAGCTATTTATAAATAAGATACTTATTGTCACTGTGAGCATTAGACTAATTCATACAGCTTAGCTGTTCAGTAACTATTTATTGACCATAGAAGTTTTCATGTAGCGATGTTACTGAATCCTTCATGACATTAAATTTTGTATTAGATTTAAAATAATGGACTAACTAAAATCACAAAACACTTTGTTTTTCATATATGTTAATGAAAATTATATCATCAGTCTCAGAAATCAGAGCATCCCAAATCCTGAGGTCAGGTGAACTCCCATTGACTTCAGTATGAGGTTGTTTGAATAACAACCAAGTAAGTGCAGATTGACAAAGATTTGAAATTTAGACTCCAGGGAGATCTGTAGACTAACAGTAACCACCACTACATTACTTGATGTTTCCTAATAATAATTCTGGAAATCTGTTTTATTCTAATGAAGGGCTTGACAGGAATCAGACACCACAATTTTCAAACCAGTTTTTTCCCCCCATACAATATAATGTTCTGGCACTGTTTCTGAGCAGCTTCAGATCCATTGCTGGGGTCTGTGATGATGATAGTTGTTATCAAAACTTAAATTAGAACTCCTAATTTGGATATGCTGTTTAGTTTGAATATGCTGTTTTCCCACATTTTAGATTTTTTTTTTAACATGGCCTTGTGTGATGTTTCTTGATTTCCCATACCACTGTTAATTTCATTCACATTGGAATAGCAGTTACTTTCTCAGGAATCAATATGGTTGCACACACACGTTTTGAATAGATTATTAAGGAATACAACAGGGGCAGTACCTGCTCTTAACAAAAGTAGTTCAGATAACTGCTTTTTAATCCTCCCCCCCATTTAATTATGTTGTGAGGTACACTCATTGCTAAGGGTGTCTCCTCTTGGCTGCTGTCAGGGTTATTTCCACTCATGCTGGGCGCCGTCATTCATACACCTTGTCACCTCCTCCCTTACCCCCCGTGACTTGGGATGATTTCTCTTTGTGACTCAGTCATCTGGACAAGTCACTGTAGTCCTTCCCTTCTGGCGCACAGAAGTTCCAGTGGACGACCATCTTAGCCAGACTGCTGATCAGCTCTCTGGTCTGCATCGCCTCCCTAGTGGCTGCTAGTGGACCCAGACCTATCCATTACTCCCAGTTCTAGCCCAGTGACCCTACAACCAACAGCCAAGATTGGCACTGTCCTAGTCCTTGCTGCTGTTTCCCAGGGGTGCTACCACTTTGCCTCTTTTAGTCACCTCTCCGAGATCCTGCTCCTGTAGATATACCATTTTCTCAGGGCCGGGACCCCAGGGCTTCCATTTCCCCCCTAGTTTTCTTCTTTATCTCTCTAAGGCTAGAGAGCGACTGCAGGCCTCTACACTGCACGCATCTTTTGCTGCTAACTTCCTAGCTTTATCATTGTCCATGTGTTCCTTTTCAGCTGGGCTCAGTTTCCAGTTAGAGGGTTATTTATCCTGATTTCCCTCAGATGTGGCCTATCAAGTTACTTGGCTCTCTTTTCTCCCCCATTAACCCTTTCAAGGCTGAGATGGTGCGAACACCCCTTACAGACAATGGTGCACCCTTAGTTGAGTGTAGACTGTCTGCAAATACCCTGTTATTTTCATTGGGACCATTTGTGGACTAATGGTACTACTTAATGTACATAAGGGTGGCAGAAAAGGACATCTTGCCACTGTCATGCTGTTCAAAACAGACTGCTTCTTAGATTTCCATCCCCCTCTCTGCTTAGTTTTGTGACCTGCTCAATTTCAAGGACTGTACTTTAAGTATATGATCAAGCATGTGGGCCAGGATCTGCAAATCTTTCCTCACAAAAAATATTTAGATTCTATTGTGCTATATGGAGCCAGATGAAGTGGTAGTTATCCATGTGAGTAGTCCTGTTTGGTTCAGTGGGACTACTGCATGGATTAAGACTTTGAGTTTGGGCTTATGTGTTTGTCTTAAGTAAATAAGGAAGATGTTTATCATTATTGTTGTGTCCTCTGCAGCATGTTGCATCAAATTTGGCAGTTCTAAACTATCCATTAGGGTTTTACCTACAGATTGAAGCAGTATGCCTTCAACTATGCCAGTACAATTAATGTGATACAGTCTCCTAGAATGACTGAGATTATACTGTTACAAAGATGTTTCTTAATGTGGTGTAACTACTCCCGTATATGAAGGAAAATAAACTGTCCCACAATATCCAAAGGGATAGCTATATTAGTCTGTATGCTGCAAAAACAATGAGGGTCCTGTGGTACCTTAGAAACTAACAAATTTCTTCGGGCGTAAGCTTTCATTGGCTCCAGCCCACTTCATCAGATGCATATTGTTTGATTAAGTGGGCCGGAGCCCACAAAAGCTTATGCCAGAAGAAATTTATCAGCCTTTATGGGGCAACAGGACTCTTGCTGTTTTATCCCACAATAGGGATAGCACTAGTGTAACTTCATTGGTTAAAAACGCCAACCCTAATAGACGTGGTTATACTGGAAGATATACCATATGTAAGCAAGGCCTGCATGTTTATTTTTCACAAATCCTCTGGTTGACTGTCTTGACTCTGGGAAACTCTTGAACTGCAACAGTAGCCTGCAAAAAGAATTGAAGTGATTGTGAAGGACCTTAAACTGTGCCTTTCTGTACAGTGCCTTGCTTTTTCCTTTTACTAACACTGTCAAAAATACAGAATAATATTAAAAAACCCAAACACCATTATACCAAAATAATGTTGCTATTCTAGATATTGTAACAGCTACAGTACTACATTTTACATGTGACCAGGTTTATTTTGAAGCAGTGTTTCATTATTACTATTGTATGATTAAATAGAGTATTGCTTTTCCAATTGTTCTATTGCACTATTTAATGAGTGCAATTAAATGGAAAAATTGCCTTCTTAACTGATGATAGTCCATTAGTGTCTCTGTCTGTTCAGAAAAGAAAAGAAGTGAATTATTAGAATGACAAATGAGTTAAAGTTACCACGGTGATGGAGAGGTGTGATTCCGCTCCACATAATCTTCAATTAGTGATCTTTGTAAGAGGATGTTTTTCAAAAGGGTAATAGAGAAGTAATGAGATCAGAAGGAGGTCAAACCCGGCCTTCTTCGTTTGGCAGTTTGATTAATTTATTTCTCCTTCTTGCAGATTGCTGTAAGGGGCTTTTGTCACATGGTGTTTTTCATGGGGCTCTAGTCCAAATGACTGCTTGTATTAGTCTTTTATGTATCAAAGCATGGTCGTTCACTTGGAATTGAAGGTTCTGAATGGGTTGAATTTGATCCCCAGCACAAGTGCTCATTGATGGTTTTGAAAAGGAACTTTAATAAGAAGTTCTTTTGCACTTCACTGTGTATTCTTTTAAGCCATTCAGTGAGAGTTAGCCACAATAGGTGGGTGCACTGGTTCTTATGTTTGTGTGTGAGGTGTCTTAACTCCATTGGAGGGATGACTCAAATCTGTAAAATTAGGCACCATTCACATGCTTCTGCCTGGTTGTTTTCTTGGAAAGTTTAGCTCTTGATGCATATAATTAGAAGGTCTCTTTTTGCAGACCTCATCTGCTCTTTTTCTGCTCTCCTTGTTATCACTTTTACAAAAGGAGTAGTGTGCTGTTGCATAATGGTAATCGTAAGCTATGTGTGTCATAGTCAAGTAGTTTGCTAGTTCCACCAAGTCCTTGAAATAGGATTATGGTGTTAGGTTCATGGGTTGTTTAATTTTTTCCCAACAGTGATTTGTTATATTTTGGTTCTTGCATAAATTTTCATTACCACTAAACATTTCAGGGAAGACTTTGAAAACCAGAAATAAGAATTTGATGGCCCACATTGTTTTTTTCTTTTACGGCGAGGGTGGGATACTTACTTACACTATGTGCCTTTGAAAATCTCCTTTACATTCAAAGTTGTAAGGAAATTGGCTTTTGGCTTTCGTTTAAAATGCCATTTTGAAGTTTAAATATATGATGACATCAGCTAATGCATAAACAGATTATTGCAATTACATCAGAGTTATCCGTGGAACTGTTGACTTTTAGCTTGAGTGAAGGAATGATAGTGAA
The DNA here is from genome assembly GCA_007922195.1 of Podocnemis expansa. Classification (NCBI taxonomy): domain Eukaryota; kingdom Metazoa; phylum Chordata; order Testudines; family Podocnemididae; genus Podocnemis; species Podocnemis expansa. The sequence continues at coordinate 12,131,095 of ML682028.1, forward strand.
ATTTTGCACAACTTTTCTTTACACACTCAAATTGTCTTGCCAACTTTCACATTTAATTGGCCTGCAAATGGAGCTTTTTAAGATTTTGTGTCTCAGCAATAAATAAGACACCGGGAAGCAAACAGAATATGAAATGATTTTCTATGCTGATAGTATGTGTAACCTCTTCTGCTGCAGTGATTTGTACGCTTTGCAGCAACAAGTTTAACTGGTGACAAGTTCCAAAGGGATAGTCATGTTAATCTAGTTCAGCAAAACAAGCAAGGAATCCTGTTGTACTTTTAAAGACTAACAAATTTATTTGTCACATGAGCTTCTGTGGGAGAAAATCCCACTTGGTTAGATGCTTGAACATGGGGAACTCACGGAGTGGAAGCAAAATAAATGCTGGGGAGTCATAGGATCATGTCAGACTGTTACAGCAAATCAAAGCAGTTGTTTGGATGCAAAGAATGGAGCACAGCAATTGGAGGAGGAGGAAGGAAAGCAAATTATGTGTTGTAATGGAAAAAGAACAGTAAGTGATGCTCTTCTCTATTTCATCAAGTCTGTGTGGAAGATGATGTTTGGTTGTTTTTCTCCCACTCTATTGACTAGGCTAGGGCCAGTTTAATGACTCTCAGTTCAGGGCTGGAGGAAGTTTTGCCGGTGATGACAGAGAAATCCCTAAGGTCTCTGTGCAGCAGAGGAAATATGTTCCACTACTCTGTCCTGATGAGAAGCAGTCAGCAGAGGGAAGAGAGGAAGGTGGCTGCAGCTGCAGCAGCAGGTACAGCTCAGGGATTTAGTGTGTTATGAGAGGCTGGCAGGGACACTGCAGGCTTTTCAGCATTTGCAGATGGAGTTTGCTACTTCCAGGGTTTGCCTCGAGTCTAGGGCTTCAAAGCCCAGGTGCGATGGAAGTTGCTCCATTGCCTTAGGTGACCTTGAATTACCACATTGTCCAAGCAATTTATTTACTGAAATGCTGCTTTTCAAATAACTATGGGCCTCACCTTCCAAACACTCACTACTTATTGCTGTGAACAGCCTTGTCATGGTTCTGCTCACCATTGCAAGCAAATGTTTGCAGAATAAGACCCCAGCACAGTATATGTCATGTATTTTGAGGTGTTGTAAGTGTTGCTTAGCAATTTGACCACATTTGGCTTCTGGAAACACCTTCATTTGTAGAACCTGTTGTCTAAGGGTCTTAACATAGGACACTTTTGTCTTGCCACTTTATGTGATCCAGTGAATTGCTTTTAATTTGTCATTAGTTTCAAGAAGGAATGTAACTCTTAAAACAAATGAACCAACCATTATGGCTTTATATTTCATCCTTGTTGGCTAAAAAATGTTAATTTTTTTAACTTTGGATGTGATGATCTGTTAGTCTTTAAGTGCCACATGACTCCTTGTTTTTTTTGGTTTTTTTTTGTTTTGCTAGATATAAAAAGTCTTATTATTGCAACATCCAGAGAGAGAAACGTTTATGGATCTCTTCCTATCTCTAGGTCATTCCCACCGAGAAAAACACATGTGCAATGTACTCATCTATCAAACTTCTCTCTCTAAACAGAAAAAACTAAAATTAGATTTTTGTAAGCTAGAGTGATGTGCATGTTCTTATTTTCAGTGTATGGTAAGGTGATCTTTCCATTTTATTCTTAAGCAGTCCTCCATATATAAATAATCTAGTCTTTTCTTGTGCAGGCTGTTTAATTCAGACAGGTTGAAGTTGCCTCCAAAGATTGGCGTCAAATTGAGGAAACCATTCATGTAGTAAATAAGATAATTTGTTTCCACCCAAAAAGATTAAAATATAGATTTTTTTTTTTTTTTTTACCCTGTATAATTTTAACACAAGCACTGCCTACATCTGTATGCTTGAGTTTTCTGGCCAGGTTTTGAAACTAGTTGCTTTTGAGGTTTTTTTTTGTTTGTTTGTTTGTTTGTTTTGTGTGTGTGTGTGTGTGTGTGTGTGTGTGTTTTAGTTTCTATATTATATTTTAGCTTTACCTGTATTTATTGTATTTTAATTTTAAAAAAGTCAATAAAACAATTTATTTTGCAAAGGAGTAACCATCGCTCATGGAATTTCACAATGTGATGGGAAAACTATTATTTAACATGGCAATGAATTTGTTTAAAAAAAAAGAAACAAAACAAACCCAAATGATGTTACAAGTTTGCTCATAATTTCCTGCTGAAAATTATTGTATACTGGGTGGGAGATGACTTGCCTTTGCATCTCAAAGCTCTCACTGTGCAGCCAGAATACAAACTTGTGTGTTTATGCTGCCTTTTGGCATCTTTATGGAAATAGACTTGTGGCCATAAATAAAGGCAAATATGATAAAATACATGTAAAGTGCCTATAGTGAACTGCTCCACTGAATAATTTGTGTATCGGTTTACTCCTAATATGGCTGTGATTAAGGTTAACATAACGTCCGAGTTCTGTACAGTATAAAACACAGAATTGTCATAAGTTTGAATACTGTAGATAAAGAGGCTAATTGAGCTTCCATAACTGAACACTTTATACAAAGGTGGCTGATGAGGTGGATAAAGAGAGAAGTCCTATATTTTGATCCTGACTGTTGTTTTGGGGGTAGGTGGTTAGAATATTGTTCTCTTCTGGCAATTATAAGAAAATTCAGATGAATGAAAGATGAACAAACAGAAGTTTGTAGTTATCTCCTTGGATACTCACTGGAGAGCCAGGGGTGATATGAGAGTACCTCTTGACTTGAAGCTGTTTGCACTGGGAAAAGGTAGGGTTTACTTTTAATCTGCTGAAGTTACACTAGCATAACTCCTCATGGGAGCACCCTTATACTGGCATAAAAGTGGCTTTTTCTGGTTTAGTTTATGTTGCTTGGAAGCAGTTTAAGCAAAACTGAAAAAGTCATTCTTATTCTGGGAAAAAAGTCTACTATGGGAGTTACTGTATATTGGTGTAACTATAGGAGTTTAACTGTATTGGTATAATTGAACTGATATACCTGGGGAAAATCACCCATCTAGCCAAGCTGTTAGCTTGTGTGAGCCTCTCTGGATGGATGTTCTTAACACATTGACCATATTTGAAATAAAAGCAACATATGCCTCAACCTCTGTGACTTTCATCTAATGTTGAGCCTGGAATTACCTGGGTCACATTCTGATATCTGCTTGTGAATTATTTGGTAATGCAAATAATTGCATGTGCTTTTTTTGTATGGGTATAGAAAACAGACAGAGGCCATTGCTGAAAATATGCATCAAATGGCAGCAGATTCTGTATACGACTTCAGGACTCCTTCTATTGAATCACCTTAGGCTCAATTTATTACTGCAGAAAGTGCTGATGAGTGGGTCCAATTTGTTCCCTCTGGAATATAAAAGAGGTAGCTGTTAGGATAGAGGAGCTCCTGAAGGGATTTCCTAGGACCAGCTATGCTTAAAGAAGAAACTAATACTGAGGTATATATTGTGCACTGTTTTAGTGCAGCCGGTAAAGCCAATGTCCAGAATCGGGAGTGAGTCAGGACAGAGCTTGTGTGAGCATTCTCAGCCAATTTATGGGGTTATACTGTATCATGTTTCACTTTTTTAAAAGGCTGACTCACTTAGTTAAGTATTCCTCAGACACTGTTAAGGTTATACAAGTGTCTGTATTATGTCAAATGAAATTTTGGCATGTTATGGCCATCTGTGGAAGAGAGAGAGCTCAGCTAAAGGTCTTTTCCTAAAACACTGAAGGTAAAATTTGACCTACAATCCTGTTTATCAGAACCCCTCTTAGAATCTCTGTGCTTACCCTATATCTTATGGGAGTGATGGCTTATCTGAATGAGTTCAGCCCCCATTGCTGTTTGGTGACCATCTTCTATCAGGTGTAAAACATACTAAGTTCTTTGCTGACTTAAAACTAAGGTTTAGAGACTTGATATTTCAAACCCATGCTCTATATTTGCATTTCCTGCATGTGCATCTGTTCAATTGCAATGATATACAGGAGCAAGAATTTTCATGTGTAAAACCTATTTGTGCATACAGACTCCGTACCAATGCATGCAAGTGTTAACAGTTTTCAGCAGTGGCCACTAGCATTTGTGAGCCAAAAATCTGTGTGGGCAGAACAGTATACTCACAGAAATGAAGATCCCATAGAACAGTTGTGAAATTCAGGCACTCAGTGTGGTCAGAAATATTTTGCTGAATAGTTCCATATTTGCAAACTTAAGCTAAAATAAGGAATTTATTAAACACACCATCTAACTTAAATGTTAGATTTTGTGCCAAAATTCAGCTGTAACACGCTTGGGTGGTAAATCAGATCAGATGTGGCCCTTTTTTTTTGTACATTCTCTCTTTCTTTAGTATGGTTCCAAAGACTTATTTACTGGGCTCTTCGTATGCCATGATTTTGCCAAATAAATATTTCACAAGGTAGGGCATGCAGTCTTAAGTCAGTCCTCATGTGGTTAATTTATACACCAAAGGTCCTAAAACTATATTTTATACTTGTAGTTTTGAGTGACAAAACTACTTTAAGTATGTAACTGTTAAGATATCATGTTTTTGAAAGGCAAAACAGAACATTATCATCATTTTAATAGGAGTATTACATGATTCATAGATGGTAAATATTTTATGCACTTTGCAGTCGCTTTGTGCAGGAAGGTAAATGGAAAGTAAATTCATGTGTACTTTAGACAGTAAAAAGGCATTACTTTATGTTACTTCACATAAACATGCAGATTTGATTCTCTCTTTACTCGTGCTGTAAAAGGAAAGTTTTAAAGTGGTTAGCCATACCTGAAAATGTAAATGCACTAGCCTAATGTAATGCTGAAGAAAAATTAAGACAAATGATACTGCATCCATGCCACAAAATGCGGCTTGTACAAAATTCACTTTAGTTATTATATTCTGAATACGTGTACTAAGCCTCCTCTGTGTATGCACAATTTATGTTGAATGCAACATGAATCATTTTAATAGACCAAGCAAAAAGTCCCCAAAGTCAATTTTCAAATTATGAACCTTGGAACAGAATATAACAACAATGAACAACAAATAGTTCAGATTTTATTCTGAACTACAAATGAACCATTAAAGGTACAGTACGCTGATTTGGAAAAGCATTTCTTAAATGTCAAAAGATGAGTAAGAATTAAAGATGGGACAGTTTTTTTTTTCAAAAAAAGAATTTCAGTTTTGTTTTTCTTTGAGAGACCATTCTTGTACCAAATAAAGGGGATGCATTTGAAAGAACGAGTCCTGTCACACTTAAAGACTAACAAATTTGTCAGTAAGTTTCCCCATCTTCAAAGCATCTGATGAAGTGGGATTTTCTCCCAAGAATGCTCATCCAATAAATAAATTTGTTAGTCTTTGAGTGCCACGAGACATCTTGTTGTTGTGTTTGAAAGACGTTGACCAGGAGAAAAATCTTGTTGTTTGTTATGTTTTCAGTGGATATGGCACTAAACTGGGACTTGGAAAATGGTTCAGTTCAGTTCCTGGTAGTGTTTCTGAGCTGCTGTGTGACTTCTGGCAAATCACTTCCCGTATTTCTCTCCTCTAGTCCTTCATATGTCTTGCTTAGACTGTAAGCTTTCTGGGAGCAGGGATTGTCTTCATTTGTACAGAGCCTGGCACAGTGAAGACCCAATCTTGGCTGCAGTGCCTCACCACTACTTTTAATATTGCTCATAAAAATGATTTCCAGCAAGACATTTCTAAGGGAAACTCATAGTTTTCAGCTGCATGGTGTGCACGATAGAATTAGCTATTATTTTTGAGCCCAAGACTTGTCTTATTTGGGAAGTGTGTGTTATGGACATTGTCAGTTCACATGGGAGTCCGCTTCACACCCCTCCACTGCATGTCCCACCTTATGCTCATTATTGAGGCGGGAATTACTTACTCTTTATCTGCTTTGTGTTACAGTATATTTTTTATTCTTGAGTTTGTGCATTGGTTCATTTGGTACAAGTTGTTTTCTTCATAAATAAAGTGCCTGACTTCTCAGCCTTGATTCATAAACACTTGCAATTTTTGTATGTGAAAATTCTATTTTCATCATTCATGGCCATTAGTTCACTAACATGCCTCCTTGCCAGCAAAAGCCAATGGGTGTGTTGTCATGGAAAATTAGGCCCATGCTATTTAAAGAAAATGTTGATTTATTTTTTCCCTTTGCCACTATTAGTTCAGTTTGAACAATATGGCATTTATACCAGATGAATGAGATTGCTTAAGTTCTCCATAATTCCTTATTTATACACCAATATTTATATAGATAATTTAAAGTTCTTTACAAATACTGCTGAAATGTTTAAAGAAATAGGGACATGGTGCAGCTAATCAGGGAAAAACAAATCTTATGACCAAATGTGATTTGGAATTAAAACTCAGTAGAAACTGCCAATATTTTTAAGCAATAAACTCCACACTTTAGGCTAACCCTAGCAGAACACTTCTCAAAGTAACTGTAATTTGGTACATCACTATTATAAAGCAAAGAGTATAATTGTCTTAATAAAAAAGTGTAATTGTGAGGTCCTTTAAAGCTTTGTAAATGAAAAGAGAAATTACAGGGCTTTATAATATAAAATGCAGCAATAACGTGGGATGCGGTTATGCCATCTGCAGCTTGGGTAGAATAGACCAGATTGTTCCCTTCTGTAGAAAAGGGGAGGAAAATCCCTTTGAGGCTGAATCTGTTCTCTCCTGGTGGAATGGATAGGGGTAACAAATTCAGAGTTTGTGGCCTTTCTCAATTCCACAGATCTCATGTATGCCCTGGGGAGTGAAGCTCTTTCTAGATATGAGTAATAAGAGTTCTGCAGAGAGACAAGAGGCGTTCTTTGCTTTCCTTCCTTTTTCAGGATCTGTGCTTCTATTCCCTGGGTCATCTTGTGGTATGAGCAGCAGAGGAAAGTCAAATAGAGGAAGTATAGATGCCTGCTATTTTACCTTCAGTCCAGACAGATAAACAGGATCAGAGTGGGAGGGGGTCAGACTTCACAAAGAGGCTGCCTCCTTGTGCCCCCCAGTCTCATCTTCTGAAATCCACGCATCTCCTTCGGTGGGCAATTTGAAGAACCATGTCTTGAAGCCTCATCCCCCACATAGAAAGTGAGATATCCAAGCATGGAAGGAGTCCTCCATTCCACCTCCACCTGGAGCCACTTGTGTCATCTGTTCCAATGTTTTTGGAGAAGACCAAGATGAGACAATATATTCTGATCATTGTCTACAAACAAACGCTGTTTAATATTCTCATAGTATTGGCATTGAGTTTTAAGTTTTTCATTCTTTTGCTCTTCCTGCCTCTTTGTGGTAATCAAATAAACGCACCTCCTCTACCTGTCTGTTGTGGGTTAGGGGAATATACTGCAAATGTATTAATCAGATGCTTACCCCATGTTCTCTGTCACATAACAGAGTGTGTCAGTCTCAGAAAAGGTGCTCATCTCCTTCTTCCACCAAAGCTTATGGTGGAATTTGCAGGGAAAGTGGTTAAGGAATTCTCAAAAGAGGTCTGTAAGAAAAGCTACCACTAGAGATCAGAATAACGTAGCCACCTTCAAAATGTGAGGGAGTACCCATCTTGTACCAGCCTTACCTAGTAAAGAAATCAGAGAGCACGTCAATAGCATTGTCCCTGAAAGGCAGTCTCTGAAGCTTATTCACTCCAGAAGTACCCTGAAAAAGAAGCTGGCATGTAGAGCTCTGATCCCTTTGTGACTTAACATGTTTCCTAACTTTCACCAAGGCTCTTGGTTATTATGGACATTGTTGTATTAGGAAATCATAGGTAAAATTTATATATCAATGTATTGATTATAAATGTTGAAAGCTATTACAGTCTGCTGAAGAGGGGATCATTCAAGCCACAGAGAGACCTGTTTCAGTCACACTTTCTGCTCTTCTCTCATTTTTGGACCCCTATTTCCTGCTATTACTGCTAACTCCACCCATGTGCTTCCAGCCTATTAGATTTTTAGTTTAGATTAAAGAAAGCAACAAAGAAAGTGAGCAAGCCAATGTTTGCAGGAGGAGGAATGCCATGTGCGTCTCTCCCACTGAATGATTCGCCATCTTTAATTGCCTCATTGAACATTTGCAGAGCAGATGGGCAGAATGAGTCCGTGAATGAGGTTTGTGTGCCCTGGTTTAAGGTGCAGTATAGAGAATTCTGCACTGAAAGAGGGGTGGCAAGGTGGTCTTGAATCAGCTTTGTGCTTCCTGGATCCTTTCTTGGTGGCTTCTGGATGCTGCAGGCAAAGCTGTGTCACCATTCCTCTCCCCTGAGTGGTCTCACTCATGGGAAGTTCTTTTACTAGGGGCAGCATAAGCAGACCTGTGCTGTTCCTCTTCTGGGATATTTCCCCCCTGGAGCTATTGTCTTATGTATATAGCCTTTGTATGTCACCAGAGTAATGTATAGAGATTTCAGAGGGGGCCAGACTCTGACCCTATAATTTATGGGTGTGACATGCAGAAAGCAGAATGAGATCATACACCTATGGAGCCAGATTCAATGTAGCACAGTTGTGAGAAGAAGTCATAAAGGAATGCTAGGTGCTACTGTAATACAGGGCTTGACAAAATTGGCTACCAGCTAGGTGCCAGTAATTTTATTTTTGATCACCAGAGGGCACTCCTCTGCTGCATTTCCGCAGCAAGACTTGGAGCCAAGCTGTAAACTCCGGCCACCATGGAGACTTGGCTTCCAGCTTTTGTCAAGACCTGCTATAATACAAATAGTAAACAATAATAATTATGATGATTACCAGTGCCCATGAATATGCCATAGTTATGCTGAAAGCAGTTTTACTCCAAACTTTATTAATGGAACAGTTGTATGGATTATTCCATTATTTTAATTGTCTGTTATTTAATGTCAGTCAAGTAGCTTTTGTCCTCAGAGGGATGTCTTTCCTCCTTTTTACTGCCATAATACAATTTGCTCAGATTAATTTGTTTATCTGGGTGGACTACTTTTGAGCATGTCTGTTGAATGTATTGAAACTAATTTTATCAAATGTTTCTTAAAGCTTAGATGTTCTGCAGTGACCAGAATAGAAGGACAGAGAGAGCAGGCAGATGTCCTCCTTATTAAATCATTTTCAGTGGTTGTTGGTTATGTAGAAAGAAAAGAAACTGTGATATTTTTGCTAGTTTCTTTCTAATATTTCTTTTCTTTGAACCGTGTTTCAGAAAGCTCTGCTTAGGGCTTTTCTGCATTCATGTTTATACCAGCAAAAACTTGTGATTCTCAGGAGCGCGGGGGAAACACATGGCTGAGCAACATAAGTTTTGCTGGCATAAGTGCGAGTGTAGACAGTGCTATTATTACATGAGTGGGAGACAGCTGTCCTGCCAACAGAATGCAGCTACCCTACTGCTTATGCCGTGAAAACTTATGTCAAGCCGCACAGTTTCCTTTCACACCCCCAGGGAGAAAATTTTGCTGGCATAACCCTGAGTGTCGACAAGCCGTTAGTTATGCTGGGCTTACAGTGATTTAACAAGGAGCAGAATTTGGCCATTTGTTTCACTTCAAGTTAATGTGCTGATCTATTTTAATCAGTTAATGGCCTGCCAAAGTCAGGGGACCTGATTCCTTATTGCATTGCTGCTGAGGCAGTCATTCACAGATCAAAAAGGTGGTGGTTTGCTCTTACTTTGCACAGATATAAATGATGGCAAAAGACAGTGAAAAATCCAGTCCCCTTGGTATAATATGATGCTGTTCCCAAAGAGAAGTTCCGTTTTCTTACTGTATAGTCTGCTATCCCGGGCAATTATTTTTTGTGGCAATTCCCTTTTTTTGGACAACATTTAGTTTGTTTCAGGAACAAGAAAGTCTATTTCATGTCTTGTCTTTTGCTCTTAAATTGTATTTATTAAATATTTTAAAAGGAGGGGTTTTTTAATTAGTTGCTATTACTAGTGCAGGTTTTAGATAATTTCAAAGACTGCTGTTTAAAAAGTAATCTTCTGCACCTCCCTAAGCTGGTAAGGGGTAGCTGTGGAAGGATTTGACAACTGGGCCTTATAGAAACAGGATCATTCTGTAAATGGTTCAGAGACACATTTCTCCATTGGATATCCAGGAGCTCATAGGGGATCATCTGTCAACCTTTAGGGAAGATGTGGCGGCCCCCCCCCCCCCCCCGGCAAGCCAATTTTCCCCTACCAATCGAGTCTACATCAGAACGGGTCATCAAGGTGCAATGTAGGTGAGCAGTGTCTGCATTGTACAGGGGCTTCCCAAAAGAGTAAAAGCTGTCTGTGTCTTGCTTCCCAATTTCACCTGCAGAGAGGAACTGGACACAGTCTGGCCTGTGGAGGTCTTCCGAGTTAACAGCTGTGAAGAGCATAAACTGAGATAATGATACAGCCTTTTAAAATAAACAGCCTAGAAAGCTTATTTTATTGTTTTATGGGCCAGATGATACTATAAATGCCTAGTCTATAGAAGAATCTTACATAAATACTTAGATGAGCCACGTTTGGTATCTAACAAAGTCAGTGGGGCACGTAACATACCTGTATCCTTGCTCCATCTCTTTTTGTGATAGGTTTAAGGGTGTTTGCTGTTTCCAGTTCCCTGCCGTTATTCTTTTCAAACATCGAGTGGTATATCATCCAAAGGGCAGGGAGAGAAAGTGTGTAATTAGTGTGTTTCACTAGGCTGAACAGAATACTCAGCAAGCTGTTGAGGAGATTGGAGGGTGTTTTTATGAATGAATGTCATTATTTTGACAGGATGATGAATTAACATGCCTGGCTTTGGTGGCTAAGTTTCATGATCGGTTTTGTGTGGTTTGGTCAGTGCAGGTGCTTGTGGCAGTTTCTGAAACAGTATTGTTGGTGTTGGAGTGAGAACTTGTATCTAAGTGAAAGAAGAAACACCATCTCAAGTTATTCTGTTTTATCATTAAATCTAGTTTTTACAGGTTTTTACAGGTAGTAGTGAGAGAATAGTTTAAGTATGATTTGACACATCTCCTCTGTAGTTCCTTACTTTTTAAGATGTTTACTTATTCAAACAAATTTTTAATTGTTTTAACTATAAATACATTTGGGGGGAGGTAGGAAAAGGATGGAGATTTTCAAGGGATTTGGGAACCCTATTGTTGTCAACTTCAGTGGTTACTGGCTACCATCAGCAAAACTTTATAAAGGGCCATAGTTACAAAGGTATTTAGATAGGTTCTTCTGTAAATCCTGCCAAGCACTTAAGGGAACTAGGTATCTAATTCACTTAAGTGCTTGTATAAATCCAACTAGACACCTAACTGCATATTTAGGCACCAAACTACCTTTGTAAACATAGCCCATAAGTCCCATTGAATTTTGAAAGGTATTTAGGTGCCTGAACATGCAGATAGGAATCTAGTGTCTTCAAACACACCTACATACATAATTATATGCATATTTGGTGCTTAAATACCTTTAAAAATCTGGCTGTTATTCCCTTCTGAAAATTTTACCCCCAGGTCCTCATGCATCTTTGAGAAACTCATCTTGTAGTTTCTATCTTTATTTGCTCTATTTATATTGAAGAGCTCCTTAGTCACTGCTAGTGTCTTTGTACCTTACAACAAATGAAAACCAAACCCACGCAAATAGTTATAGCCAATTATATGAACATTAGAAAATCAATTTGAAAAGCTTACTACCGCAGATGACAGTGCAAAATTTGCTCATTCTCCCCAAAGTTGACCCTATTTTTCAAAACATAAATTTACCATTTAAGCTACCTGTCATAAAAAAAAAAAAAAAAAGCTATTCTTTGGTGGATTGTTCCATCCATATCCTTCCAAAACATGTTTGAGGAGCAAAAATGAGCTGTATATGTCATCACTTGAAATGCAACATATCCAAGCTCTGTTGTACTAATGGGGAGAGGAATGGGTTCCATGGTCAAGGATCTGTCAAAGAAAATGTCCTGCAACCAGCCTACTTTCATTTTAACTCAGAATGCAGTTAGGTCGATTACCCCTGCTGGTTGTAAATCCCGCTGTATGGCACTGAATGTCTATCAGAGCATTCTTCGCAGTGCTCCTAAGGTATCCAAATTCATGCTGTTAAGATGATCTAAAGTAAAAAAGTCAAATTTCTCATAGAAAACTCTGCCTATTTTGGTCCTGGGAAGTTCCACTAGGAGGATGGAAAGGAAGAGAAGGAATAGCCCTAACTAGTTATGGTAGGAAGTTGTATCCAGCCAGTTAATTTAACTAGTAATTAATCAGAAAAAAACTTACAGTATATATTCTCCTCATAGCTGAGTCATGGAGTTGTTCTAAAAATATAAAACCAATTTCCTTTATTGGAAAATTAATTGAACTACTTTTTTGTTAATTTTCCAGGAAAGCAATTTGCCCTCACATTTGGAATATATCTGAACAGCTGTTTCTTTGATTGTTAAACTATTTAATATTTTAAAAGAACATCCAAAGAGACTCTAAATGCATCTTTAAAAAAGGAACTATAGTATCTGCTTAATAGGTTGAAGCTCCTCATAGACTTTTTTCTTTGCTGTACAGTTTTATTGCCTTTTATTTTTATTTTTCTGTTTTTCTCCATGAAAGAAGTTTGTGGCACTAGGGAAAAAAAATAACACCCCTTTTTGTGTGTGTGTGGTTTTTTTTTTTTTTAAATTTTAGTCTATTGATAAAATCTGTCCTTACTTCTAAGAAATGAAACAGGTGTAGTCCTCAGTACAGGAATGGATGAATCATTAGGTTTATTAAGGGCCCCACTGATTTCATTGGGTTTTTGTACAGGTCTACTTGTGTACCTTCTATTGCAGAAGAGAACTGTCTCTATAAAAATAATGTTACTTCTAAATTTAGGGAGGAAAATGCACTGCTTTTCATGCAGTAAAGAGGCTGAATTCCCTGCTTTAAGTGCAATACACATCTCAACCTTAACTGTGGCACCAGGCCCTGTGTCTTCATTATATTAAATACCATATACAGTCCCAGTCTTGCAGCCCCTTTTGTTTGTGCTTACCTTTACTACCCTAGTCCCATTTCAGTGAGACTACTCATAGTGGTAAAGGAAAGCATGTGTGTAAGTGTTTGCTGTACCATGAGCTATGTGCACAACATATACGGAGATGCAATGAATGTGATTAATTGCAGAGTCAAGAAATACATGAATTACTATGAACTTAGGTTGCTGCATCTGCCCTCTACCCACTTATTCATTTCCCATGGGGCTCTTTCAAACCTCTGAGCAGTTTTAAACAGCTGCCATTCTTTAAAAATATCGATATGCCAAGAAAATATTTTCTTCCTTCTTCACCTAGATGGGACATTTTCCAAAGCTCACACCTGCCCATGTTCTAGGATGGAGAAGATTCAGTCCTTAACTAGTACTAGGTTTTCTGTTTACAAAACTTGCAAAGTCTGTAATTTTTTGGCCTTGCATGTCTTAACACAAGAGCTTGACTCAGTACCATTGAAAAAGTGAGCTTCTGTATTTCTTGCTCTGAAAGGTCTCAATATGATGAATTATTTGTAGTGCCATTTTTAGGCCTACACAAAATCTATTTTAGGTCCTTTTTTAGAGCTTTTTTTTTAGCTCCCTCTGAAACCCCACACAGTTGTGATTAGTTCATTTTATTGTCGTTGTACCTAGAGGCCCCAGTTAAGATGGGGGTTCTGTTGTGCTAAGCATTGTACAATCATAAGAAATGGTCCTGCACCCAAAGAGCTTACAGTTTAAATAGACAGGATAGACAAAGAATGAATGAATGGTGGGAACGGGAGGGGGCTCAGAGAGATGAAGTGCTATGCCTAGTGTTACGCAGTAAGTTAACGTAGAACTAGACTTGTTGTCTGGTCACCCTACATCATTTACTGGAGGCCTTCAAGCTTCATTTTTTTGCCAAGGTGAATGCATGCAGATCTGCATCGTGCATGAACTGCAGATTATATTATGGCACCTGCAAAACTGTTTGTAAGAGAGGAGCTGTGTCCTTTAAAAAAAACCAACCAACCAACCAACCTGTGACTTTCAAAAGTTTAGTGAAGATGGTGTGTCTTATGTTGCTAAACCCTATAGCAGTTGCTGTTGAAAATCTGCCGCATACTTTGTCTTTGTGAGAGCAGGGCTGGGCAAGCTTTAGCACAGGGCTTGCCAAATATCCCCCACCCAGGCCCCTATCCTGATGCCAGAAGCAATGTCAGCAGGTTGTTTGCATTGGTAGTGTCGATGGTGGGAGCCCCCAGGTCCCCAGTGGTGGCAGCATTCACTGCAGACTGGACCCACATGGGAGAAGGGAGGGGCATTTTACATTTTAAAGCTTGAGAGAATTCATTAGCAATAAGGTTAGTCCAAGTATTTCATTGTATTGACATTGTACTTTGTGTAGCTTGCTGAGGTGGATATCAAGAATGGCACAAAACAGAATTTTAGAAAGCCTCTTACACAATAATTTTGTGCTTGCTGATACAGCACCAGATAACACTAGTCAGATGTTTTAGCATATAAATCTATATTTACAGTTTACAAACACTTAAAGTACAGAAATTTAGCAGCCGATTATAGAAAAATGATGGAAGTCATCTGTTAGTGATACAAAAACTACAGAGGACTGGTTTGAATTTAGTGAGAAAATGTTGCTAGGTCAACTTTTAATATGTCTGTGTGCACATTAGTTTGAGCTGATAAGGAAGGAAGGACATTGCTGAAAAACTGGTCAATTTTTTTGAAGCATCTTACAACTCTGACAGATATTTTAATGTTGTAGTGGAGATATTCAGGATCTAAAAATAATAAGTTTTGAAATGTTATTTTAAAAATCCCTTCCTATTTGTTGCTCTGGCTGCACATAAACAGAAAGAAAAACTTACAGACCTTAGCTAGGGTCTTATTTCTTCTTCCCATGACTTCAAGGTAATGACATATTTGTGTTCTTGCCACTAATGAGACTATATCAGCAGAAGAGTATTTGGTTATTGTTGTAGTACTTTGAGAATCAACTACCATTACAGGCACAGTATGTTCAAACATTTAACATCACAAATATTAAGAACAAATTGAACATTTACTTCATGTAACCACTTTATAGGAGAGTCATCCCAGTTATGCATTTATGCTATTTATGAAAGTTAGAAGCATTAGGTTCTATTTAATTTACAGTACTTGGCTAATGAAAGCCATTTGAAAATAGATTTTCCTTAGATTGAGAATTTGTTTACAGGGGGAGGAGGGGCATTTTTGGTACATGTAACATCCCTCAAGGAAATACTATTCATTTTCCCTGAATTGCAGTGCAGTATATGAATAGCATTGGGGAAAAATATTAAAATGAAAAGCAGACTGCTATGTTCCTGTATCTCACATTACCCAAAATATTGGATTTTGCAACATCAGCATTTATTCAGAAGTTGGCAGAAATGACTTCAGTGGCTTTAACTTTAGCAGTGCCCTTGATGAGGGGCAGAGTTGTCAGTATTCTTGTAACATTCCTCAGTGATGGTTTCTTCTGTTCTCTTTATTTCCTTAAGTGAACATCTGTCTAATTGTTCACCTCCATTGCTTTCATGCTTTCCTCATGCTTTCTCTGTTTCCAGACAATAAACTTTATTTTCTTCATAAGAATTCAGTCTACGCAAGGGTATTAGGCAGCTTTTTTGCACCTTTTAATTTCTGGAAGTTTTCCAGAAGGGCTTTCTGCAGTAGTTCCAATGGGTTCATCAGTGAATCATGTAACATAATACAGCATTGTGTTTGGGTTTTTATCTATTACCTTCTGTTTATAAACATCTGCTTGGAAATTTTCTTTCTGAAATTTTTTAAAGAAATCCTTTACATTTTTGCATGTGGCATATGGGTAAGACATACAGTACCTGCTATTTTTCTGGTCAGGTGTTCAGGTATGTACAGCAAGTGTTGAATTTAAAGTGTGGGGGGCTTATTTGAAAACAAAATTTTAAAGTTAGAAACATGTATAAAAGTAATTTTTAGCTATTTAGCATTATTTTTTAATGTTTTTATTTTTAAAATTTTAATGACTGTGAATATATAGAAATGCAACTATCACAGTTACATAAATATAAAAAAAAAATTTTCTCTTGGAGACACCATCATTATTTACTAAAATAACTGGCCTGTTTGCTTTTTTTAATGGTCAGTGCTAGTCTAACTTTCTTCAATTTGTTTTCCTTGTCTAAAAGGTTTTGTATCAAGGGCCTGTACTGCTTGTTTGGGCAAGTATTTTCAAAGAAGACTAGTTTTCCATCATTCTTTTCAGCTGTTACACTTACCACAGTTAACATTACTTTGCAGGAATGGATGTGTTTTGCTTTTTAGCTGCTACTAATGTTACAAAAAAACTTGAAAATTCATGACGGTAGAGTGTATATCTTACTGTAATATGCATGTATTCCTACTTTGTTAGATCTGTTTAAAAGGCCCAAGCCAGCAGTATATGAAAGGGACTTGAAAAGCACTGCCAATCAATACTTAACTGTTTAGCATATAGAATTAATAAACTAAGGAACTGGATAGAATGGAATTGCCCATTATATTACTGGATGGTAAATTTTTCCTTGAATGATTTTATTGTACACGAATTGGAATTTTTATTTGATGGTGAAAAATTGTGGTTATACGGGTACTTACTGGTAGTCACTTAATGAAAATTTCTGGGGATTTCATGCTGAAGGCTTTTAACTATCAATACAGATATTAGGCCTGATTTTTATTTATGGTAAAGTCACATAATTCTTATACACATTTTAAGGCTCCTTTTTGGTGGCCTTAGTGTACATGAGTATCAGGCCCCTTTATGTCTACAGTTGACGAAATTGAGTTTTATATACTGGTCAGCAATTTTTGGTCTAGTATTTCATCTTATATTGGTGGGGAGTTTAAGAAATTACCTCAGACCTGCAGAGATGTGGTGGAGGTCAGAATCTGGTCTTTTATCTGGTGGTTTGGTCACTGTAAAAAGAAATATACCAAGCAGGCCAAGTTCAAACTGACTTCATCCCAGCCTTTATATTTACATCTCTGATTATTTTGTCTATGGCTTTTTATTCCTGTATTTTTTGTTCATAAAGCCTTACTCAACCACCTTCTCATTTGTGCGTGATGGTAGGTAGGTGCCTGATTACCCTAAGTGCATATTCAAATATAAATTGCTCAGATATACCTGTGACTGTGTGTGCAAAAAGACGGGTTTGGAAAATGTTAATGAATGCTTGTGCGCATATCCAAGTCTGATCTTGTAAATCATTACTTGCGCCAGAACTCTATGTCAAGGTGAATAGTTTCATTAACTTCACTGCCCTAAAAATTAGCCATTTATGAAAATTTGTCCTGAAGTGTTTTGCTTACATATGTAGCTAATTTATTTAGGGGATGTTCATAGTTGTGGGTTCGAGGGAAATTATTCAGTCATCTCACTAACTTTTGTGGGTACGCACCTCTGAAACATTTACATTCTTTACTTGACACCTAGAAAATTAGAAGACAGTCTCTGTGGCACCTACAAAAATCTTATTATAAACACACAATATTAAGATATCCAAAATCTGCCTACATTCAATTTTTTTCTTTGTTCCTGGCAATTTCTCATGTAATTACTGCTGTACACTTGGAGGACTTGTAAAATTATTCGTATTTAAGGAAGTGATTTGTTTTATAAATACTCCATCTATATTGATTCACCTGAAAAATGAAGTGTATTCTGGTGATAAGAGAAAGTGGAAGTACCTTACTTTACTCTCACCAGCAGACTGACTGTATAAAAGCTGTAGTGAATTTCTGTACTTGTGGGCGTCACTGTTCCGTCAATTAATTCTGTGCCAATAGTGTCCTTGCAATGCAGTACACCCATTTCAGATATTTTGTCTTATACCTAGAAATTGCATTTTTTTTTAATTCTGACAAATAGCATCCACTATTTTAATATTGTGATTCTGTCTTCATGTTTTTCATTAAGGAAGCATGGTGTTTGGCTTCTCACTGTCTTTACGTACCATATTTTGTTGTTGCTCAGACCTGGTGTACGCTAAAAGTATAGGTCAACATGAAAAATCCACACCCTTGGTGATAGTACTTCATGGACAGGGATTACCAATGCCACCTGGAAGAGTTCCCAGTGACATATGTAGTGTTTACACTGAAGTGCTACAGGGGCACAGATGCACTGGGGCCCCTAAGTGTTTGAAGGATAGACAAGCCCTCAGTCTGAACATAGTTTCCCAGAGGGCAGGCTGCCCAGAACATCAGTGATCTTGCTTATTACTTTGTGTTATATATAATCTTGTTTTTTCCTGCAACAAATAAATCTTTGGGCCTCCCTGGGAAAAAAAAATTGTGGTTACAGTATAATAAAAATAAACTGTTTGTCGTGACTGCAGCTGACATTTATCAGCCTATTTGTGGGTGCTCTTTCTCTCTCTCTGTATAATACAGAACATAATTTGTCACTTTGTAAATACATTCCAGCCTAAATCCCTGCCAGCCTCTGTTAGTATCTGAAGGATTAATGCATTGCTCAGTGCACATCTGCACTTTCAGGCCACAAAATAGCTTATGATTATGGATCTTGAAAGACCAGGGAAAAGAGGTATCTTTTTTTGGTATGTGCTTAAACATTTATTGCCTTTTTCGCCATTATGGTTTTCTTGTCTTTACTTTTTGTCTGGCCAGGTGGCCTTCACTATTTCTTAAGGTGCAGAGTCGATACAATGAAATCAATTGTAAGTAACATCCAAGCTTGTGTGTATATGAAGCTTTATTAAGAGGACGCACATACAAAACCCTAGATCTGAATTTATTTTTAAGACAAGTTCCAGATGTGTGGTCGTCTTAGTCTAGTGCATCAAAACAAACTTTGAAAAGTTCCACCAGAATCCTCATTTATTTTAAGACAACATTTTATTATAATAAGATCTTTTATTTTGCTTCTTGTTGATGTTTATAAGCATTTATTGAGGATGTTTATTTCACCTTAAACCACACATTTCTAGCCCAGATGTAGCTAGGAGAAAATAGAGAGAGATCATCAAGTATCCTGACTGATTGCAACCTAGTCTTACGTTTACTAAGGTTTCAGAAGAGAGTGTTAAATTTATTTAATCTTAGGACCTCAATTTGTATTGAATGAAGTTTTCAAAAGTAAAAAAAAACAAACAAAAGCCTGTATTTTCTAGGTCATCTGATTGTATTGGATCTGTTGTTGTTTTATGAAAATATATTCATGCTATCAACTTAGTCTTTCAGAATAGATGAAATTAAATTATTTGATTAGGAGCCTCTCCATACACTTCAGATTCTATAACAGGTTTCCATGCGAAGCTCTACTGTCCTGTAAACAAAATAGACATGTTTATTAGAAAAGTAAATCCCATGTATAACATACTGTCAAGCTTCTTTTAAATTCCTAAGGAGCATCTCAAAAGAAGACCTTAGAAAAACATTATCTGGAGCTGAGGAATGGCAGGGTAAGCAAAACAGTCAAATAGTTCAAAAGCATTTAGAGGCGGACAAGTCACAAACCCAGCTGCAAATCTATCATAGTATCAAAATCAATTGTATCATGATAAAATTGAGGTCTCAGATTTAATAGGAATCATCACTGAATGGGTGTATGCCCACTGAGATCCAGCTGGGATTGGTTCTTGCCTCTATGCTGCTTGTCAGTTTTATCAGTGACTTGTAAGAAAAGATAAAATCATCACTAATAAAGTTTGCAGGTGGCACACAAATTGAGGAGGTTGATAATGAAGAGGACAGGTCAGTCAGACAGAACAATCTGGATTTCTTGGTAAACTGGGCACAAGCAAATGACATTTAATAAGGCTAAATGTAAATGTTAACATCTAAGGACAAACAATGTCAGCTGTTCTTACAGGATGAGGGACTCTGTCCTGGGAGGTTGTGATTTGCAAAGAGATATCATGGTCGTGGTGGAGCATTTGCTGAATGTGAACTCCCAATGTGATCCTTTGGGTCAAAGGATTAATGCAGTCCCAAGATGCATCAACAAGGGAATATTGATCAGAGGTTATTTTACTTCTGTATTCGGTGCTGGTGTAACTTCTGGCAAACTTTATTTAATTCAGGTGTACACAATTCAAGACGGTTTTGATAAATTGAAAAGGATTTAGAGAAGAACCATGAAAGTGGTTAAAGCATTAGCAAATGTGATTTACATTGACAGACCAATGAGCTCAATCTGTTTTAACAAAGAGAAGGTTAAAGGCTAACACTCTAAAACTACATACATAGGGAACAAATATTTGAAAACGGACTCTTCAGAAGAAGCAGATACATGTATAACACTATCCAATGGCTCCAACCTAGACAGATTCGGAAACAAGCTATTTATTTGTAACAACGAGAATAATTAACCATTGTAACAATTTACCAAGGTGGCATACTCTCTATCACCAAGCATTTTAAAATCCAGATGGGATAAATTCTCTTGGAATTATTTTGAGGAAGTTCTCTGGACTTTATTATAAAATTAGATTATCACAATGGTAGCTTCTGGCCTTGGAATCCATGAATGTACTTTTATGAAATTCATCTTATTTCTTGAGATTAAAATAGACGCATCCTACAAGCAACCCAATCACATTATGACAGCACAAGTCAAACCTTTGGAGCCTGCAAATTGCAGTCTTCTGAAATTATGGTTTAGTGGATGAGTTTTCTTTTCCTTCTGGTGGTTGAGGATTTTAAATAAAAAAAATGGCAGTGTCTTTGGTTTATCTTGTTCTTTGAACATAGTTTTAGGAGTGCTGTGCTATAGTTTGTGGTTATGTAGAAAGTTTGATTTAATGGGGGAAAAAAAAATAGAATGTGCTTCCACTGGTCAGCATGGAAAAATGTTCATCTTCCTCCTCCATCAGTTTTTGAAAATTTATGTATAGTATAGAAACACTATCAGAAGACGTGACAAAATTATAAAATAGTACTAATTTAAGTGCCATACAATGAAAAGACATTGTTCATGGCAATGGTAGCCCTTTATGATCTGGACAAATGGTTGCATCAGAAACCCACAAACTGAGCAGCTAAAGGCAAAGTAATTAATGTGCTGTAAGTACTGTTAATGCATGCAAAATACATCCGCAGTTACATAATAAGAATTAAGGAGTCTGGTGGCATTTTTAAAGATTAACTAATTATTTATAGCATGAGCTTACATGGGAGAAAATCCCACACTATCAGACAGGATTTTCTCCCATAAAAGCTTATATGATAAAAAAATCTGTTAATTTTTAGAAGTGCCGTGCCATGCCCTCCTTATTTGTTTTGCTGATCTAGACTAACACAGCTACCCCTCTGGAACTCGTCATAATTAGAATTAAAATGCCAGTGGATGATTTGTTGTAGTATGCTTTCCAAATTGGGAACTTAGGTCCCGATTCAGTACAAAGATTCATAAAATGCACATGCAAGTTGCAGTCACCTTCTAAGTAAAGTGCCATGGAACTCCTTTGTTTTGGTTTTGCTGGAATGTCTAAGAAAAAGACTTAAGTGATCAGTGGTAGGGTTTAATTGTTGATTAACTCAAACAAGACAGAAGAAAAGCAAAAGATGGAAAACAAATCAACATTTACTATAGTATATAGTTAGAATACCTCACTGCTCTTTAACAGTCTAATGACTGGAATTAAACCCTTCATCCCAAACTTTTTGCAAGGTTCTTCAAGCATCCGCATAGGGTATAGGATACATACAATACACTGGTTTGCCTTCTTTATTGTTTACTTTTAAATCAAAGGCAGAACCCAATCTTCCCTGTCTGCAGTCAGCTTCTGATTAGCTTCTGAGAGGTTAAGCTGCTGTTGGCCAGCTAGTTTTGGAATTTCCCCTCCTATATGTAGGGAATTAACATGGCTACCTGAGAGGGTTGGTTTCAGATACCAACTCTAGCACAATCTCGGGGGTAAAAATAGAGGTTCAGTTTTATGGAGTGGACCCATTCTGCTATAAAGTATGGTTCATGTTAAGAAGGCTGGGAAGAAAAGTGTCTTTTGTTCTCTGGGTTCTGTCAATCATTTCATACCTTCCATGCATCCCTGTGTAGGTGGAGGAGAAAGGTGGAAGCTAAAAATCTGGACTATATGAGAAGGTGGTGACTCAAGGATGACCAGTAGTCCTAAAAGCATTCTGTGCGGACCATAGCCCTTATGTCTATATGCCCTGTGCACAGTCATTGACTTTATTAAGACTGGATAACCTGACGATCAGGATCCATTTCAGAGGCTCTCCCTTTGGGAGGAAAATGAAAGTTTAATCACCTCAGACAGAAAGGTCCCTTGATGTGTGTACAAGTCTGCGTGTTTGCACCAGTATCAGATTTCAGGTAAATACTCTTCAAGCATGAAATAACATTTGACAGAGCAAGCAAAAATGAAAGCAGGAAGTGCTGACTCTACTGCCTAAAATAAACAAACAGATTAAAGTAACAATGAAATACCATCAATCCCAGTATTTTAACATCTACAAGCCTAGAAGAATAGGATCTTACCTTGTGTACTACAAATGCTTTGAGTTTTGGGATTCAGCATTGGAAAGAAATATGTCTTACACATTTTGATATAAAAATGATTCATAATGATTTTGTGGTATTGCACTCACAGGTGAGCTGCAAAAGGTGCCAGGGAAGAGGGGAAGTGGAGTGTGTGCTTTTCTTATGGTCTATATAGAAGCTTAAACACCATTTAAATTTTGAGCAAAAGATTTCCTTGTTCATTATTTGGAAATATCCTGAATGCCTAACCTGGTGTTTCATTGTCTTACTGGAAACCATTCTTGGATGTGGATTATGAGCTTTATAAGACTTCTTTTGAAGAGACAGTGGTATGGATAATTAATAAAGATAACTTTTCCCTTTAACTATTTAATTAAGAATTTGGCGCAAATAAATTTTAGCAAAAAACTGCTGCTCTTACTCACGTTGAATTTGCCTGGGATATCTGATATTGGAATCTTATTGGTTCTCCAGTTGTCCCTAAATTCTTCCAGGAAAAACAAGAAAGACTAGAATTCCTAATGTTAAAATTAAAAGGGGAGGGACAAGGAACCACTCTCTTTAATGAAACAAGGAAAATCCAATTCAAAGCCTTCCTGTATCATTAATAATCAGAAAAAGAGAGCTAGCCAGTAAATGTAATTTGTTGTTCCCTCCCAGGTCACTATTAAGGAGTTAAGAAAATAATTAATCAAAATGTTTATGAAATTATTTCATATAACATGAATTGTTTTCCTGTACAAAGTTAGAAGGAAAACAGAAAATATATTTTATAGAAATCGCAGAGGCAGAAAGCAAAAATGACCATAAAACTATTTCACTCACCATGGCTTCTAATGGACATCAATACATTATCTCAGATGTAGAGTCCGGACCTGTTCTTAAAACATCTGATGTATTTTGTAAGTGACGCTTAAGGCTATGTGATTCATTTGTCCCATTCTGCTATATGGGAGGTAGCTTCATAGCACTCTAAATACATGCATGGCAATTTAAAGCAAGCATTACATAAATACACTTTTGCACCAAGTGCTGTATGCTGTATACATTAGGAACAGCAATATTTACTGTGTTAAATCAGAATGAAAGCCTCTTACTTGTTTTATTCCTCTGTCAGCAGTATCAGTTGTTGGATTCTATTGACTTTCATGACTCATGTCAAATTGTTGGACATGCTTTGTCTGTTTGGTCCTCAAGGTGGAAATATGAATTTATTTAGTCTTTTCTTGTCACATGGGAGTTATGTGTCGAGTATTATGGATTTACATACTTTAACTGTGTGATGATTTTGCAGACCTTTTTTGAGTTTTTTCTTTACAAGTCTTCTGTTCTTAAGCATTGTCTATTTCTCAGTTCACTAGTATGGTATGTAATGTTTTTTTGTTTGTTCATATGGATGTATGTTTTGACCCCTCCGGACTACCCATATCTTAAGGGGAAGAAGGGTCAACACCTAGATTTTTCTTTATCAATCTGAAATACATTCTATTTTTCTCTTGTCGTCTCCTTAAAAAGTCTGACGTTTTTAGTGATGTACTGCTCACTATGGCTTGAGACTATGGCTTTTAGATGTATAAGGTATATAGACTGTACCCACTGAGAATATAATTATGTAGTAAATTAGCTGATGTCTACTCAGTTGCCTTTTAAGTATATCCCAGTACTTACCTTAGATATAGGGACTATAGCATATTTATTAAGAGTCTTCAACTGTGTATAAAACTAGAGCAGTCAGAAGTAATGGTGTCTAGTGAAGGATTCTTTATCATATGAATTTACTTTTAGTCATCCATTATTTATTTCAGCTATTTGATATGCCATTATAATAAATATTATGACAGAGAAAGCTTTTATGCTTCAACTTATTGTACTGCTTTTCACTTCCTGCAATCCTTCAGGAAAATGTAACCGTGCTTTACCTGTATTTAACGTAAATCATCACTTACATCAGAATGAAAAATTCACTCTGGAAAAAAAGGTTCTTTCAATACTAAGATGTAAATGCACAATCATGTTTACTGCCAAACTACTGTGCCAGGTAGTGCTCATCTCTAAACACTTTTTCAGCTGTAACCCAAATACATTGTATATAGTGAAATTGCCAGTTTTCTGACTGTTTTCACTCTCTTTAGTTTTCGACCTGATAAGCATTTTTCTGGCTGGAATGAAAACTATTGCCAATTACAAAACTATTTTCATAAGTTTGGTCTTCATGGCAAGTAACTTACAAAGCTACATAAACTGCTATCTGGTGTAGTTTGTCTTCAAATGAGCCAAACACTTATCTATGAATATCAATAAAATTGTTTAGAAACGTATACGTAAAAGCATCTAACAAAAGGTGAGCATCTTTCCCTGGGATATATCGGGATATAAAATGGCAAAGAGCTCCTGTGCATATTTTCAGAATATTTTTATACTTTGTATTTTAGAGAAACTATCTGGCCAAGAGGATTTTTAATAAGCCATTGAGTCAGGGACCTAACTGAAATATAAATTAGCTTTCCCAGTGCACTGCCTATTGCTCAAGAGTCTTCACCACGAAATCACCATACAGTTGACGCTAATTTTCATCAGAGTCAGCAGAGAGACAGCAGAAGCACCACCTCTACGTTCTTATAGTAGATGCGTTGCCAGCCATCATGCACCTCTTTGTCCTGCTTACTGAGATGGATGCAAAGAGTCTGATTTGTGCAGTTGTGGTGTTTTTTTTTTTTTTTTGTTTGTTTGTTTTGTTTTTTTTTTGGTGATGTGATCAGTGGATATCAGTGCATTGGAAACCGTATTTTGAGCACCAGCTTGTTTGGTACAGTCCATTGAACAAGTACCAGAGGATAATGGATTTGTGATTTAAAGGTGGAAAGCTCTATAAACTATTCTAAATCCAAACTGCTATCCAGCTACTCTTTAATATTATTTAATTTAAAATTATGTAGTAGAGGGAACATTGCTGTCATATTTTTATTGACAAATTAAATAAAATGTTTTCTACAGCTTTCTTTGCTTTAGTGAATTAATGTTATGATGTCAGCGTTAAGCTCTGGTGTCTCTTGCAATTGTGAAAGTGACAAGTCCCATTTAAGATTTTACAACAGAAAATGAGGCATAATTCAGTACTGAAAATATGTAAAGTGGATTGGTGAGAGACATCAGCATAATAAAATTATGAACATTAGGTCAGAATTTTCACCATGCCATTAACAATCAGTTTTGACTGTAGATTACATTTATGCTAGTGATACGTTTTAGCAACAACATTTAGTTTTAGTGCATGTATAAATACAGCAACATGTGCATGCTACGTATACATGTGGAGAGACACAATGTGGAAACTTGATGACACAGGTAATGCTGAGCTACTGTATAAGAAGCCGATGCACATCAATGGTGGTTGCTGATATTGTTACCTTAATAGGAGCTAGTCATGGAAATATGAGTCTTATTCACAATTTTTTAATATTTAATATGATAAGGAAAAAGGAGTTTAAGGTGAGAGATTCATAACACTTGTCTTATTTTATAAATAAATTTTAGTCCTTGAGAATGCCATAGGACTCCTTGTTTCTTTTTTCTTAACACTTGCGTAGTGCTTCACAACTTCTAGCTGCTTTACCAATTGGAAGTACTAATCACAATATCTTTGGGAGGAAGATAAATTTTGGTAACTAAATTTATAGTGGAGAAGCTGAAACAGAAAAGTGAAGTAACTTGCTCAAGGCCACAATAATGGTACAGGGTTCTTGTTTTTTATCAGTCTTTGCTTGAAGAAAACCCATGCAGTTCCAAGTCATGTAATGATCAGTTGATTGCCTGTTTGTTTATATCCAAGTTTAGCAAACACACATATTTCAGATATTGTGTGGGTGCACTGGATATCATTTCTTTCCATTTCTTCTGTAGATGGTATGTTTTAGATCATTAAAATTATGTTTGGGTTGTTTTTAAAATGAGCAAAGGCACCTTACGTAGGATGGTTGTGTGCAAACAAAGTGAGGAGAAGATTGAAAGATGAGCACTGAAAGAAGCTTGAGCTCTGGTACCACAGTCACTTCAAGTATTTCATAAGGTAGTAGTGCTGAGGAGAAGCTGGAAAAGATGGGGAAAGAAAAGGATGGATGTCAAAGGAACATTGATCAAAACAATATTTACAGTACATTGTTGAGAGCTGAGATTTTAATCTGAACGTTATTGATAAGTGGTTCTCAGGGACATAATACTAAATTGATCTGGCTTATTGCATGATCAATCCCTTTAGTAACCAAGGAAGTATTTTTCCGCTTGAACTAAAAATTCCAGAGAAGGAAGGATCTATTGTGTTCTTTCAAAAATGTCTCTCTTATAGACTCATAGACACACAGACTCATAGGCACTAAGGTCAGAAGGGACCAATATGATCATCTGGTCTGACCTCCCACACACTGCAGGCCATAAAACCTCACCAACCCACTCCTACAATGAACCTCAAACCCATAACTGAGCTATTAAAGTTCTCAAATCATGATTTAAAGACTTTAATACAGAGAATCAACCAGAAAGTGAGCCATGCCCAATACTACAGAGGAAGGCAAAAAAACCCCAGCACCCAAGCAAGCCAATCTGCCCTGAGGGAAAATTCCTTCCTGACCCCAACTATGGCGATCAATTAAACCCTGAGCATGAGAACAAGTCCACAACAGCCAGGTGAAGAAGAACTTCTCTGTAATAACTCAGAACCCACTCCATCTAATGGCCCTTCTCAGGTCACTATCGTACCCATCACCAGTAGTAAAAGACAGACAGTGGCCAAGCTACGTTGTACATCATATCCTTTCCTCCATAAACTTATCAAGCTTGGTTTTGAAGGCACCTAAAGTTTTTGCCCCCACCACTTCTCTTGGTAGACTATTCCAGAACTTTACTCCTCTGATGTTTAGGATGCTGCCGCAGTTGACTCTCTCTAATTTGATGGCCCAAGGTCTTATAATTCCCTGTACCAAATGCAGCAGTAACCATCTTAGAAAAATGTGCATGAATTTCTTCATTTTGTGTAATTTGCACCTTTTATGTGCATTTGAACACATTTTATTTCTACTTGATATGTTTTTGGGGATAGCTTCTTTAATTACTCATGAAATATTTTTTTCTTTAGTGTTTAATTCTTCAAGGGGGACAAAAAACCCTGACTGGCTTCAAGACTGAGTTTGATAAGTTTGTGGAGTGACTGGTATGATAGGACAGCCTAATTTGCAGTTAATTGATCTTTGACTACTAGTGGTAAAAATGCCCTGTGTACTGTGATGAGATGTTAGCTGCTGTGTGTTCTCAGTTATTACAGAGAAATCTTCCTGAGTGTGGACTGATGAGGTTTGCCCACATGTTCAGGGTTTAACTGATCGCCTTATTTGGGGTCAAGAAAGTATTTCCCTGCATAGCAGATGTGGTTGGTCCGGGGAAGGGAGATTACTTTCTTCTGCAGCATGGGGCACAGGTCACTGTGTTAGATTTTCTAGTGGATTCTCTGTATCTTGAAATCTTTAACCATTATTTGAGGACTTCAGTAACTCAGTCATAGATTGGGGCAAAGGTGGACAAAGCTGGCTCACAGCTAGGTGTCAGTGATTCTTCTTTTAGTCGTTAGAGGGTGCTCCTCCATTATATTTCTACAGTTGAGCTGGGCAACAGACTACTAAAACTGGTCAGCATGGCAACCAAAAACAGATTTGTCAAGGCCTGGATTGGGGTCTATTACAGGAGTGGGTAGGTGAGGTTCTTCAGCCTGTATTGTGCAGGAGGTCAGTCTAGATAATCATAATGGTCCCCTCTAACTTTAAAGTCTATGAATCTACAAGTCTTTCTAACATTGTATCAAACCTAAAAAAGCAGCAAAAGAACAGATAAGTTTAACCGTTTGAAATACAGGGCTGTTGATTATACTGACAGATGGTAGACTCATTGTTTGAACTGGCAAACTTCAAGAAATCCATACTTGTAGCTTGCATTTCCTATTTAAGTATAACAATTGGCCATTTATTCTATTGAATATTTTATTTGCACTTTTTAAAGTGCCCATTTTATACCTACACTAGGTCCATCCACAAGCTAGCCTAATAACTCCCATGCGTTTCCATGAGTGAAAGTATATTGGGAGGGACTCCATGTTCTTTTCCTTTGGCCTTGTAATATTGGAGGCACTTCCTCTTCATTCTTGAAGTCAGTAGCAGAAACTTGACACCATGAGTGAAAGCGTTATCTGAGTAATAATGTGTGGACTTGAATCACTGTCCTCAAGAGCATAGTAGCTAACAGCTTGTGGTTTAGTCTGTTGAATGACTTGATGTTTTTGACCCCTTGCTGTCCTTGTGTTTGTAATATTCTTGTTCTTTTCTCTTTGGAGAAGACTACAGGATATTTTAGCTATATAACAGTAATAACTTTTTTAAAAATAATTGATCATATAAGCAGTTTAAACCAACAAAGTTGAAGTGGGAGCTGCAGCTGAAGCATACACCACCATGCAAGCCAGGATTGTCTTGCTGGCCTCTCTGAACATTGACGAAAATAATGTCTCTGCTTATGGAGCAAAACTAATTCTAGTTTTAGTTATGTGCAACTTGTGAGGGTGGCAAAACTGTGTTAGAGAAAGTTGTGTTTTGTCCTTGCAGATACCATACCTTCATGTTTTCTGGTGGGAAGTGAGCATGCTGAAATTTGTTGTATTTATTTCACTATCCACTTACGATGGGCTGGAGTAGGAAGAAAGGCATATGAAGGACATTTCAGGTAATCCCCACTAGCAATATGATTGCAATGGGCAGGTTGGAGAAACTAGAAGAAAGAAAGAAAAAGAGGAAAAGAGAGATGCTTCAGACATGGTGAAACAGTGAGATCATGGGAGTATTTGAGGCTGGATTATGAGGACATGGGAAGTGGTCAAATTTGCTTCTCCCTGTGCTAAGTCCTGCTCTGCCACATGTGCTTTGTTTCTTCAGAATAAGCATGCTTTTGTTGTTTTTTTTCTGACCTCAGTAAAGCCCATTACTCACCAAGGCCACTTGCAGGCTTTCTAGGACCTTAAAATTGAGCCTCAGATATTTTATCTGACTGCACTGTTTTGCCATGTTTGAGGCTTCTTTCTTCCCACCCTTGCTCATCTCCTGCTGCCTTCTTCTCATGCTAATGCCCAACCTGCATATTGTAATTGTACTGATTTGTAGGAGTTCAGTTGGAGTTAAATGAAATGTCACACAAATTCCTTTCTTATGATCCAGCCACCTAAATGGGGGACAGTCATAGAGAAGTGTCACAGTTTTTTACAGGTATGTACAAATATGATTAGATGACTATTGGAGGGTGGGGATTGGGAAAGCTGTGATGGACAGCTGTCATTGCTGGAAGTGAAAAGGGCACAGATGTGGGTGCTCATAATGCCCTCAAAGGTAGTCTGTATGACTTGTTTGTCCCTACCTTGGGTGGAAGTACTTGTGGAAGGATTGTGGGTGTCCAGATCTATTATTATACCAGCCTCTGAGAGAGAGCTCAGAGGGTCGGGGAGGGTGAGACACAAGGCACAACTGTTTGTTCCCAAGGGATGGCACGTTTCATCATTCTGCAGGTACAATGTATCCTCATATGGTGAGTATGACTCTTTTCATGGAAGGCTAGGAAAGGTTAGAGCTTCAATCTGCTTGTGTCTGGGCAACAGGGTGCCTGTAAGCTTTCAGGGCTTTGGTTGCAAGGACTCTAGGCAATGAGTTTTGCTCATTAGTTCTGAGATTTGGAGTTAACAGTTTGACAGATCTGTGGTCAAAGGCTTTTAAACTTGAGCATGGTGTGGAGAACCTTATTGGATAATACTGCAAGTGCAGGTTAACGTGCTTTTTGTGTTGTTTCCTCTGCCTTCACTCTGAAAAGTTGGCGTTGGAAAACATAAGAATGGCCATACTGGGTCAGACTGTGGTCTGTCCAACTCAGTATCCTGTCTTTTGGCAGTTGCCAATGCCGGGTGCATGAGCAGTTTCAGCTGAAGATGCAG
Organism: Podocnemis expansa; assembly: GCA_007922195.1. Classification (NCBI taxonomy): domain Eukaryota; kingdom Metazoa; phylum Chordata; order Testudines; family Podocnemididae; genus Podocnemis; species Podocnemis expansa. The sequence goes on from ML682028.1 coordinate 12,161,613, forward strand.
TGCCCAACTAAATTTGTATAAAATCCTGTTCTGAGGAAATACCTGTTTTGTTCTTTTGTGTCAGATTTTTTGTATCAGCTGCTGTGGTGTTAGACTGTTTTAGGACAGTTTTATGTAAGGTTGAATTAAAGTAAGAATGTTTTAAAGTATTAAGGGAGTTAAGCAATGTGGGGTTTTTTTTAATTATGGTATATTAAATGTCTGCATCTCTTTTTAAACAATCATGATTACTTTCCTTTTTATTTTTATTTCACAATTTGCATCTTCACAAATTACACTAGATAAAAGGGGGAAAGAAGAGATCGTGTTAACTTTAAAACTATCTCATGTCAGTTTATTGGGTGATATCAAGTTGTATACCACACAGTATATGTGTTTAACAGAACCAAAACCTTAGAATATTGCATTTGGCATTGAATGCTACACTCGTCCATTCATTTTCATGATTTATATTCACTGTGGCCTCTTAATGTTAAACAAGGGAATTCAGACATGTTGTGTAACACATTTTCTGTAACGTAATCCTGTGAACTAAACTTGCTGTTATTTATCCTTTTTTCCCCAATTTTCTTCTCTTGTTGCAGCATAAAGCCAAGGTAGAAGCAATGACCTTAGACCTTGCTTCTCTTCGCAGTGTGCAGCGCTTTGCTGAAGAATTCAAATCCAAGAATTTGTAAGTAGTCAGACAGAGGATTATATATCATATCTTCTTGTTATTTTAATGTCTTTATCAGCTGAGCACAATTGGTAGAATTCATCACAGTTGGATTGACTCAGACTCTGCAATAGGTCAGTTCAGCTTTTTCACAGTAACTCAATGGTCTTTTTCCAATGTGCATATTTTTACATCCAGTTAAAGAGTATTAGTATTTATTTTTGCATTGACATAAAATTAATTGCAGGTCTCTGACAATTCAGTATGCAATTCCAATTCTAATGGGGACATTGATACCTCTGATTTTTTAATAAGACTAAAGCTAAAATACATCCAAAACGGCTTAGGCAATTTGTCGGGTTTCCAGTGGTTTGGAAGCCAGCTTGAGAACAGGGATGAGCACCCACTCAGTTCCCTTTCTTTTCTATTTTTTAAATGGTCCTTCAGGCCAGGGGGCTTCATTTTCCAGACCTGTTCATGAAGCTGTTGGCTTTAAAAATTGATGCTAAGTAAAGAGTTCACTAAATGGCAGAACAATTCTTTAAATAGTCAGAAAAAATTCCAAATGGTTTTCTTTAGACTAAACAAATCAGTTAATGATGAAATGAAAGGAACAATATCATTTGGAATCGTTAAGTATCAACACAATGATAAATTCCACCCATTGAGCTTTAACCCACATTTTGGCCTCTTTTGGCTCCATCCAATTGTTACAACAACTCAAACCTAGTACCGAAAGGGTAGCCATGTTAGTGTGTATACAGCAAGAACAACAGTAGTCCTGTGGCACCTCAAAGACTAACCACTTTCTTTGAGCATAAGCTTTTGTTGACTGCAGCCCATGTCGGCTGCATCTGTCTATGAGTTGCAGCCCATGAAAGCTTATGCCTGAAGAAATTTGTCAGTCTACAGGATGCCACCAGGATTTCATTGTTCAAACCCTGGAGTGATTCCCACACCCCCTGCAAATATTTCTGTAGAATAAACATCCTACTATACCTCTCAAGAGAGTATGTTCTTTTAGACAGCTTTGGATGGGGAAAATACTGTAGTGGCAAAAATATTGTGTATAAAGTATGGTGTGGGTTTTTTTTGGTTTTTTTTTTATTTGCTTTGAAATACTGCCAAAGCTAAACCTTGCGTGGACAGACAGGTGACAAGTGAGTACTTACAGGTCTTTCAGATTCAGAGAGCTGTCAAAACTGAGTTCCAATATCAATTACTTTACTGCCAAAAATGCTGGGAAACTATTCTTACCGTATCACATCTTCCTGCATTAAAACTCTTCTATGTAAAACATAATGACAATCGTTGGAAACACTGCCGTATTTTATTACCAACCCTCTCTTGCACTGTTAGAATAGGTAAACATTCTGATTTTACTGTTTCTGCATTCTTAACACATTACATGTTTATCAAAGAAAGAAAGTTAAAGATCAGAACATTTTTCCCTTGTACAATTCTTAATTTGATTTAAATGCTACGGTTGCATGTCACTGTCATCGAGCCTGAACAGTTGAGTATGCAGATACCTTTAAACCAGCTAAAGGAAGCATGCTGCAGTCATTGCCATCTAAAGCATGAGACAACATGGAATGAATTTCTCAAAGCAAATCAGATCATCTTTTCTTCTTTGACCTTCTGTTATGAGAAGTCGTCCCCCCCACCATCTACTCCTTTTTCATTGAAGCTTGGAAAACATTAGTTGTACTGTATTGGTGGTACCATACTCTTAGTTAGTGGTTTTAGGCACAACATTGCCTTCCATCCTGAACTCAGAGATGGAATGCTCTCAAGTATTCTCAGAAAGCTTAAACTCTTTATCCATCATAAGACTTGAGCAGATTGACCAAAATGAACTTTGAACAATATTTTTATTTAAATTGTGGTGGTGGATAGAAGTTAAATGCCACACACAGCTGGGAACACTAGATCTTTTGTTCGTACAGTCATATGTGCTGACAGCAGAATGGGTTAGGCTGCTAGAAGGCTTACAAGCCTCCTTGTACCAGGTACCATACAAACAAACTTAGACAATCCTTGCCTACATGATCTTAAAGTCTGATGGATATATTTTGACACATTCTTCTCCCTTTCTCAAGGGAGTTAGGAGGTACCCAGACCCCAGGGAGCAGCTTCTCCAGGACTCTTGTGTCCCTCATGTGCGAATGGGGAAGAGTGGAGCCTTGTCTACCAGCAGTCTCCCTCTTCCCATTGCAGCATGCTAGCTAAAATAGTTGTGCTGGTTCTCTGGAAGATATATGCTGTGCCAAGTTTAGAGCTTTTACAACCTCCAAAAGCTTGTTTCTAGAACTCCTGGCACTGTCCCAACAAACTAGAAGTCCAAGAGAAACATGACAGCATCTTCTGTTTCCTGCAACAATGATAAAATTATCAGCTGAGTTCTGATACTGGGGTCTAAGAAGTGGTGATGTGTGGAGCAATAAGAACACAGATTTTCAGATGTCATGTAGTTCTGCAGTGCTGGTAGTTAAGGAGAAAGGGTACACAAACTGAATTTGATATGGAAGCAGTGCGAGGAAACAAATGGAAATCCCAAAATGCAATTTTTACAATCCCTTTTCTGACAATAATCCTGTGAGTGGAAAAACAATCTTTCTCTCAGTTCCCTTACCTGTCATCACCAGGGTTTGGAGCAATAAGGAGCTATTTGAGTCTTTTAAAAAATGTAATCTTTTTGCAATGTGTTTTGTTAAATAAGTCAGTGGTGTTTTGCTCTGTTTAACCTCTTAGACTTCTGGAGCTGAAGATGGGTCTCTGAGGCTCTCTCAATAATCTCCACAGTCCATTATTACCTCAGTGGGAAGCACTCTGGGTCTTCATCAGCTAACGTTTTCAGGGGCTGCTCCTCTCTTTATTAGACCTGAATAAAACAGAATGTGGGCATCGATACTCAAGCCCTTGTTTCTCCATGGTGCCGACTTTAACTCTAGACAATGGCATCAGATGGCAGGAGGGAAGGACCGCAGGAGATACGCTGATGCTCAGAAAGATTCTCAAGGCCCTATCATCTTTATAGATGAGCCGCAGGATTTTCCTTGAGTCACTATATTGTTCTATCTCTTTTTTTGTAATTTAAACTATCTGGGAATGGTCAACAAATTATTAGGCAGCTGTAATGTTTTGTTACTGCTTTATTTGTCTTGTAAAACACATTTGAACATTAATAATTGCTTTTATGTGTAGTTTATTTTCATCACGGTAGTGTCCAGAGGCCCAAGCTGAACAGCCCCCTTGTACAAGGTACCATGCAAACAAACTTAGAGAATCCCTGCCTATACAATCTTAGAATCTGATGGATAAATCACAGACACTGGAACCTTAGAGTAGTCATTTGATCTTTCCCAGGATAAGAGATCTGAAACTGAACCATTCCAGTACAAAGACATTCCTGAATTACAAACACCCAGAACATCAAAGGTTGAAGAATCCTTACAGGGGAATTCAGAATCCAGTCAGACAATTTCTAGGTAACAAATAATGGTTGTTGATCAAGCATCTTAAAAAAGGGGGGAGGGAGATTTACCTCTTTTAGAAGATGAGTCTGAATGTTTCAGGTAGCAACTTCAAAAACAAAAAAAGTTTGTCACAGGGTGGCTGGCTCCTTTGAGTCAGATTCAGTGCACTTGTGACACATCAGCTGCCTCCTACTTGGTGTTGTAAGAGTAGGCACCTGGACCATATAAAGGAGAGTTATTAGAGGGTAGACTAGAAGAACTGGGGAGAGACAGATGTCCCTCAGAGGCTGGGGTAAATGCTTGATGGTGTATGGGGGATTAATGCAGTCCTTGCTCCTCCTGATGGTAGAGGGAAAACCAGTCTCTTAAACACTTTAGTCAGCAAGCAAATTATACGGGATTGGGGTATGCATTATCACTGTTTATGAAAACCTTTTATTGCCCTAATATACATACATGCTATTAGTGACAGAGGGATCTAATATTCCATTTCTAAAACTTGCAAACTGTCTACTGTGTTAATCTTTCCCTTCACTGTTTCATAGTATCTGTATGCCAAAAATGTAAGACTGTTGCATAGCTGGACACAGTTAAAGGTTTGTCTTTGTTTAGGAGTGAACAATAATAGAAAGGAGAAATAACATGTTGCAGTGGAAATTTTAGGTGCATCTTCACAACATTATGGATGAATTTGTTGTGGGTACTTCTTGCCACACCTTCTGGCTCAAACTAAGCCATTATGAGCCATATAGTAGAAAATCAACCCAATTTTAGTTAACAGAAAGAAAATAATAAAAAACATGGCATTTGCCACACACATAACACTTTACACTTACACATCGTTTTTTGTGCATAGATTCTCACTGCCGTTATTCTCCTATGCTTAAAATAAGATATGTGTGGGAAGTTTGGCAGTTGCTGACTTTATAATCATTCCTGCTGTAGCAGGACAGCAGTTATGAATTATGTTTCATTTCTGCACTTGAAATGTTTAGTCGTCTTTTTCCACATCCAAAATAGAGAGGACCAGATTTTCAGTTCCCCTTCCTAGCTGTGCCCTGAATCTCTGAAAGCACTTTTTTTTTTTGTGCTGTAAGCAGCAGCATTCTGAAATCTTATGGGTGCAATTAAGATTTTAGAGCACGGTGACATTTGCCCCAGAATATTATTGCTCTTTGAATTTTCATATACTGCAGTTGATGTGTTGGACATTTGTTAGATTGTGTTCACTCACTGTAAATTCAGTGACATCTAACACCACCCCAAAAACTATGGGTATGTGATTTAGATGGGTAAATGATATATCAGCACTCACATTATCTTCACAGTTTGCTCAAAAGTTCCATAGTAGATTTTCTTGCTGGATACAGCTGTTGTCACTACATATTGCACTTGAGAATTTGAATATATTTTTCTTATAAATCTGTAAAAATCTCTTAATCACTCTGGCATATATAAAAATACTTTCCATGAATTAGAACTAGTAACAGTGGAACTATTCAATTTGTCTTTTGAGCTTAGAATACTGTTGACATTCTGTCAGTGGCACTCAAACACAAGGCAATGTTCCAGCCAACATTGTACATTGAAGAGACAGCTAAAAAGAATCCTGATTGACTTAAATATGCAAACAAATGTGTACTTGAGAAGTTACTATTGCAGACAACACACGTCTTACATTAAAATAAGATCAAAGGTTGTTTGCATTTGGAATATACATAGTAAAATCAGGGTGAAACACTTTTACATGTGGTAGTATTGTGCCTGGGTACTGATTTACTGCATAAATGTTTTCTTTTCTGTGCTTTGACACACAGTTACTATCTGTTGGTTGCATGTGTCAAGGCATAGGGATCCAACATCAATTAATTGGTATGTTTAAATTTAAAACCTTAACTTGACCTCACCTCAGTGGAAGCAGATATCAGGGAGATTGCCCCGGTTCACTTAATTTCATGTGTTGTATCAGCTATGGGTGAGAATCTTGTTGGCATCAGAGATTTCTTTTTCAGTTACGTTTAGATTTTTTTTTAAATACATATTAAGTTGACATTTTACTGACAGCTTTTTTTGTGAAGTTATAAATGATTCCTCTCTTTATAAAGAATTGCTAACTTCAGCCAGCATTCAAACTAGGAAGAAGCCAACACGACACTTTCACAATCCCTTTGTCTAAAATATGTTGCCATGCCAGTTGTCTTTGGAGAGTGACCCTGATGCTTTATCAAATTACAGAAAGAAAGGTTTTTGTCTTCTCCTTTTGGCATCATGTTGCTTCTTCTAGTCAAGATAGTCTAGTAGTGCCTTTGGGCATCTTGGCTCAGTCTGTGTCTGACTTCTTGGCTTTGAAAGTAAAGAGAGAGGAAAAAAGAGACCACTTCCTTTTGAAGTGATCTTTGCTGCTGCTTCAGTACAGCCAAGATAAGTGCTGCTCTTGGTGCCAGGAGGATATTTGAAACTATCGCTTGTGACATCTCTGGCAAAGTTTCAGCACAGGGGGTAATACTGACAGACTTCAAAGTAAATGTCCCTACTTTCACCTAGTCCCATGCGTTTTTTTGGTGGCGGTAATTCTTGGACTCTGATCCAAAGCAGTCAGAGACCCTCAGTGGGAGTCCCGCATGCAGCTTCACTGAATAAGTGAGCCCTAATTTATTATATATGTTTGAAGTAAAGAAAATCAATCTGAAATCTTAAGTGAGCTATGCTTATGAAATAAGTGTGTGTAAATTAAATAATAAAACTAAAAGCATAAGATTTAGTAGAAACCACTCCCCAAAAAGAAACAGCAAGCAATAATAACCCCTCATTCCTCCTTGATCTATAAGGCAAAAGCCTGGGTAAATAGGTGTGTTTTCCAGAATACTCAAAAGCTCAAGCTCTGTTGGAGATGTGAGGAGAGAAAGTTCAGTAATTGAAGACGTTTCCTCAAGACTGCATTGTGAGATCCTACTTCTGGGCTGTTAACTTCAGCATTTTGCATGCTAATCCTTCTCTTGGGGAGGAACATGGCAATAGACTGGTTTTAGCCATAGCCCCCAGTTGTATATACTTCAGTAATTCAGTTTGGTGGTGATAAAGGCCATGGTTAACTGATGAAGCCAGCTAACAAGAGAAAAGCCTATAATCTCTTCTGGCATGTTGGGTGGAGTCTCTTGACTCCTAGAGAGAGAGAAAAATAAACTGACAAAATGGTACATAATAATGGCATGATCTGAGAATTGCTTTGTGAGTAGAAATACACTTGATAGGCAGTAACTATCTTCCTGAGTAAGGAATCCAATCTATTTCCACACGATTTAACCAACCATGAGGTCCAAATAGGTTATATAAGCATGTAAAATATTTATGATTTAATAAGCATGATTAAAAATATTTTGCTGCAGATAAAGTAGTAAGCATTTTGCAGTTTTACAGCTTAATGGGTAATGAGAGAATAAAAAGAGTGAGTGCATTTAATTGATATTTTAATTTCAGCAAAACAAGAATATCACATAGGACAGCAGTAAGTATTTAGTATATAGTTTAAATACATTTAGTCTACCTGGTGAAAAACATTAGACTAGCGATAAACAAAACAGACAAGAAACGGAATTGTTGAGCAGAAAGGTGTGGTTGTTTTATTGCTAACATGAGAAGTGTTACTCATTTACCACACGTCTTAGTCCTAGAATCCAAAACCTTGTATTGTACTCTGGCAAGGTTGTATTGCTTCATTAACTGTTCCCAAAGCACAGGAAGTCCCAAATGGTGTCAGAATTTTTTTTTTTTCATAACATGGTCTCTCTTTCTGAACTTTATCACAGTTGCACATTTCTCTAGGCAAAACAGAGGAAGTAGTTGTCATTGGCAAGTGAATTGTACAAAATGCATGAAATGTTTTATTGTTCAAATGATCACCCATCGTCTTGAAAACATTTTTTAAGGACATTGCTATTTCCCGGGATAAGTGTCACCAATTTTTTTTAAAGACCTGATTACTACTTTTATTATATACTACTTTTAGGTTTTAGAGGTACTTTGTTCATATGGACAAAAATTGTACCTCTTGAAATATATGCTGAAACAAAACTCAGTCCACAATTATTGCAGAAGTGAATGCTCATTGCATACTTCCAATGTTTATACTTAATAGATACTGCCTGAAGAGGTTTATAAATAATAAATAGCAGGGCGGGAACAATTGTCCATGTGAAAGTGGAAAACTTTCCTAGCCTATAACAATAGAGTAAAATCGACTAGACTCTGGGCATTTTCCTTGCTGCTGCCTATGTGATATTCTGGGCAGCACAGAGAGAGAATTTTTCTCTTCCATATCTGAAGCTGCAGGGATGAAAGACAAAAGTGGTAGCTTCATTGTGGTCTTAAGAATCCTTACTGCAGTGAGGTTGGAGGGCAGGGAAGAGAAGAGGACAAAACTCCTTTTTCTTCCCAAAAGCTGGAAAGGAGGGGACTTGTGAACCTAGATATAGGCATTGATCAGCTCAGACCAGCATGAAAGTTGGGAGAGCTCATATTAGAGTCCAACAACAGTGGACAAGTTGGAAGTCTTATCTTCCTTCCCCAACCTCCATGCTCATGCTTTTAACTGCTAGGAGAGTGAGAAATACTAGAAAGGGATGGAGAGAGAAGTACTGGTTTGCAAAGTCTTCCATAAAAAATAGAAACATGCACATCGGGTTCCATGGCTATTCCAGGACACAGCAACTAGACCAAAAATAACGTTTTTTTTTCCTTCCCCAAAATAAACAAGGAGTCCTGTGGCACTTAAAGACTAACAAATATATTTATTCCATGAGCTTTAGTGCGAGAGAATCCCACTTTGTCAGCCGCTTTGAAGATGTTTTTTTCAGATCACAGTTTGGCTATGTTCACACGTAAACTGTTATTTTGAAATAAGTTATTTCTAAATGAGTTATTTCAAAATAAAGTCCTTATTTTGAAATAAGTTAATCTGAATTAAGGGAAAGCCTTCTTTTGAAACGGCTGTTATTTTGAAATGGTTATTTCAAAATAAGGCCGTTTGGACATGTTGTTTCGAAACAGTTCTTTCGAAACAATGGTGGTGTTTCGAAACAACGTGTCCAAAAGCTGTTGTTTCGAAACAGCTGTTTCAAAACAACAGCTATTTCAATTTCAAGCGAGGTTGTACTGTTTTAAAATAACGGATCCCTTTGTTTTGAAATAACAGAGCGTTGTGTGGACATAAGAAATTTTATTTCAAAACAACAGCTGTTGTTTTGAAATAAAATTCTCATCTGAACACAGCCTTTGGTTTGAAATACTGCCTTATAGAGTGATATTGGGTTCAAGAGCAGAGCTGGCTTGTTCTGGTTAGTCACAATATCCTAAGTATGGCACTTTGTTGCCAGAGAGAATTGTAACTGAAACTCTGGTTATAGCCTTGTGAAAGAAACTCCAGTATGGTGATACTGAAGCCTGAATGTGGGAAATGTCCTTCACATGACTAGCAGAATAAGGAAGCCACACATACTGGTATGCTTGGATGATATCGTTACTAGAGAAAGGGAACAAACTTGTCATACCTCAAATCTGGATGACTGATTTGAGTTTAACAAGATGTCCTACTACAAAATTTGGCATATAGCGATTGTACTGGGGTGGTGCTTTGGGTTTCTGGAGGAGTGAGGGGAATTAAGGACTCTGGAGCCTATGTTGGATGCATGTGATGCTGTAGCTCAGTTCTTCCATAACTTGCCAAGTTGTTCAGAAGAAGTAAAAGAAGAGGGAAGATGCACGTACAGAGACTGAAGTGGATCAAAGGAAAAGGTATACCCTGCAACAGTCAGTTAAAAAAAAAAAAAGGAAAAAAAAACCCCTCAGGTTTATTATCAAAAGAGAACAGTTACTTGTGTAAACATTTCTAATGACAAAGTGTGTGGGGAAGGAGAGGGATTTCCTAAGTCCCAGAATTTCTCATCACATATCATGTTTATAGCGTGTAAAATAGCTGAATGTATGAGACATGGCACGTTGACAAATTAAACCCTACCCTAGTTTTCTTTTTTCTTTTTTTTTTCCCCTCAAATCTACCCCCATGTGGTTGTTTAAAGTGAAATCATATTTGTATTTTTGTGGGTGTTTTGGCAGGGGGGGTAGGGGCTAGGTGTTATAAAAGTCAAATGCAGCTTAACATCACATCTGTTGTAACAATTATTTTCTGATTCTTTTAAGGCAGAACTTTCCTTCCTTATTCACATGTTGACCTTTTAGGTTTTATGTGCAGAAGAATGAGCCCCTCATAAAGAGGAAAGCTAGGCCTGTCTGTCTGTTGACATCTAACGTCATCTCAGCTCTTATATCACCGTAATAGCTGAGCACCTACCCAGAATTAAAAATAACCAGCAATATCAGTATTTTTCTTCCCTTCACGGGAGGACAAAGTTACTTGATGAGATTTGCTGGTTTTTTATGTATGTCCATTTTTATGTGCAAGTGTGGGAGGGCAGATACCCCGCACAGGTTAGGAAGCTACCCTAGGAGCAGCAGCCAGTGGACACTAATGGTGAGGCACCCAGTCAGGCCTGAAAGCCCTGTATGAAAGGGAATTGAAAAGCCATAACAGGGCAGTCCATCGAGGGAGCTCAGGGAGTAAAGAATGGCTGGCCAGCTAGCTGACAGTGTCAGCACTCAGGGTAACATAGTGGCTGCCTGTTGGGGCTCTGAAGCAGTCAGGGCCCTGATACAAGGGCGGAAGGAGTACTTGGACTGCAGGGAAGCAGCCAAGGGAACCTGTTGAGGAATTGGGGGAAGAGGCAGTGAAGAGGTGACTCTACACAGCGTCCCTGGGCCAGTGCCCAGAAAAGCGGGCAGATGTGGGTCCCTCCCAGCCTCTCCCGGACTGCTAGTGGAGTGGCGGTGAAATGACAAAGCTGGAACAGTAGAATCTCCTTGGAAAGAAATATGGACAGGTACTCAACTGCAAAAAAAAACAAAACAAAGGAGTCGTGTGGCACTTAAAGACTAACAGATTTATTTTTCGCATGAGCTTTCATGGGAGAAAATACCACTTCGTCAGATGCTTCGAAGATGGGTGAACTTATAGAATGGAATAAAAATAAATTCAAGAGGGTGTAAAGTGCCACACAACTCCTTGTTTTTTTTTTTTGTTTTTTTTTTTGCTGGACTAGACTAATACGGCTATCCCTTTGAAAACTCAACTGCAAGGCTCAGTAGCCAGACAAGGTGAGACAGAGCACAGGCTGCAGACTAATTCTCTACAATACCTTCAGGAGGCAGCTGTCAAGTTGTGAGTGCGGCTAGCCTGTCATAGTGAGGACCATACTGGCATTTACTCCCATTTAGTTTTGAATGTAGTCAAGTACTGGTTGTTCTTATTTTAGAAAGATTGGGAATCATAGAAGTGTTGAAAAACATGATGGAAAAGACTAAGCTGAGCGGGGCTATGCAGATGAAGTTGTCTTAGCTGCTCATGATGCCCTTGGAGTTTGGCCTGCGAGGCAGGAGCTGCACCATTTCAGTCTATTTCCATTCACCCTTCCAGCCTCTTGGAGATGGGGCAGGAATATTTGCAGATCAGCAATGTGAAAGAGGTGCAGCAGGATGAGAGGGGATGTATTCCCATCCAGCTGGGCTACAGGTGCTGTCTGAATAGCCTGCCTTGCAGTGAAGCCTGACTGGCAGGCATCTGGAATGCAGGAAGCTGACAGATGGCATTGGAGACTGTTTTCATAAACTAACATTTAACATCTAACTTACCTTTTCTAAGCAAGCTGACTGAGAAGACAGCAAAAAAAATATTGGGGAGTGGGTTTCTTTAGTAGCGGTCTATTTCATATTATAAAATGGTAGTAGATGCCCTCCTAAAATCATTGTCTTTTTTAATGGAGCTGTATGTGTTCTCTGCTATTCCATCATGTAAAAAGGATAAATATCAGTTACAACTGCTGGTTCAGATTGCCTTCCTTTCTATCTTCTGTTTGTGTGAAATGGGCTAGTCCTTGAAAAGATAGGCAACAATTCATTTGGGGGTTTATGGGTAGCTTATTGTTCGTGGTAGCCCATGGAGTTATTTTGTATATGGGTGAACTTTCTTTAAATTAAATGCTTCTTCACAGTAAGAGGTGCCCAGTTTAGACTTGTGTGTCAAAAAAAATTCTGTGGGTTGTGACTTTGCTTCCTCTATGCAAGAGAAGTCACATCTCGGCTGTGACCTCACTCTACAGTTGCTTATGGGACTTGGGGGATATAGCAAAGCCTTTTCTGTTGAATTTCTGTATAATTCCAAACAGTCTGAACTTTTCAAATCACTTGAGAAGTGCCCCAGATGGTGTGACATTCTGCTTCATGGGAAGATTTGTGAAGTATTCCCTTTGCATAAAATTCTAGTTAACTGTTTCATTGTGTTTTAAATGGGAGAACACCAAAGCCAAAAACTATTGACATTTTGGAGTGTGTTTATTTAACCTCCTAATACATGGGCTACATTTGTTGGAAAATATTATTCTTCCATTTGCAAATCTGCAGTAATTAATTCCCTTGAAAATACCTACTGCTGCACATGGGCAGTTCACAAGGCTGTTGACAGATCATAGTTTTGCATCATATGCTAACAAATTGATTGTTAAATTTCATAAGTAATTGATTTGTCTTCATTTCCAAATCTCATTCATTCATTAACATATTATGTATATTTTCAAACTGTGCACAGTTTCTGTTTGCATTACTTTATCTCGTCTAATAGTAGTAGATTCAGTACAGCACATATGATCTGAATAAGTTGCCATGGTGTAAGTGTTAGTGAAATGAGTTTGTGCGGTGTACAAGGTTGGAGATATTTTCTCCTGATGCACTCATGTCCTTGCTAATTCAGAGCACATTTTACAGTCATCAAATGCCAGTTGCTCCTCAGCATAGTAAGAACTTTTTACAAGCATGAGACTGTTTGCAGGGCACTACATTTTTGTGTATGCTGTGCTGGGGATAAGAAACAGTGACATTGTGCTGGGGTGGAGCATGTTTTGTGAAGGTCCCAATATGTACTTAAATTGTAATGGCAGAACATATTAGCTCACTTGGTGCAGCATAAGTTGCTAGCTGAAGATGTTTTAAACAGGCATGGGGTAAATTTTCAATACACCGTACAAGTTTTTAGCTGTATGGTGTTTACAGAAATGTCAAATAGGAGTTGTACGAGTAAAGCAAGCTGCCTCATAATGTGAACACCAGAAATGAACATGACAGAGAATCCTGCTTTGCTGATGACATTTTTGTTGCTGTTTACCTGTAACTATATGAAGAATAGTAGCAGAACAATAGCTTAAAATGCACAGTATTTTATAGGGATCATAACCTGGGCTAATGCAGATCACACCCAGTTGCAATTAGATTGGTGAAATCAAGGTCATAGTCCTGCTACCCACTAAAACTATTTGTTATAAAGCAAGGCTTTAGTATAAGATGCGTGGTGGGAATTGTTGTGTATCCTGAAAATTCAGATACTGCACAGTGAGATAGTCCTAAAAAAGCACTGCACCTTGGATTTGCCCTTGGTGACTCAGATTCACAATCGTAGGATGAAAATTTCCAGTGGGGTAGCTGTGTTGGTCTGTGTACAGCAAAAACAATAGTCCTGCGACACCTTAAAGATTAGGTCCCAGAGGACTCTCATTGTTTTAATCATAGGATGACTGTTGTTCTGCTAATATGAAATAAATAAGTGATGTCTATTCAGATCTTGATTGTCGTGTCCACACGATGACTGATCCTAGTTTGCCCATTGTTATCAGTCTCATTGGAGAGAAGAGTGACTTATTGGATATGGATCCAGAACTATCCTCGCAGTACAAAAGACGGTCCTTTCAGAACAGAAATGAGGCTCTATAGTTTTCTCCACTGACGCTGCTCTGTGGATAAATACAGGACTTCGTTTTTCAGGGCTATAAACCTGGCATCATTTCCAAATATTAAACTAAAAATAAAAGAGTCTGCCACTAGGCATTTAGCCAGGGAATTTGGGTAAGTGTTCCGACTTTTATTACTTGCACTTTTTTTTACCGCTGTAACTAATTCTTTTGATGGGATAATCCAGAGATTCATAATTTTAGGGATGCTCTAGAATCTTAATTACTTTTCGTTAAAAAAAACAAATAACTTTCAGTAAAATGATGTTATTTCAAAAATAAAAACCTCATTAAAAAGAGACAGGAATAATTCTCTCTCTTGTATAAAACCCAATTAAATGCCTTTACAATTAAAAATTCACAGTATTTTATAGTTTCATAGTCTAGAATCCTGTTTTTAATTAATTGAGCTGACAGGTTTAGGTACAGGGTACATATTTTGCCTCTGGTAGTTATTGTATAATTAGCATTAATGAAGGATATTAAAATGTGGTTAGATAGACTATATCCAGGTTCATATGTGGGCTCATTCTGTCTTATTGTGTTCCTTACTTCAGACTGTATTGTTTTATGCAGTGTTCACTTACCTTATAAATTTAAAGAACAACTGAAAGTAACAATGTGGGGTATTCTTTTTTTTGTCATTTGTGTATTGAGAATTCTCAATGCAGGGTCTTGTCATGTGGTCATTGCCAAGTAACAACGACAAAATGTATGTTAATGTACTTCAAAAATTAGCTTTTTTATTTCTGAGGAAAAAGATGGCTTGTATCTGGGACAGTAATTCGTAAATTAAATCGCCAGATAAATATGAAAAAATGAGCAAATGCATATTCACAGTGTAAGCAGAAACTAAATTAAGCACTGTCCCTTGATTTTTACATGCTGAAGAACTGCTGAAATTAATGAAAGTTGGTTAATGGTGTATCCATGATAAATGTACACTATGCTAACCCCTGCCCCTTGTCCCCAGCAGGTGCATAGCACTAGAAAGACAGTGTGTATGTTTAACAGGCCATTCACTGCCTTACTGAGAGGGTAGAGGCATGGGTTGGCCAGCGAATCTCTGGTTAGATAGATAGAGGAGCCAGAGGCCTCTGTCAGGTGATGAGCAGAGACAATACCTACAACGTGTGTGTTGGAGTAGCGGTATTCCTGAGCAGCCGTGGGGTGATCTGCACCTTGGGGAGAGTGCTGTTTCTGACACCGGTGGAACTCCACTGAGTCATGTCAGCCAACTTGGAATTAGTGGCAGATGAGAGAGGTTGACCCATTAGCCGTAATTCTGAATGAGTTATAAGTGCCTTATGTAAATCAAATAATTATGAAAGAACAGCGCAAGGATCAATTGTTCTTAATGTTTAAGTGCTCAATGTTTCCTGTTTAGTTTTTATTTGTACGTTTCAATGGATTTTTTGCATACTACTTTGTGACTTGCTTTCCTGTCCTTCACTTAGTCAGGATATGCACGCATATCTGAGGGCAGCATTTGCCCTGCAATATAGATCCACATATTTCAAGCTAAGGGACCTTTGAGCCAATGAACAGGCACACACTGGTGAAGTACCGTGGTTTCCACTGTTTACACACTGTAGTATTATACTGCTGTCTAAAAAGACATATATGAAGTGATAGTGAATTGTCTAATACTTTATTTATATGATACATCCTAAGATCTGTGATTGTGTATTCCTTTTGACACTTTCATTTTTTGTGTGTGCAACTAAACTGAACTCAGAAATCAATACTAGCAATGCAATTGAGTTCTGTGAAGTTGCAGTTCAGGTCTGGAGCAAATTATGCGTGCAAAAAGGAGGTTTGCCTTTTGAAAATCTGGTCTGATATTTCTGTGTATGTACCCTGGATCAGCCATCCTTTTGTTTTTTCCATCCATTCCTTCTGGATGGAGTGGGTGGAACACAGGATAAACTTTGACCAAGGTTACTTGGACAAAAACATGAAGACACGTTTTTCAAACACTGTCCCTTATGCATAATCAGTATGTCCTCAATTTCTTTAGCAAATGTAAAATACAGGAGCAAATTAAATAAGGCAAGTTGCACCTGGCAAAGGACAGCAGAAGCCCAGCCCTTTAGAAAATGTACTTCATAAAGCTTCCACGTGTTTCAATATCCTCTGTAGATTTCTGCAAAGCTTCTGTGAGAATGAGCCAAAAGATAAATATGAGACTGTTGACCATTGATTAAACAGCGTTAAGTTACTGTTTCAGAACTGTCATAGTGAATTGTACTTACTATACATTTTCTACTTATCTGAGTTTCTAGTTGAAATTTATTTTTAAATAAAGATTTTAACCTTCTATATCTGTACCTATATCTATATCTGATCATTGCTGCTAATCTGAGTATTGTCACATTAAGCTAATACCCGTCACCTTTTTTTTTTCAATTCCCCCAAAAGCCTTTTTAAAAGATTAGGCTAACATATAGAAGATGGTATTTTCAACAGTGCTCACAAGGTGTGTAATGCCTATGCTTCTTTCAGACTCAGTCTTAATTTTTGACATTTCTTGTTCCTGTATTGCCTCTTTTTATTGCCAGTGCTGAGACACATGTGCTCCTGTTGCTGCAGCAGTCTAGAAAAGCAGTGCTCACTGGCTTGTCCACTTGTACTCTCTTGGTACATAAGGGCGCATGGCCCACAGCCCTCTCATCAGGAGAAAGTGGGTACCTGAAGCAGCCTATGGACCACTCTTTCTTCTCTTTCTCTATATTCATGCTTTGTTTGTTCTACTGTAAATAACACACTTTTCTGTTGGCTAGCTGTTTATAAAATTACAACTTTTTGGCTTGACTTTGCCTGTTTGGCAGTCAAGTACATGGTGTGACTAACACAGATAAAACCTGGCTTTTAAAAGGGGCCATAATATCCCTGCATTCAGTGTGCCTGATTTGCCATAGTGAAGGTTACTTACGGGTAGAGTGTTCAACTTGTGTAACTCATAGACTTTAAGGTCAGAAGATACGTTTATGCTCATCTAGTCTGACCTCCTGAACAACACAGGCCACAGAACCATGTTCACTCACTTCTACTGTAGACCCATAACTGACGGCTGAGATTCTGAAGTGCTCAAATAATGGCTTAAAGGCTTCAAGGAACAGAGAATTCACTAGAGAGTAATTTTGGGCATATTCAGGCCCAGAACATGGGGTAGAATTCTTGCTGTTAGAAAAATTATGTCTTGTAGATTCAGCCTGTCAAATCTGAGCTTTTGGGATCAAATATCTCCTTGCTGGTGTCCACTGTATCAGATTCAAAGGCTGCCAATTCTTCCAAAGAGAAAGTTGAATCCATGAATGCCACAGTCTTCTCAAGTGACAAAGATAGTCAGGTAACACTTGAGTCAGTTGAGGGGAGAGGGAACAGATTCCTTCACCTTCGCTGAGGCATTCAGTAAGAGGGAAGAAGGAGAAGAAACAGGTCCTTGATCTTGTAATTTGGATTTTAGAGGCCACAAGAGGCACAGAGACTGGAGAAGAGGGGAGGTTCTTCAGTGGTCAAAGTTGAGGAGAAAGAAGTGTTTCGTTCAGTACTTACATTAATTTTTATTGTGTTTTTGGAGGCAATGGCATTGTGGAGAGATAGGGATGATCATTCAGCTGTCCATTATTGTCAGTTTAGAAAGGTAGGATCTCTCTTGGTAAGAAGAGCCAGATACATTTGGCTCTAAGTTCCTTTGAGGTAGGGTCCTTTTGAGATGGGTCAGATGACTCAGCTCAAGGAGATCTATGTCTCAGGAGTCTCCTGTGGGCCTTTCGCTATTAATCCACCAGAAGTGACAATCTCCTAGATCTACTACTTGAAGAGTTTCTAGGAAGACATTCTTTTCTTGGGTGCCAATTCCTGGGGCTTCTTTAGCAAAGTACTTCATGCATTTTTCCTATGTAGCCAATGGACATGGACATTCTGGCCTTATTTCTCAGTAAATATTCTTATTTTGCCAACAGATCACTATTAAGATCCCTCACTTCAGAAATAGATAGGAGCTGGATGTCCAGCTGGGTGGACAGTCTTTGGGAATGACTGCTTTAAGGGAATAAAACCTATTATTTTGATTATAGTGATGATCAGGAAGAGATCTCTTTTGAGCATGATGGTAAGGCCAACTGTACCACCATTTCATCTTACTCATAATCACCAAGTGGCTTAGTGAGCTCTTCTACAACATGTGGGCCGGAATTAACTCCACTGGTCTAGACTTTACTATCCTTCTTCCTGACATCTGGAGGATCAGTTGAATCTGTCTGTGCCTGTCAATCATCCATCTAGTGTCTGTTATTTTTCTTACGATTCTAAACCCAGGGTTTAGATAATGGACTTGGAGAAGCAAAGTATTTGAGCTTCAGTTGATTGGCTGTTGCAGTATGACCTGATCCCATGTCTTACACTTCCCTGTATTTATTTTTGTCTCATTCTGTAAGTTTCTCCTCTTCAAAGCATCAGATGAAGTGGGATTTTCTCCCACGAAAGCTCATGTGATAAATAAATCTGTTAGTCTTTAAGTGCCACAAGACTACTTGCTTTGTTGGCTTTACTAGACTAACATGGCTGCCCCTGTGGAAGTTGGCTACCTTTGTCTGTTTTTCTTTTTCCAGTGGGAGTTCTGAGACTGTAAGAAGGTGGAATAAATCACAATAACAATGCACTTAAATCTTTGTACTTTTTTATTTACTTGATTTGGTTTCATTTTTTACTATCAGCATATCTTGTTGATTATTCAGGCCACTCCATGTGCTGATATGCAATGCTGCTCTTTTTGGTGCTCCGTGGTCCTTGACAGAAGATGATCTAGAGTCCACCTTCCAGGTGAATCACTTGGGTCATTTTTACCTTGTCCGACTTCTTGAAGATGTTCTACGTCGCTCATCTCCAGCAAGAGTTGTGGTGCTTTCATCAGAATCACACAGGTTGGTTAAAATCTCAATATGGTCTTGATTTATCTGCTGTTATCCTTTTCTGTAATCTTTGGGATGAAACTACCACACTAAACCCACCAAATTTTAAAAATAAAAATATCACTCTTATAGTGCTTACTCTTAATTGAATACTCCATTTTTAAAGTCAGTAGGGTTACGCACATATGGGATCTGGCTTGTGGAGTCTATGTGCCTACAAGTTTCCTAATACTTCATATGTCCGTCTTGGTCATTCTTCGTATGAATGCAGATTTTTTCACTGCACTTCAGGCCAATCATTGATTTTGCTAGGAGATGGAATAATAATTGATTAAATGTGAATAGCATGACCTTTATTGATTTGTCATTCAACAACTTCAACATCTTACCAAGAAAAATGTGTAGTTATTCTAGCAGGAAAAACAATGCAATTAAAGACTGCTAGATGAAATCCAATTGTTTTATAATGAGAAATTAGGGAATTCAATGCAGAGATTAGCTGTATAATTGTAGGAAGGGAAGTTCATCAGTTAGTCTATATTAGAAATCTGGCTGTGCCTCTCTTGGTTAAATTTTTAATTAAAATATCCAATGGTCTCTCTCTTCTATTTCCTTTAGGAGTACAATTTGGCAAAATGCACAGTATGAAGTTTCATCTTATTTCAGACCTGTTCGCAATGATTTTAGAACATTTTTAATAATTGAAGAGGAGGAGGTTTTTAAAAAGAATACGGTTACTCCTTGAACTAGACTGTGGCCCAAGTTTTAAAGGTAGCTAGGAGTACTGCACTCAAGATTGTAAAAGGCAGCTGATTCAGAAGCCTAAATTGTTCTTTCAAAAATGATCTACGTAATAACGAATCTGAATCCCATCTTCTGTCAGTGGGATTTTTGTGTGGCAGTGCCCAAAAATACCTCAAGCCCAGTTCTAAATTTTTCTGCATCCAAAGCACATACTGGTTTCAGATTTAGTTTAGGAAGGTCACGGATCACAGAATTAAGCCTCTCATGGGCTGATTTAACAACATTATTGTTGATTTCTGCTTCACTTTTTTGGTGGCATGCAAGTGATACAGCAGAGCGAGAAAATAAATGTGCAGTGAATTTTATTTATTTATTTATTTATTTCTACAGTGTTTTAAGAGACCCAGAATGAAGCTTATTTTTTTAATCATGTTTCCATAGAATGTAACCCTGGAGACCTGGTAGAGAGAGACCAGCCAAGGGTCAGGCTGAAATCTTTATCACTTCCAAACAGAGGGGCTTATGGTATAAATGA
Source organism: Podocnemis expansa (assembly GCA_007922195.1). NCBI lineage: Eukaryota > Metazoa > Chordata > Testudines > Podocnemididae > Podocnemis > Podocnemis expansa. The sequence goes on from ML682028.1 coordinate 12,181,826, forward strand.
CACACTGAAGAGAGATTTACTTTTACCATTTTAAATTTATGAGGGCTGAAATGAAAGGAAGCAATAGAAAATGCCAGTAGTAACCCTCCTTGGTGTTAAAAGACATGAAGCATCTAGTAATTAGGTGGTAACAAAATCTGGACATCCTTATCTTTGCAAATCACACCAGGTTAGTGAAAGCAAGGAGCAGAGTCCTGTTAGGAAAGAGCGAGGCTACTGTGGGGCAGGCAAGATAGCTCTAGAAATAAATCTGCCAACTCTAATCACTTGCCAGATGTGGAGGGCACAATGGGATATGTATAAATGAGCTGTTATTTAATGGGAGATTATGTTGAGTTGTCAGCTGCTTGTTTCCCTTTGTAAGCTTGTGTCTCAAATAGTGTTTTAAATGATGTCTTCGGTTTTTTTCCTCTTTAAGTGCCATGTGGAATGAAAGCTCATATCTTTACACATCTTTGTCTTCATTTTGAAAAACAAGATTCTTTTTAATGTCCTTATCGCTAACTGAATGAGATCAGCAAAGTTTTATGGAGACCTATCCCAACATAAGTACTAGTGCATGTCAGAACATTATCAGTAATCCAACCTATTGCTTTTGGTTTTTTAGGGCTTCATATTTTGTGCCTTAAATCATATTTAAACATTTAAAATAATAAAGAAATAAAATAAATGACTGTTTTTTAGCAGTTCTACAATAAGCTGATGCAGAGAGCTAGTTGAGGGAGTAGGTCTTAATTACAGGTAGTACTTTCCAACTTACTTGAGAACTCTGAGCCTTAAACCATGTTGCAAAACAGAAGTGTTGGTATCTAATTACTTAATAAACCCTGGCTGAATCTTTTTGTTGGAGTCAAGACTCCCTGTTTGGGGGAAAATAAAGTCCTATGTTTGCAGAAATTACTATGCTAGACTGCTCTGAGGCAAAACATTTATTTGCCCCTCTGGTCCTTTGCTCTATTTTATTTACTTATGTGTATTCACTACAAATGAATTGAGTTTAATGTCATCTTATGAATAGTTTAAGTACAGCATACTAAAATAAGAAGAATAAGCAAGCTGACTTCCTTCTTGTATTTATTTCTGTCGTTACTTGGGTTGTCCACCAAAGACGGCGGGGTGTTGGTGTAAGACTGACTCACAGGATGAAAATGTGTCATGGAATTACTGTCGTGTTTTTGCTGACCTAGATAAAACACCATACTTGTGTAATATCTCTCTGTTTTAGACAGTTACTAAGGGCCTAATTCTGCTACTCTTACTTGTGTTGAGCAGTAGCTTACGGTTGGAGTAGTTCTACTGATTTCAGAATTGTGCCCTAAATAAAGTTGAAAGTTACGAAAGTGATCCTGATAATGACTGGGCATTCTCAACTCCTATAGACCCTTGTAGGCCTTTCATCTATGTATAGTCCTGTTTTTGACCCAACATAATGGTTAACTAAAAAAACTAGTCTGTTGTTTAATATGGAGCATATAAAACAAAATCAGAAAAAGCGCTTTACATATTTTTAACAATGTGCACCACAAGTATATTTATTCCTCCTTTTCCCAGCTGATTCTGAAAGCTATACATATTTAAGTGAGTTTGCTAAATCCTTTTTTAAGCAGCCTCCTGTGTGGAGCATAGTTTTGAAACAAACAGTGATATTTATTTCTCCTTCATAATGTGTACTGGTAATTTAATAAACGAAAAATGTAAGGATGGAAAGATAACTATCTAGACAATAATTTCTTCATGTAAATGTCTTTAGTACACTCACTACTATGTTATTATTTAAAAAGAAAGAAAAAGAAACAGCTGGTGTTTAATGACTCTGTCAGACCCAATTAAAAAACATCAACTAGTTACTTTGATTTGTGTTTAGCCATGCCATGGGTATACTTAAAAACATTATATTCTGCCAGAACTCATTTTGGCTTTGTTTATATTTATCTTTTAAACATATAAGATTTGATGGCAAGTTACCAAGGCTATAACCCCTTTATAATCATCAATTTTTAATCTAAAAAGAGTTTTAGGGAGGCAGCAAGAGTCATCTGTAGTTACTTCAACATTTAAAGTAAAATATGCAGTACTTGAGCATTAGATAAAATAATCGAGGAGAAAATAGTGAATGATGAATACTGTATTACTCTGCTTTGAAAAGCAGAAATAATTTATTCTAAAATATTTATAGATACATAATCATGTGAATCTTCAAAAACAAAACTCAAAAGAGCTGTCTGTGTTCTTGTGTGCAAAAGAATGTCGTTCATAGGGTAGAAACTGTAGCTTTTAAATACTAAAAACCTGTTTAAACTATTTTTATTTTGTTAAATCCATGCTGTCTTTTGCTTCTGATGTGAATTTGTTTAATAATTTTACTCCCATATAAGATGAAGTTATATATAAGGGAACACCCAATTTCTATTAGATATTAAGACGCTGTGAAGTAAGTTGTAGTCATGTGTTGATTGTAGTCCAAATTTTGCTCTTGCAGCATGTTGGGACTTCTATGGAGTTGTGCTGCTTTAAATGAGAGCAGAATTTAGCCCAGAATGTCTATAGCATGTCTACTGTGTTTTAGATTTTCAGAAATTAAAGATTCATCAGGAAAACTTGACTTCTGCCTGCTTTCTCCATCTAAGAAAGAGTTCTGGGCTATGGTGGCCTACAACCGTTCCAAGCTCTGCAATATACTATTCTCAAATGAGCTAAATCGCCACCTTTCTTCCCATGGGGTGACATCTAATGCAGTGCATCCTGGAAATATGATCTACTCATCCATTCATCGCAACTGGTGGGTGTATACCCTGTTGTTTACCTTGGCTCGGCCTTTCACCAAATCCATGGTAAGTCAATGCCTTGCAGCATTTTACACATCTTCAGTTTTTAAATCATGGGAGCAGAGTTATAAAAATCCAGATGTACGTATTTGCTTTCACTTTTTGTTTCTTATAAATGCAAGCGTGATTTTAATGGTGGTCATGCTGTCAAATGTGTGAGTTTTCTAGTAAAGTTTCCTAAAACTGCTTCAGATTCATTTGAGCAATCTAAATTGATACTTAGTGTTGGAATGCCTGATTTCCATGTCAGCTGCACATTTTAGGTGTGGGATGTTTTGAGGTAGTACAGAGCTTCAGCACATATTTAAAGAATTTAAAAAGTTGTTTTGAAGTTTTGATTAAGTGCCTGCACAGGTACATTTGGTTAGACTATACAGGTACTGGGATGAGAGAACCTTGCTAATGGTGTCATTGATGGGTGAGGGAAAGCATTTTCAGTGTATACCTTCTTTTTCAGAGGCTTATATTTTCTTGGCGAAGATCTTCTTATCCTTATCCTTATGCAAAAGGCACCGTTTTCCTTTCTATTTTTGTTTTTACCTGGGGAGTGGGGGAAGAGAGTTTGTGTTTGCATGTGTTGGTGGCAGTTTGATATGTTGATTAATATATGCTGGCTAGCATATAAATTGTAGATCATAATAACAGTATCTGTTATCCAAGTACTAGGAAACATTGCCTATATTTCTCTAGTTTTAGCTGATTCCCTGAAGCATTGAAGAGAAGAGTTCTAATATAAACCTTTTCTTTATTTGCTGTTACTTGCTGTGACAAGTAATTAGGCCACTCTTCATGCAGTCAGGTTATTTTAAGTGTCCATTTTAAGGAATGGTGTTGCAGTTCTCTAACTATACTTCTGGATGCTCTTAAATAACTTTCTTAAACTTAGGGCATATCTATAGAGCCCTGCAAATCCACAGATATCCACAGATATCCGCGTCCACAGATGCAACATGGATATCCGCGGACCATTTCTTGCGGATGCAGTTCGGATACGGATCCACGTATTTGTATCCATTCAGGGCTCTGCATATCTACACGGGGGGTGAGATTTAAAGTTGCCATTCAGCTGCCGAATTAATAAAATTGGAGGAGCATGGTCCGACCACACTCCTTGCTCCAGGTTCTTGCGTCTTCATTGCTTGCCATTAGGTTGAATTTAAAAGTGTTGCACTGTGGGATGGCTATCCGCAGTGAATCAAAGCACTGTGGTTTGTGGGAAGCCAGCAGTCCTCCTGTGATTCAGTGTTCTCCTATTTGCTGTTGATAGAGCCAAGCTGCAGCAGACCAGGAACAACAGAACATGGAATTCTGGGATAGATCCCAGAGGCTAGTAACATCACATTAACGTGCTCTCTGTCTACACTGATGTTAACTCAAATTATCAAAGTTGACCAAAACACTATACCTCCTGTGGGGCTGGACTCATGACTCCGACCTAAAAGGTCACTTAGTTCACCTTTATAGCTGCATCAGTGTAGATGCAGGCTGTGGAGGGTCAGTGTAAGTGGCATTATGTTGACCTGTTCTATCAGTGTAGACCAGACCTTAGTCTGTCTTTGAAACATTAGGCTTTTACAGATATACATTTTTAATTATGGCTCTACATGGATTATCATATGGAAAGTAATGCCCCCCCCCCCATCGAAACCTCTCTTTTTTCGGCTGCCAACAGTGTAATAATGAGTAATATATTGTATTAGTGCTGGTTGTGGTGACCCCTTCTGGTGATTCACAGGAAGTTTGCTCGTGGTGTACTGTTAAAATTTGTTAATTCGTGATGTACTGTTAAAAGTTGTTAATATAGTGATTCTGATCCATGTTTATACTTCTAAGAGTAGCAGAAATTGAGCTTAGATTCTTTCCCACTGCCCATTACTTTTCCCAAATGAAAAGATAGGGAAATTAGTTATAAATTACTAATTAGTGGTTAGTTATATCTGTCATTCAAAACCACTTCTATTAGACACTCATCCAATTAAAATTCATTCAAGTCAATATATTTATCATAAGAATTAAACTTGGATACAGAATGCAACTAGTGTTAGCATACAGGATCTTGTCAATATACAAGTGGCATGTAAAAATAGAAGCAGAGCTCTATTATCACATGCTCACTATAAACTTATGTAGAACCAAATCTTTTTGTTGGCAGGTAATAGAGCAGAAAGAATATCATGTGTTAGGGTTGCAGGAGCTTAACAGATGTTTTAGTGAACTACATTTTCAAATCCTTTTACATGAAGAAAGGGCTAGAGTTTGGAGAAATTCTGAGACGATTGGGTTACGTTTCCTGTTTCAGTGTAAAGCCAGCCATTGTAGTAGAGTTTTAACAGATGTGGTACTCCCTTTTTAATGGATGGGAATAAAACACTGGTGTGTTGCAGAGTTATAAATTATGGCTAGAAAAACACAAGATGTCAGTGTCTTAACCTCAGCTAGCCATAGTAGTGTATTTCTGCCCTTGAATAACCTGCCACAGAGAGATATATAGTTGAAAGTTTTTAAATTTCTGAGAGGTTGACAAATGTAGATGTATGTATTTTCTTGGAAAATATTAGCATTTTAGAATGGTGAAAAACCTATTAAAATATTTGCTATGGAGAAATATAAAGAATGATTTTTAGCTTTTCTGTGATGGAAAACTGAAAATATGATACTAGGTTCAAGATACAACATGATCATTATGGATGAACTGCTGCCTCCAGATCAAAGCCCAAGTAGCTGGGCTGGGCACTTCAGGCTTGCCCAGAGTCTTGGAGGTGAGGGGAGGAAAGGCCTCCTTGAAGCCATCCAACAGCAACAAAGCTTCTTCCCAGAAGAAACTGAACCTTCTAGGCTATAGTAGCCCAGTCATGGTTGCCACACTTTCCTCTGCAGGCGGAAGTGGTAGATCTGTTGGATTTTTCAACACCCATGGTTTTGTTATCTACTTTAATTTACAAAGTACCCCACGTATTTGGGGAGGGATCTCATGAAGAGCTCAGTTTCATGTTTCACAGTCAGGCTTCTGGTATTTATCCCCACCCACATTTGCAATGGAACTGAAATGGCTCTTTTTCCGTCAAGGTCCTCCATTCTCATGGCAGAGGAGGGGAGGGTATTCCCCCCGTAAACAGTATCATACTTTTATTTTAATGGAAAAATGTGGAACGACTTAGCTACTATACATGTTGGTATACAGTTAACCTGTGATAAATATACTGTATATTTGCAATACTTGCCATACAATGAAATTAAAATATTTTTCATTCTGGTTTTAACCTTTATTATATCAACTATTGCCTTTTACTGTGACTATTATATGGAGATATGGAAGTAGAAGAAATAGTGCCCAGCACTGTTAATACCTTCCACTGGACAAGCATAAAAATTAATTAGGTATTCTCATCTGCCTATTAGGATGTGCTCATTGCCACTCCCTTCTCTAGTTTGTGGTGAAACCCCTCATACATTATAAATTGCTGCAGAAGAAGATAGAATGGGAAGTGTGTTAGTCAAAAATATGTCCATATCTGCAAATATTAGGTGCTGTTTGTAAACCCAGAGGGCACAGCTCTAAGAGAGCCTGGGAAAGAGAGCAAAACTGTGTTAAATACAAAAGATTACAGGATCATAATGCTCAGTGAAGCAAAAGGAAGGCATGGCCATTCTTATGTTGAAAGATCACCTCTTAAAACCAAATACAGCATGAACCAGGTGACTCCAACAGTCCCAGGTCTGTTTTATTGCTTAGCCTTCCGGATATAGCCAAGTCTCACGGACTAGGAATGGGTTAATACCCGTAATGAGACTTAGTTACTCCCAGGTCATATCTGAAAGGGCTGGATTTTACTGAAAACCTTGGATATGAAACATTCCCTTTTCTCCCAACCAACCAGATTGGCTGACACACCACCTTGCCCAAATTAAAAACGATGGCTGTTTAGGGGCTTCCTGTAAAGATTACTTGTTATCCTGTCCACTGAAATAAATTGTATCATATTAAGTTAAGCAGCCACCCTCCTCATTTAAAAAAATAAAATCAATATTCTCACTGCACACAAGAAAATAAGTCTTTAGTGCAAAAGCCAAATACCAGGTTATTATTGAAACTGAAATGTCGCTTATCAAATGACACTATCCCATATATTAGAGCTTCCTTTAGCAATAGATAGTAGCAGGATGGCCCAATCTTGTTTGGCATCTCTGTGTAAGACCTCTGCTATATGGCTCAAGGACAGAGCCTGTCTGGTCAAACACTCTGTTATTAAACAAGTTTTGCCTACATCTCTTTGGTCTAATACTTTTCTCTCCTCTCCTGGAGAACACAGGATTGATACCTCAGCTGCCCTTCATGGACAGAGAAGTGGGTAGGCCAATGTATTACTTGAACACAGAGATTGCCTTTTAATTGTTTAAAATGTTGTCTTTGCAAGTAGATAGTGTTACAGTAGTAGTCTTTGCGCTTATTATTGAGAATATGTAAGGAATACTCAGTGAAAATCTGACCTCACTAAAGTCAAGGGTAGTTTTGTCCACTCAGTCTCCCCTCCCCATCTTTCTGACTGGTACAAAATATGTTCTGCTCTATTAAAAATCAATTCAGTACTACTTTGTTATTGTGTACGATTGCTGAGTCTGTGGTTATGAACAACTTAGCTCAGTGTTTGCTTAACAAGAAAAGGGAAATCATAAAACATTTCTCTTGTGTAGCTTATGTTAAACCACTATTCATCGGGAAGGGTTTCTCAGCAGGCAGTGAGACACTTAGCTGGAGAATATGAAATCCCTGAAAAAAGGTGAGAATAACAATGCAATGTAAAACATGCACTAAAACCCTTTCGATTTATTTCTGGCTCATGAGAGATGTACAAAACAGTGAAATAAATAAATATATGTGTTGGTTCTTCTTGGTTCATAAGTAGTAGATTCTGCTTACCACTAATTAATCACGAAAATTCAGCAGTGAGATCCTTCTGTATAAATGGCCAGACAATTCTGAATGTTTAGAAGCCCCTTTTAGAGATTATTACCAGGGTTATTTTTTTCTTCAGTTATTTTTGGATGAATTAATTTGGCGCTTATGAAATTGAGTCACTCTTAGCACAGCAAAGAGGTAGCTAAGACCTAAACCAGAGCTGGCATATTGCCAAAAGTACCTTGCTTTTAACTTATTAGCACCCCACCATCCCACTTCTCTAGACTTGGCCTCCCTCAGTCAGAAACTGCCAGGCGAGCTAACTTGTGTTGCATTAGTGAGACAGACGGACATCCACACAGTGCTAACATCAACTCACAAAAATAATTATACGCTTGTTACTGAAGCAGGATTTCAAGGAGGCACCACAGGTGTGTCTCACCTTTAATGTATTTGTTTTCACATCACTCTTCTGAGGCAGGAAAGTTTTACAAATGGGGAGCTAAGTCCCAGAGAAAGGAAGAGGACCTGGCCAAGGTCATACAAAAAGTCTGGGGGGGAGCTGGGTATTGGAGTCAAGGATCCTGATTCCAGCCCACCACCTTAATCATCTGATCATTACTTTTCCTCTGGTAACAAGACCATAAGAGAGAGAATATTTTCATAGAACAGATATCTGTCATCAAAAGCATAATTAATATGTTATAGGACATTTATAATGATCCATTACCCACATTCTGAGAAGACTATCAAAACCACACACAGGAATCAGACTTCAATTTGAGCCAAGAAAGAGTTGTTCAAAACCTTTTCTAAAAAGTTAAGTTTTAAAGCTCATTTGATTTTTAACTTTTCAGAGAGAGTTACAACTCTTAGGGTATGTTCACACAGGGCTTTTATTTCAAAACAACCCTGGTTGTTTCGAAATAAAAGTCCCTATGTCCAAGTGACATTTTCTTGTTTGGAAAGGAGGGAGCTCCTCGTTTTGAAACAAGAGCCTCCTTTTGAAACAGCTTAAACCCACTTTGCTTTCAAAAGGAGGGTTATGCCATTTGGACATGTTACTTTGAAACAAAGTGTGTTTTGAAATAACAAGGACCTTCCCCCCAGGGTGCATAGCACCCTGGGGGGAATGGTCCCAACCCCCCAGCAACCTGGCCAGGGATCTGCACCCTGTGCAGGGTGCTGAGTGGGGTGCAGGGGGTCGGAGGGTGCCCCAGCCTGCTTCCCCCCACTTCCCCTTGCTGGGAGCAGGAGGGGATGGGAGCCTCAGCCCCCTTTGCCCTCCTACCCCCAGCAAGGAGACAGGGGGAAGCCGGCTGGGGCTGTCCCCAAGCCTGGAGCACCCCGCCCCCAGGCTTTCTCTGCCCCCCCCCCCGCGGCCCCTGCCCAGTGCAGGGGGGCTTCCTCCCCCCCGCCCTGCGGCTGCTGCTGGGCGTTGGGGGTTTCCCCGGAGTCACACTGGGGAAGCCCCCCACCGTGCCAGGCAGCAGCCACAGGGGGGTGGAGGAAGCCCCCCTTGCACTGGGTAGGGGTAGCGGGGGGGTGGAGGAAGCCCACCCGTGCCGGGCAGGAGGGGGGGCAGGGGAATCCCAGGGGCGGGGCCTCCGGGCCCAGTACAGAGCCTCCTTCCCCCCTCCCCTCTCCTATTTTGAAACAGCACGTCACACTGGACATGCTATTTCGATTCCCTCCTTTTCCCTTATTTCGAAAACACTTTTTTAATTTCAAAATAAGACTTGTTTCGAAACAAGCACTTTGTGTGTGAACATAGCCTTAGAGCGTGCTTCTAGCTAATATTTTCCAAGCAGCCAAACTGTCATTCTGAGAAGCAGGAATTGAGAATACGATGAGAAGTGAAAGAGCTAATTGTATCACAACATGATGCCTTCCAAAGGCCTATATTTAAAATAAAATTAAGGCACAGACAGACAAACACTTAAATTGTTTTGGTAACTGTCTTCCAAAAATTTTTCAAGAAATTAATTTAGTTATCTGGCTGTCAAGTGAAGGGAAAGTCAACAAGACGATAAATGACATGTCATGTAAAAAACATAAATCAGTTTTTCATGAAGGCATACTTATTGCATTCACCTACCAAAGGATATTTAAATGAAATTAAAAAGTTCCCAGATTTCTAATATATATCGTAGTGAGAATACTAAGAAAATATTATATAGCCCTCTACATTGAATGTATTGTCTTTTTTGGTGGGTGGGTGTATAATACAAATATCCTTTAAAAAGTGATTTAACTCTAAAAGAGAGGACTTTCTAACTCAGATTACTTGGATGCACTTATTGTTTACCCTAAGCCAGAAGGGATTTCTTTCTAAACTTCAAATAAATAAGATGTCGACCTGCAAAAACACTATATGTTCTGTAAAATAATTTTGGCTTCTTAAGGAATATTTGACTTTTTCAGAATGTAAGTCATTAAAGGGAATTAATCCTATGAAACTGATTGGAGAAATGTTTAAAGCAGCATGGCACCTGTACAAAAACAGTATAAGGGGAAATAAAAAGACCAAGGTGTGGTAAAGCATCTCAGATACCCAGGGAGGCCTACAGGAAATATTAATGTCATTAAATAGAATATCCTGCATTTAGGAAATAATCTTTAAATTATTTTTCTATAAGGAAAACTAAGCTGACTTTATAAAATATGCTATCTAATGTATGGCAAATATGGCCAGCAGGGTTTTCCATTGGATGCTCAGGAATTTTGTGATTTGGCAAGCTTTTTTCTGAGTTTTCTTCAAATCTCTGTGTCAGGGAGCAGGTGTGAGTTTTACTGAATGGCTCAAATCCTAATGAGTCCTGGCCAACTCCAGCCTTTGCATCTCCCTCTATGTTCCAGTTTCTTCCTTGCTTCTGTTGGCTCTGTCTTCCTCCAGTGTCTGTTGATTTGTGACCTAGAACAGTAAATGAACCAAAGTCATCTTTACTTCTCCTTTTATTTCAACAATAGCATCTGTGTGGGATGATATGTGTTCTCCACTTGTTCTGCTTCTGACCTGCCCCCTTAACCACCACAGATGCCCATCCATTCAGAGGTCTTTCTCTCTCCCTGCACAGAATAGGTGACCAGTTATTGTTCATAGTGGATATAACTATCTTGTCCTTTGTTGGAAATGAGAGACTTTAATTTATTGTCATGTATCCATCTCCAGAATATAAGACTATCCCTTCTGACATTGTTTAAAATACACTAGAATTTTAAAACCTTGAAAAGCATTTTTTAATTGTCAGCACAGCTTAAAATATTTTTCAAGAATAGAGGAAGATTTATTTCACCATAGGCCCTGAAAAAAATTACATCTAATTTGTTTTGCCCACTTGAAAATAAAGAGAGTTCCTTATGTTTTAAAAGGTGTTGGGTGGCATGATTTCAAATGGTTTACAATGCACAGGGAAGTGGCTGAATGTACTATGTTTGTGTCAGGAAGCTATGTGAATAAGTGTTGCTGAATGGGTCATATTAGTTCAATATAACAGCACTCAGTGATCTAACCTTATTCAGATTACTGTGAAAATAAGAAGCATTTTGTATAATCTGAATGACCACAGATTTTCCTACTTGCTAAAATTTCAGTTTGAGAGGTAAGCCTCAAGTCACTGAGATTTCCTGACCATTTTATTTTGCTGTTACTAGGAATCTTTAGAATGGCAGTATCAATCTTTGTTTGGTGGGTACTGTGCCAGTAAATACAAACAGCACGCTTATATTCTATTCATTATTTTCATCATTTCTTTTTGCAGATATTTAGTGCCAATATTGATACTGCAGTATCTTCTATGCATGTCAGACACCTATGTATAGTATATGAACAGTTAAATTAATTGTCAAAGCATCGCACTGAAATGAGATAGATGTAACAGCTACTATTGCCCTATTTTATTTAAAAGTAGTGTTTAATGATAGAGAGTTATTTCTCTAGAAAACCAGAATCTATTTATCCTGACTGTACAGGGTTCATTTAAAAAAGTGCCACAGGACTCTTTGTTTATTTAACAAAGTGGTGGATTTCTATTTTTTTTAAGTCTGTTACAGAATTCTCCTGAAAGTAGCGCTTCCAGGGTTACACTTTCATCTTTGGAATATTGCTATGAGGGCACAAATATGTTTGGCAAAAAAATGTTGTCCTTTCTTTGGTCAAATGCTTGTGGTGCTGTACTGTATCTGTTGACTTAAATTGACCAAAACAGTTTGCCTCAAACCAATTCCTATGATGCAATTTGCTAATTATAAATATTTAATCAGTCATAAATTCTTTTGCACCTACAAGGAGTAACTTCAAAAGATTGTGACTATATGTCCCTAGGATTGCAATTTTTCCCTATCTGAGCACAAGTGTTTTGGATTTTGTTTATTCATCACAGGACTTTATCTGACCTCCAACAGGTAAACCTTGAAGCACTTGTAGATTTTTCAGAGACAAAATTTGTGCCATTTGTTAATCAAAGGGTAATTTCCTCTAGCTGTACAATTAGATCTTGAGCTTTCATGTATGACCTCAATCTCAGTTACACATTTAAACTTTTAGGGGCATTTTCTTTTTAAGTTTAGAATCAGACAATTACAAGGATGCTCTTCTGCTTTGTTTAGGAACACATTTGCGTCTTCATACACCAGTAGGTTGTTGGACAGCTAACTAGGCATTTACACATGCTAACACCTGACTGACTTATTCAGAGAGATTTTGTACATAAATGCACATGCTTAAATGTGAGTGCCAAACTTAAAAAAAAAAAAAATCCAAGTTTACCACTACCACCAAACAACCCCTTCCCTCACCTCTTTCTTTTATTGTAAGTCCTTTCTTTGAACTTGTACATCCAGTATTACAATTTTTGAATATGCACTGTATACTCACCAGTTGAAATTGCATCAAAGCAGATGTATCTGACAAAATCAATGTAGGTATTTTAGACAATGATGATAATATTTGGCTAAGTGCCTTTACTGCTTGATAAATAAGAACAATCTGTAACTCCAAACATTGCCAGATATTCAGTCAGTATCTCATACTACTTTCTTTCTAGGCAATGGTGTCCATGCAACTTTCTTAAAAGACTCTGTGGAAAAGGTATGACCTAGGGCATGGTAGTACTGAGCTGAGTTCCCCTGTCTGCAAAAAAAAAAAAAAAAGGTTTTAATGTTACCCAAGTTGCTTATTTTGTCTTGCCTCACTTCACCATCCTTACAATGAGGAAAATACTTCCTTACCTCACAGGAAAAAGATAAATGATGTTGGTAAGGAGCTCAAATGCTAAGGTGTTGGACCATATAATTCCTGAATAGAGACTCATAAATTGATTACATTGCAGGTATTACTTTGGGCATTACTCTTACAGAAGAATTTATTTCAAATTGCCCCTGGCCTTTCACATTTTGGGGGGGATTTTCTTTGTATTCTCCCAAGGCATCTCTTTTCAAACCACCTTGAATAAGTTACTGACTGCCCAGGTGTCAGCACCAAGCATCAAGAGTGTATTGATGAAAGCCTGTTTTTTATTTTTCTTTTTGTCAGACACCTGACTTGTCATATCTACAGTGTTACATTTGCTTTAATAAATGCTGTTCCTGCCACAGCCATGCTTTAATATACTTCCCTCATAGCCAGTCCCTTGTGGTCAAAGTAATGAATTATCAGCTTTATTTGTGTTATTCATTTAGCTGAATGAATTTCTGATACTTTCAAGTAGACTAAGTATTTTTGTTTATTGTTGTAAATCAAGTACTAATGATATGTCACATTGGACGGTACAGCTGATATGTCATATTGAACTAAATATGAAGCAAAAATAATATGAGATGACATAATGTTTAGCATGATTTTTCTAACCCCAACAAGTTGTTCATCAAACCAAATGAATATTTCAAAATGCGAACTCTTCAAGGCTGAGGGGGTAAATCACTTCCTCATCTAGGAAAATTTATTCTGAAAAGTGTCTGTTTTGGAAGCTACAGGGAGATGTCAAAGCAGCTTCTGTTTCTCTGTTTTTGGCATTTGCAGAGAGGAAAAGCAACAGATTGCATCCTATTTCTGTTGTTGTTGTTTGGATTATCAGAGTGTTTTATCTTTTTTTGTTTGGTGAAGAGACTGGGAACTCTCAGATGCCTTCACTCGTTTTGTCTTGGCTCAGTTCATAGGGAAACTCCTGAGCAGGTTCCCACTACTTGTTTCTTGGCTAGTGAGCTAGTAAACATCAATTTCAGTCATTTACAATTGGGCACTCCAGTGTTCAGTGCCTTGTGACATATGTAGTGTCATCCACAGACTCTTCAAAGATCTGTGCTAGCAGAAGGGGGGAAATCTGCAATTTTTTTATCATTTGTCTTAACGTACCAGTTCCACTAGGAAAATGAACATTGATTCTTATCAGCATTATTAATGAACAGCATACCTGATGTTTTCACAGTTACCAGCTGAGTAAATTTTGACTAATATTCAATCATATGAAGTGCACACTTTTGTACTCTACGTATAGTCTCTTAAAAACAGTTATAAGCAAATCATTGTTTCTTGCCTGTGCACAGCTGTCTACTCCTTAGTTGTTTCCTAGAATTTTATTTTAGATTGATATAAGGCACTTTTAAATCTGTCTTAGACTTTAGATCCATTTAAGCTGCTTGAGCTCTCAAATAGCTTGAAATTATGAAAATAAACAAATCAGGAAAAATATATGCCCAGATCAGAGACTGTATGGTAAGACAAAGGAGAGGAAGAATTAAGTTAAAAGACAGAAGCTGTAAAGATGGGATAAGGTTTAGGCAGTGGTTAAAGTATAATTTGAGGGGTCCTGGAACCCTCCTAATCTCTGGGCCCCCTCCATGTATTTGCAGGCCCCAGCCCAGGTAGACATTTGCAACCACTTCTCAGTACCATATGCATCAGTTATCACTCCATAAAAAAGTCCACTTCACAGAGAGGGTAGCTGCGGCCCAGGCCTCACCCAAACTCACACAGAGCCCCAGCAGTGGCGGGAGGCAGGCGGCTGCCAGGCTGGCCAGGGGGCTCAGCATGCCCCGCCTAATGCTTTGCGCATGCTGCTGGGCCAGCTGTGTAGAGCTGACATAGCCCGGCCAGGGGCCAGGTGGGGACGAGCAAGTGGTATGAGCCCCCTCCTGCAGTGTGCCGCTCACGTGCCCACCCATTCCCCTCACCTCCATCTGCTGCACTGAGCTCCGCTGCACCCCTCAGACTTCTCACAAATGCACCGCTGCACCCAGCACTACTTGGCCCTCTCACGCTGACCCTGGGACGGAACATGCATTCCACCTAATTTTTTTGGGTGGGACCTGGAATGCTGGCCCCTCGTATTTGTAGGTCCCGGAACTGTGTTCCAGGGCGTTCCACCATGCTTTAACCCTGGGGTTTTAGGACAGCTTCAATGACTTGTCCCAATTTAGGATCCACTTTGCTAATTTACAATGTGCTTTAAGAGTAACAAACAGTTTTTCTTAAAACTTGGCTTGTTTTGTAGATCCCAAAAAACTTATCAATGCAGCCAAACAGGAAGAACAGTTTAGCAGTTTTAAGCTGAACAGCATTGAAAGTAAGTAAATCAGAACCATCTCAACTCATTTTAAATCAAATCAAAGAAAGAGCATGCCACTGAATAAAGTGATGGTGGGGAAGGAGGAGTTTTATTTTGACCATCTACAAAATAAGTCAAATTTGATGAGATTTAATAATAATTCTGAATGTGAATGGTGGTTATTATCAAAATGTTGTGGACGTAACTTAGTTATATGAGAAATGCACTTTAAATATGAAGCTATATGTAGAAGTAAAAAGGAATCTAGCCTGTATGCTCTGTATCCAGTGTTTAAAATGGTCAGAATGTTTGTTTAAATCAAAACTTTTTTTTTTGAGTCAGTCAGGTACATTAGATCTTAGTGAGGACTATACCATTTGTTGCCACATTTGGCATGTTAGGCATTTCTACTGCTATTCAACATTAAAACAAAACCAAACAAAATAAAAGCAAACTAAGGTTTAATTCCTTTTAATGGGCATTTTCCCATCCTTGACACTAACTTAGAAATGATTAAAAGGATTTTTCTGCAACTATTAAAGAAATCCAAAATTTCTCAGGCCCAAGCCAACCATTGGCATTTTCAGTCCTTGAATGGTAGTTTTGGAAAGTTCCAAGCATGGGGCAATAAAGATGGATACAAACTATTCTCCATCTTTAATTTTAATGAGTCTTACCATGTACTAGTTTAAACTAGCACATACCTATACTTCTACTTTAATTATGTACTGTCTATACAGTTTGGCTTGCACCATTGGTCCTGCATTTATTGTTGAATTTTCCTTTTTAGGCACATTGTGTTGAATTATGAATTGTAGGACATCTTAATTCTTTCTTTATTTTAGAGGAAGATTAGTGTTCTTCAGTCACATCAGATATGCATTAATAACTGTGAGCAGTTTCAATTGCATTTAAGGAAATATTCTTGTAAGGCTTTTATGTTCTGTAGTACTAGCAGTATCCCAACAGAAGGACCCTCAACAGACTATTTTCAGCATTTTGCTGCAATTAAACTCCTCTGGTTTTAGCCCTTAGGCAATTTAGTACCTTTTTACATATGCACATTATGAACTTTTGACCAGGGCCTCATAGTCATATATTAAAGAGCAGCTTTTGAAAGCAGGCTTAACAAGTTCCTCTGAGCATTACAGTTGGAGTCAGTTGTGGAAATGGTAATTGAACCAACTTTCAGTGAGGCCATTCAGAATCTCACTGATGATTCTAAATATGTCTTTTTTTCCTCCGTGTTTCCTCTGGTAGTTGGTAGCAAGAGCTCTCAAAGTGTGTGATTGATCTTTTATTCAGTAGCTAACGAGGGCTGTGATTCTATTAGTGCTCTACAAGGCATGGGAACAGTGATTTAATGAAATGTCTAGCGAGCTGGTCATAGATTTATCCTGTTGTCTCTAATTTGCAGTGCCGTTGTGAGTGTAAAAGAAACTGCACTCATACTGCCATTAGGCAGGTATTTCCTTAGTAAATTGTTGTAAGGTCAGGTGTAGTTATCTTAGAAAAGGCAATGCCTTACCTCCTCAATGTCTCAAGATGACAGTCGCTGTGCTGAGCACTCACTGAAGCGGAAACGTGAAGATCAGAGGTCCGTCTCCAAGTCCCCCTTAGCTGATGCAGGAGCAGATGAACTGCCAAGTAGGACTAATAGAGTCATAATTGGCGATTAGAACTGGAAAGGTGCAATAACATCTTAATACAAACTGGCGTATATTATAGTCCCTGTCAGTTGTTGTAAAGTTACACGGTAGCCTGAACTAGTTACATTTCCCTTTTCATTTCCAAGAAATGAGGCAAATGCATCTTAATAGTCACAGTGCAACAAAAATACAAGAACATCAAAACTGGTGTTGCTTTAAAGTGACATTATTATGTCTTTAGTACGTTTACTTGAGCATGTAACCCTGTCAGTCTTATTCAGATATGATGCAGTAAAATTTGCCATAACACTATAAATGTAGTAATTTCATAAATATGCTTTGATTTTTCACTTTATTAAATGGCAGTGACTTTTATTCATATTAACTAGGAGACTCATGGAACTTCTGTCTTTTATTTGTCTTTGCTAAGATGAAATATTTGGTTCTTTGAGTATTACTATCACATTGCACAATAAAAGCTTTTGTGACTGAGTTAGTTAAAAAAAAAACCCTGCTTTTACAGAGAAAAATAAAATGTTAGACTGAATTAATGTTTGATGATGTGTAGAAATAATTAAGTGTGGCATAAATTGCCTGGATTTTAGTATGTCAGTTTGTACCAAAATTAGTATAAAAGGATTAGCTAAAAATCTTGTGCACAAGTATTCCTTGCTAAATTAATGAAGACCAAATTATGAATTAATCAGATATATGCCTTTGGGTTTATATGGCATTTGCTTGTGGTAGCAGCAACTCTTTAATATCTGGTGACACAAGACGAGCCATGAACTGAAAAATCTGGCAGTGCAACTTTTTTGCTAGAAAATATATTTATAAGATACTAGTAAACACAGGGTTGCAAGTGGCCATCTGCCATTTGAAGAAGTTAGGAGGAGCATTTGGAAGTGATGTGATCATGTGAGTGGAAAATGCTAAAACAGACTAAATATTTATATGTATTGCAGTGGTATCCAATAGGAATAGACATGATCTGAATCTCACGTGTTTGGTTGTGTACTTAGTAGACTCTAGTCCACAGAGCTTAAAAGACCATTTAAAATAAATTGCATGAAAAAGTATTGGACAAAAGGTGGAATGGGGTGATGGCAACATCGACATGTTCACCCAATTAGAGTTGAGCCCCATGCACAACTTAATGGTGCAGAATGTATTAGAAGGGTGGTGCTTAATACATCTATTAATTAAATACCAACAGTCTCCACTTGCTTCTCTGCCTGAATCTCTGCGTCAAGCTGAGCAGCAAAACAGAGAGAAGAGAGCAAGGAACATTGTTCTGTTGCATTCTCTATGTATTGCTGAAGAACGTGTGATTTGCTTTCTCTGTGTAATAACCAGAACACCTTAATGTCTGTATCATTGCCTTATAGCTGGTTGGATAAACCACAGTTTTTGGTTTTGCAAATGATAAATATTGTCTGTTGACTGAGCCCTTGAACTCCCTGGGACTTTAGTTGACACCATCATCTAGACTTTCTGTTAAATATATGGTCTAAATTAGTCTTCAGAAATGGACACTGTTTTTAAGTGATCAGGAAAGGATTTAAAACAGTAAACCTACCTTTCTAATTTTCTAATATTGATACTTGTGTCCCATGCAATCTTATTATGGTATTATTCTCTACTGAACTACCATTTCATCAGAAGAGTCTACAATGTGGCTGTAATCTAAGCCTTTTAGCCCACAGATCATTGCTCTGGGAAGCTCAGTAAATGGTTTACTGTAGATTGGATCATGTGTGCATCCAAATCAATAAAAGGCTAGTCTGAACCTAGTAAAGTACTTTCAGTCTGATTCTTTTTAACAAGTAGGGCTGCCATAAGCAATGTGAAAATTTTAGTCTTGCTGCTTATCATGTCAGAAACAGGCCTTGCTTAAACTTCTTGCATGGCCTTTTTGAATTCCAGTAAATATATTTTCTTATTCAAGGAAGACCTCTTCTTTAGAAGCCTCTTTTCATTAAATCAAAATGAAGCAATTTTTGCATGTGCAAAATGATAAAAATTTTCTTCAACAAGATACATTGTGCCACCTCTAAGTCCCCATTCGAATTGTACTTCAGATATTAGTAAATGAAAGCTATAATCTGTTGGCTTTTCCGTCGTCCATGTGAAATGAGTTAGTGTTCTTTGTTCAGTTCTCTCTGGATAGATGGCCATCTTGCAAAAATTACTATGAAAAAGAAAAGGAAGGGGGGCACTAGTTGATGTCCTCGTTGGCAGGTTCAGCAAGAGTGGAAGTAGACATTGAGTGAGTTTGAAAATGAATGAGTTTTTGGGCAATATGTTGAGATATTTTGATAATTCTTTGATCAGCAGGAAGCAGATTATGAAAAGAAGAAAAATGGTGTTACAAAAGTGGTATTAAACTCTCCTCTGCACAAAACCCCCTCCCTGTGTGCTCTGTGGCTTCACTTGAATCTCTAAAGGCAGTCATGTAGAATGAAGGTGTGCACAGCTTGAGACGATAGACAGCAGTCCTTGCCTTTTGATGTCCCTTGTGGATGGTCTGTGGATATGCCTCGTCAGTGCCTCCAACTTCTTGGTTGACCTCTTCGCCTTTGGGCATGTGCAAAGTGCCTTGCTTAGCTAGTCTGCTTGCAATGGTGGGTGACACACTCTTTGGCTGTCCCTAAATCCTGAAGAACCATGCTTCTTATTCATATAGATTTCTTGCTTTACTGAGCTCTGCAACAGACACAGAAGGGGAGAGGAGATTACTAGATCCCTCCCGTCTCCAGTACTGTTAGTTTGGTGCCCTGGGCACTAGAATTCTTAAGAGAATAAGGCTGTGTCTAGACTAATGGCAGCAAAGTGGCCATCATATAGATTTATCCAGAAATCAATGCTATTAATTCACCTACTCCAGAGTAATCTTGTGTCAATGGAAGTACATCTCCTGTTGGCATAGCAAACTGAAGACACTCTGGTAAGCAGAAGTTAGGAACTCAACAAGAGATACACAAACTACTTTATATAGTTTGCATAGCTCCCATTGGTTATGTCTACACTACAGGGCTCAGTTAAGTTGACTTAATGAGGTCTACTTAATGTCGACTTAGTGAGGCCCTATTTGTTTAAGTTGACTTTCTAAAGTCAACTTTAAATGGGTCCCCTGACTTAAGTCAATTTAAAAGGCTCTACTGCACTAAGTTGACTTTATTAAGTCAACTTTAATGGCAACATTGCATTAAGTTGACTTAATAAAGTTGACTTAACCTTTAAAGTCAACTTTAAGGGTAGGAGTAAAGTTGACTTAAGCAAGTGCTTAAGCTGACTTAATGAATGCCAAATGTGACCTGGGAGTTGCTTAAGTTGACTTAAGCCTCCTTAAATCGACTTAAGCCCCTAGTATAAACATAGCCGTTGACTTCTATTGAATTTGGTGGTGCGTGTAGCCATAGTCTAAATCTGATTAAGACATTTGATAATTTTTCAAATACATTATTGAGGTGGTAAAGATTTTCCAAAAAAATCTGATGAGTAGCTCTTTATTTTTTGCAGGCAGCAATGTCAGAGTAATTGTAACTGGCCATAGGCAGAAGCTCTAATTTCATCATTTCTTGACCATGTTATTGACCAGTTATGTGTCTGTCCATGTTGTTAATAATTTATTCTTTGTGAAATCTATGTGCATTATGGTCTTTGATCTTGTCATGAATTTCAAAGCCAAAGATTCCATTGTCTTTTCTCCCCCTTTTTAATTTTCAAAGAGAATAGAATAGAAAATCGTTTTAAAACTTTTTTTGCCAGATGACACCCATCTATGTTAATGAGAGCTGTACGTTAGTACTTTAAAAAAAAAAAAAAATCAAGGCAAGCGTACTGTACTCTGCAGGTGAAAAGTATTTGAATACAAGACTTAATGCATCTAGCAGATTAAAACAGAAATTAAAGACTTTAGACTAAGAAGAGATCAAAGGCTGTCTTTTCATTGTTCTTTTTTATTGTTTATTGACTTCAAAAAGACTTTTTAGTTTAAGCCGACTTTAATGTCTCTTGAATGCTGTTTTGTAAAGTGACTTTGAAAACTCATGGATAATGTCTTCATTAAGTGGAGAAAAATCATGGTAAAAATATAACTGTAACATTGCTTTCATTCTAGCAGAAAAAGATAACGCTTTGCTTAATTAAGATCTGTTTTCCCTCTGTTCTGAATGCTACGAACTTTTTTTGGTTGAAATTAGTGCTGATAAAAGCTTGAAATAAACATCACTAAACTGAAACCCTTAGTTTTCTACTGAAGTACAGAAGTGTGAGCTCTTTGTCTATATTTGTTAATCAGTTACTCAGGCTATCTTCATCTGTTTTCCAGGCAAAGACAAGAATGAAAATACAACTCTGTAACAGTGAATGTAAATTCTATTATGCTGATAACTTAAGTTTCCAATAAAGCACTTGAGAACTGTAGGTACAAGCTATTTCTTTAATAGTTTCATACTTTAAGCTAGCAAAGTTATCAAATGCTGGCCAAATTTACCACTAGTGTCCACATGTTTCAGTGTCTTTGATCTAATTTAATGTATACATTAGTAATAGTGATGCTCTTAGATAATATAGGGATGATTTCCAAATCTCTAAACCTGTAATGAATGTAGTGGCTAGTACTTCTGCTTAATATGCAGAAGGTCCTGGGTTCAAGCCCCAGGGGGTTGAACTCAATGATCTCATGAGGTCCCTTCCAACCCTGTGATTCTGTTCTATTAAGGAAAAGTCTTTGTCATAAAGAGAAGTGATGAAATCTTTATGAATCTTTGGTGATATTTCCTATAACTTTTGATTGTAAAATTGGAGATGAAAGAATCTCTAAATGTCTCCCCCCCCCCCAAATCCCCAGCCTACACTTCTTTATGGCCACATAACTTCAGAGTATTTCAAGTTTTCCTCTGAGGGAAAGGGAATTTCCTGGGATACTCAAGGGATGTCAGATAGGCATTTCCTCTGTGAAGTGGCCTGAAAGGCCTATGGAATCTCAGGAGAGGTCTACACCATGGCAGGATTTCAGTAGCAGTCGAAAGGAGATAAGCAAATTACTTAAAATACCTTGTGTGAGATCCCTTTGATTGCCTACTGCCTAAAGTCTTCAGTGTGCTCTATGGGAAAAGCCCTCCTTTTGACTCAGCAGTACTGCAGATGCAGGGGCGGTTTTTAGCAATCAACTTCCTGATTGGCTCAGCAGTTCTTTACACACCCAATCAGTCAATTGGGAAGATGGATCTGACGGTGGTGTATTTCCTGTCCTCAGTGAACACTAGCCCTCAGTGACGAAAGTATGTGTTCTGGGGGACAGTCACCTTACTTTTGCTGTCTCAGGGGCAAGTCCTCTGTTGGCTCAATAAGTGATGGGAGCATCTTTGTTTGCTTGATTTGACCATGGGGTTTTCCTAGTTAATGAACACAGTAGGTTTCTGAGCCCATTCCACTACTTTACATTCTTAAAATATGTTGATGCAATGCAAGGGATAGGTGGCCTTCCTGTTCCCGAGAACAAATTTTCTGGATAAGAGATAGACAATGAGTTTGTGAGAAACTTCTTCCCTTTCATCTCCCCTCTCACTCCCCATCCAAAGGTGAAGGTTTTGGGTGCAAACATGTGGTGTATAGCTTTTTCCATTGCTGGACCACATTACAAGCTTCTTTAAGCTGGTTGCAGAGACTTTCATGTAAAGACAAATGTAAGGTTTAGTCAAATATCTGGCTTTACATGGACAATTTGTTGAAAAAGACACATTTTGTGGTTTTTATAACCTTGAAAAATGCGTAACTTACCTAAAGCTGTCAGTGATATTGTTCTTCAAAACGAATAGTGCACTTGGTAGCTCTTGCTTACAGTCACTGCCAGGGACGTGATGGCATGATAAAGTGCTGTTTATAAGTCCTTGGCATATTTTTACAATGTTATGTGTGTCACAAAGTGTTATACCCTGATGCATGCTCAGTGACATACTTGAAGGGAGTCTAGTATAACATTAAATAAATGAACCATAAGATCACCAGTGGGATTGGTCTATGGAAGCCTTGTCATTGAAATGGCAACATGCACCTAGCTTTCGTATAACTTTGTCATGCCATTTACTTTACCTAGTGTGAACAGTAACATTCTGAAATTTCCAGCTCAGTATACAGTAGACCATCTTGTACAATATTTTCCTTTTTTTGATATGCATAAATCTAAAACAAATTGTGCAATATAAACATTTTTATGCTATAAGGGCTTAACTGCAATCTTTTGCAGTGATTTATAGGCTCAAACACCCATTATTGAAATGGAGGGAATAAATGTCCCTGAGAGTTTACATCACAACCTTGTGACTTTGTGGAACTCAGACTGCAGACAGACGTGTATCTATGTTCATGAACTACGTATTAACAGAAGTAGTGGGTTTAAAATGCTGTCAGCTTATCAGTATGTGGTTTTGTGTTTCAGCAAAAACAATGAATCTTGTGACACCTTAAAGACTAACAGATTTCTTCAGGCATAAGCTTTTGTGGGCTCCAGCCCACTTTGTCACATGCATGAAATGGAAATTACAGTTGAGAGGTTTATATACCTGTGCCAGCATGGAGAAGGACAAGTGTAGCAAAGTCAGTTAAGAGGGCAGGTGGGGCTTGTTCATGCCTGTTGATTAAACTGAGAGAATATGTTAACAGGGACAGTTATTTTTTGTAATCTGCTAACCATTCTAGGTCTTTATTCAGACCCAGTTTGATTGTGTCAGGCTTGCAAATCAGCTCCAGCACTGTACTATCATGCTGAAATGTGTTTTAATAGTTATTTCATTGAAATATGACAGCTTTCAAGTCTGCTAC
Source organism: Podocnemis expansa (assembly GCA_007922195.1). NCBI lineage: Eukaryota > Metazoa > Chordata > Testudines > Podocnemididae > Podocnemis > Podocnemis expansa. The sequence continues at coordinate 12,205,569 of ML682028.1, forward strand.
TGAGTGTCCAGGAAAAGATTGAAGTGTTCTCCTATTGGTTTATGGATGGTGCCCTTTTCAATGTCTGATTTGTGTCCAGTTATCCTTTTGCACAAAGACAGTCCAGTTTGTCCAATGTTCATGGCACAGGAGTATTGCTGGCACATGGTGGCATATACCATACTAGTGGATGTGCCTGTGAATGAGCCCTTGATGTGGCTGGGCCCTGAGATGTATCACTGGAGTCGATGTGTGGGCAGAGTTGGCAACGGGGGTTGTTGCAGGGATAGGTTCTAGGATTAGTGTTCTTGTTGTATGGTGTTCAGTTGCTGATGAGCATTTGCTTCAGGTTAAGGAACTGTCTTTAAGCAAGGATAGGCCTGCCTCCCAAGGCTTGAGAGAGCGTGGTATCATTTTCTAGGACAGGTTGTAGATCTTTGGTGTGTTGGAGAGATTTTAGCGGGGGGCTGTAGGTGATGGGTAGTGGTGTTCTGTTGTTTTCTTTGTCGGGTCTGTCCTGTAGCAGGTGGCTCCTGAGTACCCATCTGGCTGTCGATCTGTTTTTCCACTTCCCTGGGTGGCTACTGTAGTTTTAGGAATACTTGATAGAGATCTTGTGGGTGTTTGTCTCTATCTGAGGGATCAGAGCAGATCTGATTATACCTTTAAGGCTTGGCTGTAGACAATGGATTGTGTAATGTGTCCTGGATGGAAGCTGGGGGCATGTAGAGATGCATTGTAGTCAGTTGTTTTATGGTATAGGGTGGTGTTAATGTGTCCATCCCTTATCCGTATGGTTTTTGTGTTTGGTGTTTTTTTTAAAGCCAGGAAAGATGCTAACAGTTCATAGTTCTTGCACCTGTACAGTGAACATCCTGCAAGGGCAGTTATTCATCCTTTAGAACCTAATGTACTTCTCATTAATTCAACTAGCTTTGTAGGAACATTAAGAACTTTTTAGAAAATACCAGGATTTTTTTTTTTCCCAAGACAAAGTTAGGATCTAGTGATGCACTGGTTTTGTGTGTGATGCTATGTCCTGGCTGCCTATTTTTTAAAAAAATGAAGTTTAATGAAAAATAGTGTATCCTATGTGTAGAGATTTATATGTGTAATTCCTTTTTATGTTAATTGGATCATTACATTGTTTATCTCTCCAGTGCGATTGGCTTGTATTGCATCTGCGTAGCACAAATATGAAGGGTGAGCAAGGTTCCTGACCATAAGCCAATTAATCAAAATATAGACAAAAGAAAGGAAAGAAGCAAGAATCATGAAAATAAGAAAACTAAGCTATTATACTTGGCATGAGTCTTCTTATTTCCCTTTTTGCTTTTTAATTTTCTTTTAATTATGCTCGATTGTGTTGTGCTGTGAACTAAATTGGGACCAAGTCCTGGGCTATGTTGAACATAATTGGGACTTCAGGCTGCTCACCACTTTGCAGGATTGCACCCATGCATGTTTGGAAGAGATGGGTAATTCACATGCACAGAGCAAAATCCCCTGTGCCTGGATGACAACTTACTTCTGCATAAATATGCACACCCTGAGTCTACTTTCCTTTACACAGCATTGAATCTGGATTTGCAATGGTGTGAGTAAGAGCAGACAGTGGCTTGGAGGAATGACTACTGTAAACAAGTTTAATATTGAACTTCCTGGAAAATATGACGTCTTCGTCTTGGCCTGAATTTGTCCATCAGGCTTGTCTGCTTCAGGAGAAGCATAAGTTAAAGCATGTGGGCCATAGAATTCTATTTATTTGCCAGCACAAATCTATATTACAATTAACAGGGAGTGCTAACGACCAACTGGGAGCATGATTATGGGCCTGTTTGTGGGGAAACCACCTTACTTGTTCCTTTGATGTTGGCCAAATGCAGCACTTGAATTTATTTTCTCCCTAAAATGATTTCATTTTGTTCAGGTGCTCTCACTTTCCTGCTGTCATCTGCCTTTGCAAGCTGGACACATTTTGTTCATCTGTAGAATGGTGCCAGATTGGTGGAAGTTACTTTGACCCTTGCACTGTAAAGCCATAATTAATTCTTGGCACCTCTGAATTTTGCCCGGTGTATTATAACAAGTTCCAGAGGGGCAGCCTTGTTGGTCTAGTTCAGTAAAACATCAACAGTATAACAAAAAACAGTTGTAAAGACACACACATTGAGGAACAGCATACAGAGGGAGATGAGGTCAAATCACCTGTTGTAATGAGAAAAAATCCAATGTCCTTATTAAGTCCTGAAGCAATGCAACAGAATTTACAAATAAATTCGATCTCAGCAGCTTGTCTTTGAAGTCTTGATTTGATATTTATCTGTCTGAGCTCTGCAATTTACCACTGTTTTGATTTGCTGTTGCATTGTGACCTGTTTTCATGACCTACACTTCCCTGAATTTATTTCCTCCCAGTTTGTAAATTCCACCGTCTTCGAAGCATCTGATGAAGTGGGATTTTTCTCCCATGAGAGCTCATGCAATAAATAAATTTAAGTGCCACAGGGACACCTTGCTTGTATTTCAACACTAGGCCATTTCCATATAAAGATATGTTTCTTTTTGGATGTTTGATATTCTGATAACTCCAATGTCACTTAAAGTCAAAGGCAGCTTCAGAATGGAGAACGTTTCAAAGTCCACAAGCATATTTCCTTAGAGAAGAAGAAAGAGACACCCAGCCTCTCTTTATGCCACTAGTATGATATGGTAGCAGAGTACTGATAATTAGATAGCTGGATGAAATGCTATAGTGGGCATCCTTCTCTCATGCTGAAGGTTGTGAGTTACACAGTATAAAGTTCCAAAGGGGTAGCTGTATAAGCCTGGTTCAGTAAAACAAGCAAGGAGTCCTGTGGTGCTTGAAGACTAACAAATTTATTTATCACATGAGCTTCTGTGGGAGAAAATCTGACTGCTGATTTGAAGAACACAGTGTAAGGAATCTGTATCCTAGAAAGACAGCTAAAATTTCCCGTAGTCATGGCATCCCACACAACAGTGCAGACTATACCTGTCACATCCTCTTCTCTCAAAAAACCAGACATTTTAGGCTGCATCCATTTATACCACAGTTGTATTAGTTGCATTTAAAGTAGTTATGAGCTAAGGTACTGTGGCCTTATTTTAGAAGGGAGAGACTGAATGTAGTAATGAGGCTTGCGTACAATTGATCTATGACTTGGATACAGCAGATTCTTAAGGGAGTTTACTGATTTATGTAGAAGACAGATGTCTGTGACCATTAGGAAACACCAATTTTTATTACCTCTCAATCTCATGGTAAACCTGTGCAGCAAAACCTTGTATTATAGTTCTCTAATCAGTTAATTTAGGGGTTAATTAATTTAAAATGTTACTAAGCAGGAAAATGCAGCTTTGTATTGCTTCTTTTGTGGACAGCGAACATCTGCAGGTATATACAGTTTGTTAAATTAATTGCAATTTTACTGCAGAGAACAGACTGCAAAGTAGTAGAAATGTATCATTTTTTTTGAGTGAAATCCAAACACTTTTTACAATAGTCCTAAAATTTTATCAAATTTTAATTTGGATACCAACTCTGCGCTTAGCTGATGTCTTAATTTGCATTTTGAAACTCAAGTAGTATTTATCAGCCAATGAAGGTAAAGATTAAAAAATAAAAAGGCTTCCCATATGTGGTTCAAGAAAGCAATTGTACAGTATTTGTGTCTAACATTTGTTTTCTATGACTGTATTTAAAATCACCAAATGTGGCAATATCATTTAAATTCTTCTTCACACCAAGGAACAACTCATCCTCTCCACCCTCCAAAAAATCTCTATGAAGAAAAAAAATTGTTTTAAAAGAAAAAAAAAAACTCAAAGGCATTGTTTCTTTGATCATTTTGTGTCTGAACATCTTACTTTCTACATATACTGTGTATGCATTTTTCTTTGCAGTTATTAAGTGGAAGTGGGGAACAGAACAGAAGGGATTTTCAAAAATTTCAGGAGCACCTACGTATACATAAATCAGAAAACACTACTGAGGTGACCATGTGTGTCAGTACATCACTTTTTCCACACCACCTGCTGCAATTAAAAATGAAATCAACAAGCAGCCAGTACAAACTTCATCAGCCAGCTGATATCATAATTAATGACTATAGAGTCTCTATTATTGTGTACTTCCAAGGCATCAAGTGGAAAGCTGTCGTAGTGCTTTAAATAATGAAAAAGTTTCAGGCCTTGATAAATGGCTCAGTTGGATGCAGTTTAGCAAGTTGAGAGCATATGCTTCTGTCATTAGAAACTAAGGACCCTTGTTACCCTTGCTATAAGTTTTCAGATTCATCTGAAACTCTTTGATCCCTTCATGTACTTAAACTGTGTTGTTTAAAATGCAAAGGTGTTGGAAAATATGTTGTGCATGAGCGATTCTATTAGTAGGAAAAGAATGAGGAAAATAAAAGCTGCTGTTCATTAACATGTTACTTTCCCATTAAAAAAATTAGGATTTGTCCATATCATACTGCCTTCCAGTGAGAATAGGCAAATATTTTTCTTTGACTCCTTTTGAGATGGTTCTTTTAACAAGTTCCAAAGAGGCAGCCATGTTAGTCCAGTTCCATAAAACAAAAAAGGAGTCCGGTGGCACTTAAAGACTAACAAATTGATTTATTGCCTGAACTTTCATGGGAGAAGATCCTGCAATAAATTTGTTAGTCTTTAAGTGCCACAGGACTTCTTGTTTCTTTTAAGAAGTAATCATAGTACAAGAAAGTCATATATTTAAGACAGTATTTGCAGTGGGGTTTCAATGAATTAATAGGGAGAAAATGAAAAGACAGAAAGCGTATCGTTCTTTTCATATTTGAGCTGGGTCTCCATACACTCTGCAATGCTTTGTTTTAGATGTGTAGATTGGAACAGTGTGGCAGAAATTTTAAATGCTGACATTGCTCAAACTTATGTTCAGAGTATTTTTATTAAATTGATCATCATTTCCTGTCTATAAATGTGCTCTCCCAAATTGGATAATGTTGTTAGTAAAGTTTCTGTCATTTGAGTTGGAAGCTAATTATTCTTTAGCTTTTAAGATTACTGTTGATTTTACTTCTTACCCTGTTATCTTTCTATAATTTGTTTGTTATTAGATGCAAGTAAAACTGAAATGCTTTGCTTGCCAGAGCAGGTTACAGGAGTTACGTCTAATCCATTTCTTTCTCAGTTGTCATTCTGTTTTTTTCTATGCACAAAAGTTATATATCAGTATGCTTCTTCAAACCCTATTGTCTGTTCCAAAAGAATATTTATTTAAATAAGTGCTGAGTTTAGATAATGAATCAATACATATACACTGATCAGCTGTTTTAAATCTAAAACTCCCTTTTCTATGTAAGAAAAACAAAGCATTCTTCCTTTCTATCATTGAAACACCTACAATACTCAGAAAACTTTTTTGGGGGGATGGGTTGGTGGGCCTGGACAGGTTGCTATGTATTTCACTATTATTACCACTGTTTATTATTTGTATTGCAGTAGCATCTACAGGCTTCAACCCCATTGTGCTTTGGCACTGTACAAGCATGTAATGAAGAAATGATCCCACCCCCAAAGAGTTTACAATCAGTGAGGAAAATGTGTAGTTAACAATCTGGATTATCAACTGGAAAGGCCATTGAATCTGTATGTTGACACGGATATTGTGAATATTTTACTTTTGCAAATAGAAAAGTGTTCTCTTTACTCTCTGGATTGTCATTATGAGTCATGTTGTAATAGCAACATGAGCAGCTTGTGCTGAATCTGAATCCTTTGGATCCTTAATATTAGCTAGCCCTCATGTTTTCATTTTCTTGTCTTGCAAAAGGAATGTTTGACTGGCCGCTTATAATATTACCCGTGGAACGCTTGAAAACCTACTGCAATTGGATATTGAGTCAAACCAAGTAGTGGTATACTGTGCCAAACTTCATTAATTTCAAAGGCACTGTACCTGCTCACATGAGCAGTGAATTAGAGATGGATGATGAATATTCACCCGGAAGTTTGGACTTTCACTTAATGGTCCTATATCGCTGCAGCTTCTTGGCAAATTAGCTTAAACCTGAAGGACACAGGCCTTAGTCCGTTTTTAATTCATGATGTGTGAATGTTGCACTACAGACTGAACTGTAGGCTAATTACTTCTGTAGCTGAAGACTTCAAGAAGTCATAAACAGAAATATTTGTCTCAGAATGCTAAGCAGCTGCAAGACAGTATGCCAGGGAGAGCTACATAGAAGAGGGTGTTTCATTAAACTGTTCAAAATATTGTCCAGTTGTGCTGTTAGATGTCTAGGATTTTGTCATATTTTGTGTGCCTTTTCTGGGAATAAAATAAATTTATCCATTGTACGCGATCTTGAATTACTGTATGATTATCTTGGGCACTCAGAAGTACAAGAATACTTGAAAGCAAAATCCAGGCATAGCTATTCCATAGCACGTCTTACAATCTAAATATTGCTCTTAGCCTAATCGAAGCAGCAAGAGTAGTCACAGTAGTTGATGGACTATTTTTCAAATTGATTTCAAAAATGTATTTAAGGGGATGATCGTCTACTCTAGATTACCTATTGATTTTTAATATGAAAAGCTCATTATATAAGCAGTAACTGCATATAAAAACCTAGCAAACCTTTGCATAAATCCTTTAATTGAATTTCCAGAGCCTGTGGTTCTACTTTTTTTTTAATTAAATCTATTTCTTTTTTTAAGTGTTACTGTGTAATTTGCATGCTGTGAAGTGGCCCTGTCCCAGATAAAGTGCCATTGATCCTTATTAAACCTCACCTCTGGGCTTGCTCAAAACTAACTGGAAAAATTAAAGTGTTCATGCTGCAATGCACTTAATGCTTGTATGATAGGATTATGGAAAAAATAATAAAACTAATTTCCAAGAGAGAATTTATAATGCAAGATTTTATTTTTCCAATTTGATAATTAATAGCAAAATCATATCCTAAATATAAATCATATTCTAGCCTACAAACTGCAGTGGTAATTAGGAAAGATAATATATACTTGATGTAAAACCATCATGTTGTATGAGGATAATCCTGTGGTATTTTAATTTTTTAATTGTAGATTGAAATGAGGATGGATTCAGTTAAATAGATTAGAGATTTGAACTGAAAAATCTGTATCTATAATATCTTATATTAGTAGCAATTTCCATTTTATTACTTCAGAGTTTAAAATATAAAAAAAAATATTCTGCAAATATTTCCACTAATTTACATTTTAGAATGATCATGGGAAAGAAAAGTATAAAAGCTGCAATCAATTTTTCTATTTTTATAATATCTAACATTTGTTATTTTAAAAGCAATAAAAAACCCCTAAAGATATATTCATAATCAATAAGAACACAAAATATGGAAGGTATTAACAGAGTTATAAAAATGTTTGTAGAGTGGCTTAAAATGAAAAACACAGCAAGTTATATATGGTTTAAAGTATAATCAATTTTGGGGTTGCATGAGGATATAAATGATAAACACAAGTAGCATTTTTAGTAAAGGCTGTTACAAAAATACTGTATTTATGATCTGTTCCATTCTTTTTATAGCTCATTAATGTAGAAAACAAACACAGTGTATCCATCTTTTTAGAAACTTTAAAATTCCCTTAAATGATATTTTTAAATGGAAATACTGAGCTCATTTTGTATGCTTCTTACTGCAGACACATGCTGTATTGAAAGGGAATTCAAACTGGATTTCCACAGGAGCCAGTACTGTACAAGTTATAACCAAGAACATTTTAAATTTGTAGGGGAACAATATGGAGATGCTTTTCCATTTTCTGCAAATAGAACTGCCAAATCCACTACTCTTGAAAGGTGATAAATTACATGTGATAGCCAATGATACATTTGGTGAAACTAAAGAATCATCAGTTGTGCAAACTCACTCTCAGTGGAAATACTTCTTTCAGAACTTTTTCCATGTAGAATGTAGTTCATGGAGGTACTTTGAACAAGACAAAAAAATAAATAATAGATTTAAGCTTTTAGAGAATATAGACACATTTCTGAAGAACTAAACTCTGCAAAAATGATTTACGTGCATAGCTCTCTTTAATTACACTGGAGAATCACATTCTGAAAAAAATTACACAAAATCGTTTAAGTAACTGCCATCATTGACCAAGTTGTACTGCCTAGATCTGTGTGTAGAGGACCCCTCCATGCATGAATCTCTGCAACTGCACTTTGAGTTGTGGGTTCAGGTGCCTTCATGTCACAGTTCAATCCCACTCCCAGAATTGTGTGGAGACCTCACCATACAATATGTGGTCTATGCTTGTTGAGAAGGTGGTGGGGAGAAGTAGAAATAAGGTGGGCAGGGGCTGGATTAGGCAGATCTCGGAAAGGAGGTTTATTCTCCCATCATCTCTATGGAACTCTCTGGAAAACTGATAAAATACTAATTTTGTTAGTGATTGTTATCTCCATCCAGAAGTTGTTACAACAGAAGGAAGTTGTTTGTAGCGTGGCTTCAGGGGGAATGTATGTCCAGGAAAAGGAATGTGCTAGGGGTCATAGCTGAAGTTTGGTACTCAACCCAAAGATCTTATTGAGTATTATAATAACTAATAATTTATTTGATACAAGTTGTGACCAAAATATTCCAGGCACAATACTAAGGAAGGCATGATCTCTACTTCAGTAAGTTTATAGTATAAAAATATTTATAGATCAATAGAGGAAAGGATTACAAGGACTATGGCCAAGGTGGTGAATGGCCATATCCTGATGTATTTTTTTATACTAGTTTTCTTCCCATTAGACTGTTCCCAACTGGCCCTCAAGCATTGCTACAATAGGTAAACTAATTCCCAACTACAGACATTAAAAAAATAAAATAAAATAAAAATGAAATTGGCCTAAAAGCCAGGAGACTAAAGCGCTGTGTGTTGGGTTTTCTTTTCTCTTGCCTTTTAGTTATTGAGCTTTTAGTGTGGACTTTGGTCCCATGTTGAAGTTTTTCACAGCAACCACAAGGGCTAGAGATGCTTCTTGGAACTAGGACTGTAAGATAACACCTAATGTCATGAGAAAATTGTGAGCATTGGCGATACTGTGGCTATCTTTCAAGAATTAGGAAAGACGTACATTTATGGAGAAAGGTCTGCTCGAAATGAAGGCCAGTTAGTGGTTCTGCAGAGCAGCTCAGTAAAGGTATACCATCCATAAAGGGCAGAATGAAAGGAAATGCAGAGATGATTACAGTTGATGTCAAAAAACAGTCTTGAGGCTAAGTTCCAAAGGGGTAGCTGTGTTAGTTTAGTTCAGCAAAACAAATAAGGAGTCTTGTGGCATTTTTAAAGACTAACAAGTTTATTTATTGCATGAGCTTTCATGGAGAAAATCCAAGTTCATCTGGTGCTTGAAGCTGGAAGGTCCCAAAGGGGTAGCCATGTTAGTGTAGTTCACCAAAACAGAGGAGGAGTTCTGTGGCACTTTTAAAGACAACCAAATATATTTATAAATGAATTAAATTTATAATGTATAATAATTTATAAATAAATACATGTTAGATTTTATAAGTGGCACCAGACTCCTTGTTTGTTGTGTTGAGGCTGCCATTGTTAGAGGTGGTTGATCCAGCATGTAACTGCTTTTCCTGTTTAAAATGAGAGACCCTCTCTCCCTGCAAGACACATGGAGTCTTAAGGCACTGGGTCCTTGAATGCTGATGACTTTATCCCTGATACTGAGTTTCTGTGGATATCACTGGGAGTTGGGGGTGCTCAGAACCCTACAGAAGGAGACTGTTCAAGTGAATAACAGAAGGACTCTTAAATATGGGAACACAGGTGTTTCCACTGGCATTTGCTTAACAAAGCTGGATTCCCATAATAAAGCACATAAGCTATTGAAGATTTTTCCATAAAGTCTCCCTGATTCCATTTGTTTTTTTTTGAATGACCTGCTTTTTATCATAAAACATCATTACAGTGTGGGCCTCATCCTCTGATCTTTATTCACTCAAGCAAGCTTTACTTACACAAATTGCATGGTTGACATCAGTGGATTTACTCACATGAGTAAACAGTGAGGCAAGTGACCATATTGACTCTTTCTATAGTGAGCGACTATGTTATATAACTAACCCATTTGGTGAATTTCCAAAGAGCTGTGGGAAAAATCCCCTGATCATATTTATTTTTGCTGGCAACTAAACTAGAAACAAATAATGAACCTAAAGTATCTGAAAATTTTACAGGGTTTTGTAAATAATGTATATGAGTGACTTGTCTATCATTTCTGTCACATTTTCTTTTTTCTGAAGTCCACTACCTTTCCTGAGGATTATTACTTTGAGCAGGTATTACAAATAGGATATTAAAATTATGAAAACTCAGGATATTCCTCACTGAAATCTATTTGTTTCATTTACAGCAAGTAACGTGACACCTAAAACAATACTTCAAGAAGCAATATTTGAAGTTTCTTTCTGTTTATCAGTGGATTTGCTGTAGTTTTCTAATAGTCTTTAGTGGAGAAAGTAAGTGGCACTGATCAGTGAAGGTGGACAGTAAGATTTATAATGTATTTTTACTAGCTGATTGCCAACAGAACCAGCCTTTCCCAGCGGTGCTGTACGCATACTTGGAAAATCAATAGGGATTAACCTATGACCTCCCTCACATACTTATACTGTGGTCTGCATTGCTTACCAATATTTCATCTGTTTCACTTAAATGTTGTTACTTACTCAATAATGTGTGGCTGTTCTTGCAAGCTACTAATTAATTTTTAAAATGCACCATCACTTGAAACTGAGATAAAACACACCTTTAGCATCAGAATGGGTGGTGTGGAGGACTCTAGGTTTATTTAGTAAAGTTATGCATTGAGATTTTTTTTTAAATGCACTAAATCAAGTGCAGAAGGTTTTTTTATAGTGGTTCCTGAATTGGAATTGCCAGTTTTACTTAATTTCTTAAATAGTATGTAACCTAATGTCCCAGTCTGTAATAGAGAGACTGATTAAAAAATACAGAGATATTTATTTTATTTAGATAAGAGCAGTTGTTTTAGAGATGTATTGTTACTGGATAAGAAGTAACAGTTTTGAGCAAAAAGGGTCCAATCCTGCTTCTAAGAAAGTTAGTGGGGAGTTTTGCTGTTGACTCCCATCAGATCAGGGTAGGTTTCCAATGCTGTGTGGCTACTGATTGCTAATTTGAGCACTGCTTTTGCAAACACACATGTACTTAGCTTCATGCTGATGGGTAATCCCATTGATCTGAAACAAAATGTTTTTGCAGTGCTGAGACCTAAAGCATTTCCTCCACTTTCACTTGCGTGCTAAGAAAGCTCCTTCCTTCAGAAAATGATATACTATAGCAACTTTCATCAGGTAGGGTTTCTACACGTGGAAGAATTTAATGAAAAATAAAATATATTGTCTCTTTCTTTAATTTGTACCTTTGATACTACTTTGTTTGCACTCTGTTCAAATGTTTCTTCTGCATAGTCAATTTCTCTCTTGCTGAAAAGACCACTATAAATAGCAAGGGATCAGTAATATGTTTTTTAAATGTATTTCACATAATAGAAATAATGAGTCTTGTGGCACTTTATAGGCTAACAGATTTCTTCAGGCATAAGCTTGCCTGGGCCCCAACCCACTTTCTCAGATGCAGTGGGTTAGAGTCCACGAAGGCTTATGCCTGAAGAAATCTGTTAGTCTTTAAGGTGCCACGGGACTCCTGTTGCTTTTGTTGTACACAGACTAGAAGAGCTACCCCTCTGGAAAAAATGATAGAGTTCCTTAAATAATGAAAATTTAAAATCTGTTGTTCCTCCATCTTCGAAGCATTTGATGAAGTGGGATTTTCTCCCACAAAAGCTCATGCAATAAGTACATATGTTAGTCTTTAAAAGTGACACAGGACTTCTTGTTTGTTTTACTGAACTAGACTAACATGGCTGCTACCCCTTTTGGAACTTAATAAATTTCTTGTATTTCAATTTAAGGTGCATCATATATTTTCTCCAAAACCCAAACATATTAACTAAAGTATTTCTGATGTGGCATTCTTTCTCCCTATAGGAACATTTTAAAATTCACAGTTTATTATAGAAGTATATGTATTCCCCAGAGTTTACTTATAGTTTTCTATTGATCCAGTTGCTGGTATTTGAATTGGTTGAAGTGCTCAGTAACTTGTTTAAGATACCCTACTCGAACACTTAGTTTCAATAATGTATTCATACATTGATTAATCATTACAGTAAGAGTTATTAGCTGTATTTATATCTGTGCATTATCCGCAATTGACTCCTAGTCTAATAATCACACATACTGAAAGAGAAGTTCAGTTTTAAATTACAATATAAATGACAATTGCGGCATTCAAAAGGCAATGTTTAGAGGGAAGGAAAGCTAATACACTGACTCGTGGAGAAAGTTTGATAATGTGGATAGTGAATATTAATGTGCAAAATGCAAGTTGTAAATATAGATGTAGAGTTTAACTCAGTGCACACGTGCAACTCCCACTTATGGTAATAAGGCTAACAGTATAAGCACATGCTGCATTGTGGTAGGGTGAGAAAGATGGGGGATCCCCAAAGCAGGAGCTGTGTCAGGAAAAAGGAACCCCTGAGACCCTTCTGTGGATTAAGAGGAAGAAGTTAACTCATGTAGAAGCTCCTATGTATAGCAGGCACTTCCTGTTCTCCAGAGTGCCCAGCTGTGTATGTCTGTGCAGGTTGGGGGCGGACCTGGCCAACTGGCAAGGGTAGCTAAGGAAGCTTTTGGTGCTGGTGCAGTTCCTGAAAGTTACTGGGCCTGCTGAGAGAGCAGTGGGGTCCTTGCATGTGTGGAGTACCTGGGTGGTTTGTCTAAACTGTGCTTTCAGGAGTGGGCTGTGACTGGGTGTTGAGGTGGATGAACGTTGGTTGCTGAGATGCCTTAGAGAGGTTAGAGGCTGTGTATGTAAGAGATCAAGCTGGGTTGGGCGCGGAGCTCTTGAGAGGATTTCTGATGGGGAGCTGAATAGGTGGGAGAGCCTGAGGCCAGTGCTATGGTCTTCATTCTGTGACTTCACCAGCTGCCACCACTTCCACTTGTCACTTCTGCCTGACTCAGATCCACTAGGGAGAGGTCTAAGAGAGGGCACAGAAAGGCTGCTTGCCAGCCCTGTGCAACAGCAGTCCTCAGTACCAGGAGGAGCAATGAAGGTAGTCCTCGCAGTCCTGATACGTACTTATTCTATAAATATTTATCAGTATGGCTGCCTCTTTCCCTTCTGGACCTGCAAGAGATGGGTCTGTCTTATCTCTCCTCTAAATAGAGCTTGAAATCTTGACAGTGCCTGATCTGACAACATCATGCCTTTAAAATGTCTGGGTCTCCTTCATGATCGCTGGGATGTAGTGGGGAAAAGTTCTTTTAAATTTGATGCATCCAACTCTGAGGAGTAAAAATAAAGGTTTTGATTTTCATGTAATAGATTTGCGCAATATTTTGCTTATTAAAAACAAGATATGTCATTTGCAGTTTTGCAGAGTGAAGAATCCCAGTCACTGGAATTTCCATAACGAAGGGCCTAGCCATATCCCATTGATGTGAGTCTTCCTACTGACATCAATGGGCATTGGGTCACACCCCAAAATCCAAGCTATGATTAAAGGAAGAAATAGTCTCCAAGGACTGTGTGTACATGGGTGGGAAGAAACAACAACCAGTCAGTTGGGCAGCTCATCTGCCTAGGTCAAAGATAGTTTTAAATATATCTCACTTTAGATTGACCTCAAGTGTTTCATGCAAAGGAGAACACAGCATACACATACATTGCACCTTGCCTCCTGCATATACCTCCAGATCTAATGAACCCTTTTAGTAAGCATATTATTCAGAGTGCACATCTAGCCCATTTCAGTTTATTTTCTGCATAAAGCATCGATGTGCGTCGTACTCTCACACTATATAATACGGTAACTAATGGAACTTTTTTCGTATTTTCATATTTAGTTTGAAAGCCATTTTGTTTCACCACATGCTTTTTCTGCTTCATAAATTCTACTTTAAAACATTCAACAACCTGCTAAATTAATATATACTGTGTTCTTTCTTTAATGGGTAGGGGAACTTGTCTCACAGCAGTGCATTTGTTCAGCTCTGTTTTGAAAAAGTGCTGCCTGCCGTGTGAAGGACATCTGCTCACAAATGAATGATTGTGCTTTTGATTCGGAGCAGCACCTTCACTTTAAATGCTGGCTGCAGATGAAAGGAACAGATTGCTGTGGTGCCGCTTTTGTGAGGATTCCTCTACCCAGCATGTGGCTTCATACATTATTGAGAGCAAATCCACTTTATACTACCACTCCTCACTGCACTTATTTTACCAACCTTATTCAGTCTGTCAGCATGGGTCACTTTTCTACAAAGGAATAAAAGGCCAGTTAGGAAGATTAAGCAGATAAATTATTTACAGTGTTTAATTATCATTGCACGGGTTTATTAAACTTCATGGTTACCTAGAAACATAAGCAGCTGCTAAAAAAAAAAAAAGTCCACTAAAGTTAAATAAAAAATGTTTTGTGTAAAATGAAATCCTTTTATGTGTGCTGCATTAATATAAATGTCCAGAGTTTTTTGGCTGAGTGTCAAATTTGATTTGCATTTGATGTTGTGATTTTGTCTTTTCTTTTTTTTTTTCCTTCTTTTTATAATCCATCCCTAGCTCAGAGCTCATTTTGACAATAGGTCCCAAAGAATACTATGCTGAGTTGACTACAATCTTGATATACTACTAAGTGTCCTAAACAGCAAGCATACCTAAAGGTATGCTTGGTAAATCTTAGAAAGTTCTGTTTCGGTGATTTTAAGGACAGATGTATTTTGCCAGAAGCTGTAACTAGTGATTTTTGCACCAACAACATTGTAACTAAAATATGTTTTGCAGTTGTGTTTAATATTTATAGTAGATAAATAATTTCCTTTTTTTCTAGAAATTGACTTAGGTTCTACTGAATCACAGAAGTAAGGATTTATTCATTTGAAAGTGTGGACTGTCCTCTAGTAACTGCTTCCACATCTCTCTATGCTATCCAGTAATATAAACTAATGAGATCCATTGAAGATCTGCCTGCATAGTTGAAGGGAACCACCTATTAATCTGTCATTTTTGAATACTGTGAGAAAATTAAGACCACCAAGCAACCGTGAATCTTGAAAATGAAAAAGTACCCATCTATTATACCCTAAGGATGAGTGCCAAATAGGTAGAAATTGACTAAAGTACATTTTAAAAAATCCTGTTAAATACAATGAAATAAATTAAGCAATGACACATGAATGTAAAGGATGAAATCCTGACCCTATTAAAGGCAGTGGTAGTTTTGCCATTTGACATTAAGAAAGATCGGACTGGACCACAAGTTTTCAAACAATCCTTAAGTAGGATTCTAAAATTGCTCTAAAACTGTACATTTTTAATTTAGTTCTTTCTATCCCTCTTGGGAACAATAGTCACTTATTTACTACCTAAATACTGGAATATGATAAAACTAATCAATACAATATATGGCAAGTAGATATTTTTATCTTGCTATTACGTTATATTTGATTAATTATACAATCTGTTTGTTTATTTTTCTCCCATTAAGGCAACCAAATCCATGAAGAATTATCGTCATTTGTAATCCCCAGCAATAGGAGGTGTTTGTATAAAGCCAAGAATTCCCCAAGGTTTCAGTTCAAGTTTTCGGAGAACTGGGGGCTTATGTAGTGCAGTTGGTTTTGAAGCCTGCAAAAAATAGCCTGTTTCACCAGCTCTTGCTGGACATTGAGCTTGTCATGTCTTTCATTACAAAGCCTAAGAGCTGTGGAGAACTCAAATTGGAACCCCACTGGTTTTAGGAGTTCACAAAGCTCAAAAGAGCCCAATTTAGAGCCCATTGAAGCCAATGGGAGCCTTTTCATTTACTTCAGTAGGCATTGGGGGGTTGGACCCAAGAAAACAAACTCTTGATGGTGAGTATCTGGTTTTGTGGAAGTCCTAAATTTCATAGTCTCATCATCTTTTTCAGCTCAACCCTTGCAGAATGTCACTGAGCCAACTTTGGAAGGGTTGGAAATTGACGATTCAGACATATCACTTGCAGCTAAAACTTCCAGTAAAATTTTGAATAGAATACTTGCCTTCCACTTATAGCAAATGTATTTATTCAGACTTACTTGGTGAATGTCTTCTTGAAATAATATTCACGCTATCTTAATTGTGAGGTTGTTTTGATTAATTTTGATTGGGTGCAAGGTCATTTGATATTTCTATTTCCTGACTGGAGGAGCCCAGCTTTGAAAATCATAAGTTTGGTGTGAATACTCATGTTTACATTTCCTGCATTTGATTTAGGGGCATATTCTATATTATTTGCATAAAATTTAAAACTTCTGAACATTTTCTTCTAGTAAACTTGTCTAGGATAATTTTTGCATAGACATAACCAAAACAAAGTTAGGTGTTTTTTTTAAAGCAAATATTCATGGATAACTCAGACCAGGTTACTGAAAGATGTATCAAGATTTGTGCACTTTTCGTATACCTTGGACCATTGTATGATTTCAGTTGGAAACCAGGAGAGGGAAAAAATAATCAGTTTTCTGCACACTTAACTTTTCAGTTTATTCGTTTGTTTTACTTAAAATAAAACTCTGTGTATAAACTAGTCTGAAATGAAAGTTCTGCAATGTGAAACTGCTACATTTCACAAAGCTCTAGAAATGTGGGAGCCCAGCACAGGGAGGGCAGAAGAGGTATTTTTGATATCAGAGGAGCATAGGGTAGACATTTAGCAGTTTGGCAAAGATCAACAAATAAAATGCAATAAATGAGAATACATGAAAACCCTTTTCACTCATAGGTGACCATTATTTCACAATGACACTGAGAACCATGTACTCTAAGGATTCAGAGTTATTACAGAGAACTCTTTTTTGGGGTATCTGACTGATGAGTCTTGCCCACATGCTCAGGGTTTAGCTGATTGCAGTACTAGGGTCAGGAAGGAATTTTCTACCACAGCAGACTGATGAAGACTCTGAGGGTTTTTTGCCTCCCTGTATAGGATAGGGACATGATTCAATTGCTGGTGTAGTGTCTGCATCTTAAAGTCTTTAAACCATCATTTGAGGACTTTTATAACATTGTCATAGGTTAGAGGTTTATTACAAGAGTGGGTGGTAAAGTTCTGTGGCCTACAGTATGCAGGAGGTCAGATTAGATTATATCGGTCCCTTCTGACCTTAGTCTATGAGTCTAAGCAATGCAGTTGACTGATGAACATACATGGGACTAACAATGTGATCGAACTAACTACTGAAAAGCATGTAAATGTCTTCTCAGTGATTCACAATATCTTGTAGTTATTAAGCTAGCTGCTAATGGATGGCTTGTTGTGAATAAAGAGTTAGTAAAACTTGGTTATGTGTAGTTACGTGATGCTCATTTTTATATTCCAGTGGGGTAAGCTGTGGCAGAGACCCATCATTTCCCAAATAAGTAATTCTTTTAAGAGAACATCTGGTGAAACAGACAATTTCCAATCTCCTTAAAACACAGAAAGACATAATTAACCCTCCGGGGAGACCAATATTCATTTAATAGAAACCATTTCTAGTTCTCTTTACTTTACACTGTTTCTTTTTTAAACTGATTTTTTTCTATTATTTAGTTCTAGTCAACATTTTTATATGATACAGAAATGTTAGGCTCACTATAAAAAGTTGGACTTGAATTAAAAAAAAGAAACAATAACCACCACTTAGTTCTGCGTGTACCAGGGATTAGACTAGACGACTCGGTCCTTGTCTACACTAGGAAGCTTTGTCAATAAAAGTCAACTTTTGTTGGCAAAACAGCCCTTGCATATGCAGTAGAGTCCCTTCTTTGCTGACAAAGCTGCCCTGTTTTGCCAACAAAATAATACCATGAAAACGAGCAGCATAGAGCGTTTGTTGGCAAAGTTAAGATGGCAGAGAGTCCACACTGTGTAAGGAATGTCCTCCTTATTACCAGTGTGGAGCTGTCATACTTGTCAACTGTGCAGCTGTAACAGTTAGAAAATGGACAAAGGGGGGGGGTGCCCCAGTACTGGGGCTCCAGCTGAGTGGGGCTCCCTAGGATCATGGGTGGGAGCAACCCTGGCAACTGCCCGCCCCGCTGCCTCTGCCTCTAGGGATGGAGGAGCTCCGGCAGCTTCAGCCACTCCAAGTCCTAGTGCTGCCATCCAGGTTTCCCACGTCCAGCTCGGGGGCTGAGCAGAGCAAGAGAAGCCGGGGGGTGGTAGTGGTCCTGGGTATGTGTGCTTGGAGGGTCAACTGAGCATGGCAGCCTGGGGACTGCTGCCAGCCTGAGAGCTACCTCTGCTGTTCCCCTCACCCTGCTCAGTCTGGGAGTAGGGCAAGGGGAGCCAGGCTTATGACAGGGATGCTCGGACTGGGAGCAGTCCTTGGCTGCCCCTGTGCTTCTTCCAGAAAGCGGCTGCTGCTGCCCCAGAGCTAGGACCCAGCAAGTGGGGCTGGTGGCAGCAGGGAGCCTTTGGGCTCTCTGTGGGAGCTGAAAAGTTGACCTCTCAGCTCCCCCATGCTGCCTCTTTTGTTGGTGGAAGCAATAGATAATAAAGAGAAGAGTGCTAAAATAGAACTGATTTAGGATGTAGACACCCTATGCCCCCACATCTGGGAGACTTTGTGTAAGTCATTAAGCAACTACATTGTTATCTTTTAACAAATTATTAACATTAAAGTTCCTGGAAATCAGTCTGGGACAGTGTGGGGGAGGAGATTTTTGCCATATAAGAAAACTTCTCAAAACAACCTTAATATCTCTCCTTTGCGTTTGAGTGTCTCAAGGAGGCACATGGTCACTGGGGCCATACAGTGCCATCAAAGACTACTTTGGAAAACTGTTCCCCATTTCACTGGGGACAGGCTAATTGCGTCTGTCCCCCCACAGTTTTATTTTTGTTGTTTGGTCGCATGGTAGAGTCAGGAGGCAAAGCTTTGGCCCTGCTGAAGTTAAATTACTGTTTTTCCTTGGGCAACAGTTGAGCCAGGTTTTCACTAACAATTTGGAAATGAAGGTGCACATGCATTTTCTGCAAGCTGATCAGCTGGTTTAATTGAAAACACTTCTGATGAGGGCTAAAGTGGGATCTCTCCCACAAAAGCTTATGCAGTAAATAAATTTGTTAGCCTTTAAAAGTGCCATTGGACACTTGCTTTGTTTTACTGAACTGGACTACCATGACTACCCCTTTGGAACTTGTGAAGGGAAGGTATATCCTTACCTGCAATTGAGGTTCCTCGTAACTAACTTTCTGGAAAATTGCATGTTTCTTCCCTATAATTCTCAGGCACAAATGATGTTGGCAGCACTAATGTAGAAGTTTTACTATTTTGTCTCTATGCAAATAGAAAATTAAGGCTGCTTCTAGAGAAAAGACTGTAATTCTGTATACATTCTGTATACACTACCATGACCAGCTGGCCCAGGGGCAGGGCAGCAGCATGGAGCCCAAACTCTGGCCCCAGGGTCCTGCCTCCCCCTGGTGCTGGGGGCACTCTCAATGCATCCTGAAACCCCGCTGGTGCTGAGCAGGGTGGCTGGGAGATGGGGGTGGATAAGGCAGGAGCCTTAGAGGCTGGACCCAAAGACCCTCCTTTAGGCCGGGGCCTGGGGATTCAGCCACTGGAGTTCCTGCATTAATCTGGCCCTGCTCATCAGTTCATAAATATGCAGGTGTTAATATCTTTCCTCAGGCCGTCTCACTATTTTCCAGACCAGATTTGGAGTTCCCCATGTTTCCAGCCCTAATCTCAAATTGTGGCAAAAGATTTGCAAAAGCCTGACTTCTGCTTCTGTTCAGAGCAGAATCTTGCTTTTTGTTCAGTCTTTGCTGTGTCATATCCTTGCCACAGGTTATTACAGTTTGCATTTCTCACTTACCGAAGAATTGTGGGAAAAAGCGACCTTTAAGGCTAAGGCAGACTCTTCAGTACAGCAGGCACTGGCGGGTTGGGTAGCCTGAGTTGAAACTGTCTTTTAATGAATTTGACTTTCTCCTAGGAGTGCGTATAGCTGCAGCCTCCCTCTCTGGCAGCTGCCAATCTCTGTTCTTCCCCTTATCTTTAAATTTATCAAATGTGTGGTTTACAACTGCTGCCTCAGCACATATCTGCTGGTTGCATCCTGTATCCCTTCTGATCTAGCTTCCACTTCATTTGCTCTACCAAAAATGTTAAGTTCTCTGACAAACCTTCAGTGGTTAAATTGTAGAACCTGTACTCCAACCTCATCTTCCATGGTGTTTGTGTAGCTTTTGATCCCATTGATGATGTCTGCCTTCTTAAAATCTTGTCTTTCCCAGGCCTTTGAACTTCCTGGTTCTTATCCTATTTCCTTTTTGAGGATGGGCAATGTCATCTCTTTTAATACTTTCCCTCCACTTCCTGTGTTAAAGTGATTTAGAAGGTGAAGCAGAACAGAGATGAGGTGATTCTGGTGACCCCCAATAGCCCAAGTGACCTCGGTCCTTGGAATTGGTCTCTCTGGCAACAGAACCTCTGATTTCCATTTTCAGCTACTTACAAAGTGAAGTTCCAAAGGGGTAGCCGTGTTAGTCTAGTTCAGCAAAATAAGCAAGGAGTCCTATGGCACTTAAAGTCTAACAAATTTATTTATTGCACGAGCTTTCATGGGACAAAATCCCACTTCATCAGATGCTTTGAAGATGGGGAAGCTTACAGAATGGGAGCCAAACAAATTCAGGGGAGTGTAAGTCATGGGATCAGGTCATATTGTAATAGCAAATCAAAACAGTTGTTCAGATTCAAACACTGGGAAACAGCACATAGAGGAAGGTGAGGTCGAATCACCTGTCATAATGGGAGAAGAATCCATAGTCACGATTTAATCCTGCTTTCACACAATCAAATCCGTGTATCAGTTCCAATTCTGTAGTTTCTCTTTGAAGTCTTGGGGTGTTACTGACTTGCTTGACCACCGTTGTTAACAGTCAACAGAGTGATTAGGAAGATTGAAGTACTCAGCTACTGGTTTTTAAATGTTGTGATTTAAATGTTCTGATGCCAGTTTTGCACCCATTTCCTCTTTTGCCCAGAGATAGTCCAGTTTGTCCAGCATATAAGGTGGCACATGATGGCATAAATCACATTGGTGAATGAGCCCTTGATGGAGTTAACTGGCTTGATTAGGGCCTGTGATGGTGTCTTTTGTGCAGCTGTTTGGGCAAAATTACAGAGTGACCTCATCCCATGACTTAAACTCCCCTGTATTTGTTTTCCTCCAATTCTGTAAGTTCCCCCATCTTCAAAGCATCTGACAAAGTGGGATTTCCCCCATGAAAGCTCATGCAATAAATAAATTTGTTAGTCTTTAAGAGCCACAGGACTCTCTGCTTATTTTGCAAAGTGAAAAAACCTGACCTCAAGTGGGATTCATGTGCACACCATCAGCTCAACTGCTGTTTCCTGGGTGGAGAAAGACTCTGCTTCTACTGAGGAGATACGGTACAGCTGTTATCAGGGCAGCATATGTGCATTCAATAACCATTGCAAGATTGACACACACATTTCAGGTGGAAGGCTGTATATGGCATATTTCTCCTTAAACTCCATATTCATTTTTCTTAGAAATATCCTCATTTTCTGGCCTCCCTGTTTTCAGATACTTCCTATTTTCTAGAGGAAAGGTAGATTTTGTCTGTGTCTCTTTCCTCTCTGAGAAAAGCAATTGCTCTAATCTGACTTTGTTGGGGATATGGACAAAAAGAACAAAACTCAAACCTTCAGTTTTTAGCAAGATACTTTCCTCTACTGAGGGGCTGCTTTATATATTGCTTGCATACACTACCATCTGCTTGTATTCAGTTTGAGTATTGCTGAGATTTACTTAGTCCTGTTATCTGTGGAAGGTATCTCTGAGAGAAAAAGAGGGGCTGAGATCCACCCCCGCTCGGTATGAAAACAGCTTGGACTGAAATACAAGAGTGCCTTTCTCAAACAAGAAAAATGGACAGATAAGACAAAATTTCTCTGTATAGGCAAGTTACATCCATTTTAGTTTGCAAACTCTCTTTAATGGTTACATGGTAGTCCTAATTTTCTTATATTGGAGGATATTAAATTAATGGTGGCTCCTAACTGGCTGGGGAGCTGTCTGGGGGATTTTAATTTACATCAGAAGATATTGCTTCCCCCATGCACTATCTTGAAACTGGAAAGAATCCTAATAAAGGATGTAGCTTTACTTTTTAATTAAAAAAGAAAAAAAGCTGCTTTTGTGCTACTACAAAACAGGATAGGGATGCAGTGGAATTCTTTTTCTTTGTATTTTTTAAAATTTCTTCCAAGTCTTCCTTTACTTTCATTTGAACTCCGTTGTCCCTTGGGTTTCTAACGTTGCTTAATGGACTAATACATTAGTCATTTAGATACTCACTTCATGAGGATACAAATTTAAGTCTTGGTAGTTAGGTCAGCACTTTGTTCTTACTGTGGAATAACAAATTTCTTGCTCTTCACGATGTTGGCACAGACTACTAGAAGGTTAGAGTTGACTTTTAAATTACTTTTGGCGTAAAGTATAAATGTCTTTGACTTTATCACCATGTGTGCATGTGGTCAGGCCTTGTCCAATAGAGGTGTGACTTCCTATTAATACTGTAGTAGGTGGATATATTAAAAAAGGGGAATTTTTCAACCTCATGATCTCAAAGTTTATGGATCTGTTCAACCAGAAGATTGTGGGCTCCACCTGTGTTCCCTGAGGGGTAGGATTTTGATACTTGAGGTAGTTTTGTCTTGAGCGTATACTTGGGAATATTCTTGGGAGACTTGATGGATGATACTCCCCTTCATTTGCGTGTGAGGTACTATGACAGATTCCATGTTATTGATTGCAATATGACAAGTAAGATATATAAGTAAATCTGAAGGGGAAAAAGGATTGTTTCCTCTAGTCCCAAACCAGACCAATAAAAATATTTGATTGAAGGAATGGACTAGGCACTGATTTGTGCTACAGTTTGTGTTTTTAACCTTGCTGTGAGCCATAGGCAAAAATGAAATCTCTGCTTGGGAAAAGCCAGGGGAGAATTTCACTCTGGGATTGGCATGGGGTTTGCCCAGTTCTCTACCCTGAGAATTTAATGTTACAAATTGAAATGCTTCTTTGACTTCATCAGAGTTCTCCCTATTAGCTGCATCATAGGGCTGCCTTTTGTCATTTAGGAACAGCATCGTGTTGGTTGTGGGATAGCTCTGTGCCCTTGAGTGAGATTTAATTTTTGAGATTCTTGGTCCTCTTGGAGATCACACCTCCCATCTGAGGAAATCGCCAGGTACCATCACAGGAAATGCAGCTTACTGTCCTCACTGAATCTATGAAGCTTTGTGGTGAGGTGGGAGGTAGTTAGGTGATTTCTCCCTTCCTCATCCCCACTCACTCCTTGAATGCTGTGGGCATCCACTCTTTGTGCTCCACTGAGCCATTTCCTGGCCATTATGCATGAGACACATGGAAAAAAAAACAAAAACCAAAACAGATGGGGGTGTAAAGAAAAGGCTTGTATATTGTTTTCTTTTGCCCTAAGGTGGACATCATCTACCTTTTGATTAGGCCTAATCCAGCCCATTGTGTTTCTCTTAAATTCTGTGAGTTCTCTATGTATGTCTCTTTATGAACCTATCTTCTTCTTTAAAAAATTATCATTTGTATTATAGTGGCACTTTCAGTCCACAGATATGATCAGGACCCATTGGTATATGTTGTTAGAGTTGCACTGAGAAATATGAAATCCATAGAATTTGTATGTATATTATTGTTTATTATTTGTAGACTTAGTCATGGCTCAGGACTCCTCTACAGTAGGTCATGTACAAACAGAAGAAAAAGATCAACCCTCCACCAAAGACTTTATAATCAGAGTGGAAACCAGATGACAACAGATACAGACACGTAAGGGAGTACAAGGCAACAATGAGATAACATGGGTCAGCAGGGCAAGCAATGAATTTTTAAAAAATAAAGGGTATTTTTTCTTTTTCATATGCAGAATTCTATTGTAAACTCTTGAAATAATCAACCGTAACATTTTGTTCCGAGTTATGAACATTTCAGATTTACAAACAACCTCCATTCCCAAGTTAGGTATAACTCTGAGATTCTGCTGTATTGTAAGATTGCATGAATTACTCAGAAAGCGACTGCACTCAGATATAGATCCTTACATGCTGTATTTCCATCGCTTTACCCTTGATGAAGACATGGCTCCAGTTTATCCAAAACAGATTGATTTGTAGTCCTCTGAGGGATAGATGAAATTTCTTAATAGTTTGTTCAGACAAAAACTTTTTTTTTTTTTTTGGACTAATGTGTTAGATTTTTGACTTGCTATTTATTCTGAAAATAGCTTTTCTTGGTAATAATAAACATGTATATAGGCTTTTGTACAAAATTAATTTTAATCTGTATTGAGTGCAAATTAAAAATACTAATGCATTGTGCAAGATGTTATATGGCTAAACTCACCAAAAAGTGTGGGCATAACAAACTTAAAGTTTTCCTAGCAACATTAGATCTGTGAAGTTACATGTCCTGTGTGTTTTAGGGTATACATTTTACAGTGTAAAGAGAAATATATTGAACTACACATTTAATGGAGGAAAAACAGGAATAGAAAATAATGGATCTGTAGATGATTACAAAGATATTTCTTTCATAGAACATTCTTTGCATTTTTTGAGTTGTGATTTTAACTGTGGAAGCTTAAGACAACATACATTTTTTTTATTTAATTTCCTATGTTTTAATCATCTCTGTTACTTTCCCTCCTCGTGTTCTGCAACGTAAATGTACTGGTTCTGATGCGTTTGGGGAAGACTGAATGTGCTGCCCCTTGTAGCGTGTTACCTAATGTGGGAAACCATTCAGTGCCTGGCTAATGACTTTCCTTAGGCCATCAGGGTCCCCGAATGCTCAAATGAAATATATTAGGGTCACATTTTACTTTCTGTGAAATCCACAAGCTCTGTTCTTGGACCCCAGCTGTGGCCTGGCCCCTGGCCGGGGGGCACAAAGGATAAAGTTTGGGTATCACTTCTCTAAAGCCATTTTTGTCTACCCTGACCATCAGAAATTTACAAAGGTAATGTCAAGTGAATTTTAATGCATGTTTCAATGTGTTCACAGTCAGGCTGTTCTAAAGTTTCAGTGCTCATCTACGAAACACATGGTTCATTAATTATTAGTACTTCTTTAGCAACTCGCATCTTCAGAGCATAGCACAAACATAAACTAAGTGAGCCTGTATATAGACATATATTGTGACGCATAACAGCAGTGTATCTTTCACTAGCACCAAGATGATTTTTCCGGGTTTCTCTTCCACAGAATGTCTTAAACTACACATTATTCTTGAGTGCTAATGTTCGCAATAGACCCACTTGCTTGTGTACTCCAGACCTACTGTATGAGAGTGCGTCTATCTAAAAGCTAAACTCAAATGACGTTGTCACTCAAAGTAGCCAACAGTTAGGCAGAAACAAGTAAATTTGATTTGGATTGCTGGTACCTTGCTCTAAAACAAAACCAATCAAAAGAACACAAGACCTGCCGGACAGGGTCAGACCAATGATCCATTTACCCAACTAACAGAGTCCAATATCAGGACTTCAAGGTCAGTGCACAGACCAGGGCAGTTTGAGTGATCCACCTGATTCAGTGTATCTGGATTCTGGCAGTCAAAGGTACTGTGAATTTCCAAAGGGGTAGCCGTATTAGTCTAGTTCAGCAAAAACAACCAATGAGTCATGTGGCACGTTAAGACTAACAGATTTATTTTTTGGTCACTCTGAGCATAGGGTTACATCCCCTGACCATCTTGGCTTGTAGCTATTGATGTACCTCTCCTCCATTAACTTATACATTACTTTTTTGAACATAGTTACATTCTTGGCTATCATAAAATCTCGAGGCAATGAGTTCCATAGATTAATTGTGGTAATTGTTGATTGCTGTTGTGCATTGGGCTGCATGATGACTCCAAAATCTTGTTCATGAATACTTGCGACAAGTTTTAAAATGCATTACTATATATGGGTAGGTAGGATTAATTTTTCCATTGTGCAGTACTTTAGAGTTCTTGTTGAATTTCATTGGCAAGTTTGTTGCCCAGTGACACAGGTTTGTGAGATCCTTATATAGCTCTTTGCAATCAACTTTGAACTGAGCTGTCTTGAATAATCTCAAAGTAATCATAATTACATGTTGACCAAACCAGGGTTGCTTAGAAATATGCTAGCCAAGTTGTTTATATTATATGGATCCAGGGTCTGGTTTAAATAAATTTTTGGAACACTGTTTAGGGGCCAAGATAATCCATTATGTATAAACCATTATCTGAATTCCAGATCACAGATCTGATGGAAAGAGCTTGTCCTCCGTGTGTAATTTCAGAGCTTTTGACCTGTTGTGCCAGGGTGATATTAGCTGAAAAATGCTCAATAACCATGTACGCTGACATTTTGTTCTACATGTTTGGATTTTTAGAAATCAGCTGCAAAGCATAACGTTCAGGATGTGAGCACTAATTTCCTAAAATTAAAACATTGACAGTCTGTTATCTGAAATTAAAAGCAAGTGCTTGTTGTCTTATTTATTGAGACAAGTTTGGGGAGGTAATACCTTTATTGGATAAGCTTCTTTTGGTGAGACACACAGGCTTTCAAGCCACATGCAGCTCTTCTTCAGGTCTGGGACAGGTAATCTGAGTGTCATACCTAAATAGAAGGTGGAACAGATGGTTTAGCTTAAGTAGTTTGTACATATTCTAAGGGATTATTCAATTAAGAGTAGCTCATTAACACCACTGCCTTCATAGGACAAAAAGAGGGGGTTATTGGGTTACAGACTGTTTGAATAAACCATAGCTCCAGTGCCTCTCTTCAATCTATGATTTTTAGTGTCTAGTAGAGTTGTGTGGCACTTCTGAAGACTAAAAAATGAGCTTTTGTGGGAGAAAATCCCACTTCATCAGACACTTTGAATGGAGTTTCTCCCACAAAAGCTCATGCAATAAATACATTTTGTAGTGTTTAAAAATGCCACAGGACTCTTTGCTTGTTTTTCTGAACTAGACTAACCCAGCTACTCCTTTGGAACTAGTAGAGTTATGAAATTAAGTAGTATTGTTTGTTGTATATAATTTCTCCAAAGGAAGTTAGCAGCTTCCTATGATTTTAACATTTTTTAATCACATAACCTAGAATGATGGAAATGATTTATCTTCATATTAACTGCCAGGAATGTGGTGGGAGGTGATGGTGGTTGTTTTTAATTTTAAAGAACTTTATATGACACACGTATCTATGTAATGTTAGAAGTGTATTCATGCTCAAATGTGGACACGCATCTTCCTCCACACAGGTTTGTGCATTTTATATAACCATATATAATTTATTTATGAAGACACTGAAGATAATTTAGTTTTAAAACAAGTACCTGTGATACATTCAAAAAGAATGACTTTTGTTGTCACTGATGGGGAATAGCCACCAGGGGGCATTGTGGCTTGGTAGTCATTCTCAAATTTACAGATACTGTCAGTGAACCTGTAAATCAGAAGCGTGGGGAACGTTTATGATTTATCCTAAAGTGGAATCCTGTCTGGAAGGTAGCAGATTTAGATTTCCTTTTGCTTTATGAGGAAACCATAATGTTGTCAAATTTGCTAAGTCTAGTCAACTGAAGATTAACATGCAATAAGAACCGTGTAAGTATCTAACTGCAGTGCCGATAGATCTTCTGAATTTGGAAACTGCAAGTTTCACTAAGGTGCGATAAAATAAATTCAGTTTGAGAATATCTTTTGAAATGTTAAGACTGATTAAGTATATTTCAGATAGTGATTAAAACTTAAATACCTGGGTAGTAAGGTGCCCTCAGATTTTATGCAGGACCTCCCACTTTTCAGTAAAGATAACATTAATAGGTATTGCAGGACCTATATATCAAATGGAATTGATAAATGATAATATTTCATATTTGTGTGGCACCTTTTGATGCGAGATTCTCGAAATGTTTCTCTCACAAGCACACTTTTTGATGGCTGTAGTGTAATCATTTCACAGATGAGCGCATGGGGACGCTGAGAGGTTAATGGGCTTGCCCGATCAGCATGCAAATCAGAGACAGAAAGAAGAGCATACCTCTGAAGTCCTGGCCCAAAGTCCTCTGCTCTGACTACTGAACCATGACTCCCTCACTATCATGTGAATGGTACAGCATTTAAGAAGAAAGATTTGCAGTTATTTTCAACGGAAATGCTTGTGTTCTGGGGTGTCTAAGAAAAATTGGTGATATTAAATATTGTACCATTGAGGCACCATATTTTAAGTTTCATGTTTAACTCCTGTAAGTTAAGTCATCAATAATTGTTGTAGAATTTCTTTTTTTAGTTTATTTCTCAATATATAGTTATGCACTATGCAATAGATTTGCATTACTTTATTACAGGAAACATCTGCAGTGAAGCCTGCTTTTGATGGTACTTTACATTGTCCAGTAGAAAACGAGTAACTTGTATCCATTAATTTATATATCAATTCTCATTGTAATTTAATAGCTTATAGACTGTACTCTGAATTTCATATATTAAGATGAATACATTTATGGGTCTCAAGATTGGCAATGCTGCCATCTGTTCCAGGGCCTTGAGGTAGTATAGCAAAGCATACCAGGTGGGCGAGATTTGTAAAGTGCTTGTACATGCTATGCTCTGACTATCTATCTGGTATAGATTCTGCTGGTATGTTATAAAAGGTGCTAGTTCATATTAATATAGCACTGATAGATTATATATATATATATATATATCATACCCTTCTAATAGGCTTTGTTGGTGACATGAAGACAAGCCCTTACCCTTGCAAAAACTATCCAAAACTAAGTTACAAAGGGGCAGCCATGTTAGTCTAGTCCAGCAAAATAAGCAAGGAGCCCTGTAGCACTTAAACTAATAAATTTATTAAATGACTAATTTATTAAATTTGTTAGTCTTTAAGTGCCACAGGACTCCTTGCTTCTTTATCCAAAATCAGTTTGCTTTTAGTCTGTGCTAGCTAATTTTACAAGTCTACCTTTTAGGGCTTCTGGCATCTTACGCCTCTAGTGGAATTTCAGTGTGAAACAATGTTCCAGACATTTTCATATCTCCTGTAAGCACCTTATCCATGGCTGGTGTCTCCTATCCTGTGGCATAGTAGTAGCAAACCAGATCTGAATCATGCACTTTATAGGTTTAAAGTATCAGATCCCTTCTACCCTTTCACCTCTATTCACACTTCCTCCTCTCTAATGGCAGGGTGCAGTATGACAGCTGTGGATGGGGCATTTCTTTTCCTGCTCAACATTCATATGGTCATAATGTCGAGCCTCTCATTGAAACCAGAGGCTTCTCTTAATAATTTGACTTCAAAGTTTGTCATCTGTCCTGGATGACCTTGCCTTCTTTTTCTTCTTTCCGTATGTCTTCTA
The DNA here is from genome assembly GCA_007922195.1 of Podocnemis expansa. Taxonomy (NCBI): domain Eukaryota; kingdom Metazoa; phylum Chordata; order Testudines; family Podocnemididae; genus Podocnemis; species Podocnemis expansa. Next base: position 12,235,143 of record ML682028.1, read on the forward strand.
CACTGTGTCTTTCCAAAGCTGCCTCCTCTTGACATGGTGACCTCTCTAAAGGTCTCTTTTTCATCCTCCTGAACTTTTCATAGCATGGATAATTTGCTCTCAAGGAATCTTGGCTCCAGTGTGCTCAATGAGAGGACGCTACAGCTATGTCTACACTAGCAAATTAGTCTGGATTAAGGAGGCTTAATCTGGACTAATTTGGTCCCTGTCTACACAAGGTTTTATCTAGTTCAAACTAAAAAATTTTTAGTGAAGCTTAGTTCAAACTCATTAGTTCAAAAAGTAAGTAATGTGGTGTTGTCATGCTAGTTTGAGCTAAGAGGTTATTTTGAACTAGCTGCATTTTTTAGTTTGAACTTTTAGTTCTAACTAGCCATGCTTTTTAGTTCAAACTAAAAAACCTTAGTTAGTTTGATCTAACCAGGAACTGCTTAGTTCAGACTAAGGAAGTCCGAACTAAGCTTCCTGGTGTAGACATAGCCTACAAGTAATGTGTTGCCCCTGCATGTCTTTACATGGAAAGCACCAAATCTTGCATTATTTTAGCAAATCACTGCCTTCCCTTCCATCATAGGCACTTACTTGCTAAGATTTACAGCCCCTTATATAACCTTATCTGCAAAAACTTAAAAAAGAATGTCACTAGATGTAAAGTAAAGATATTCGTTGATACTCTTAACTTCTCAGGAGACTCAGTGCCAGTTGTGCTTCAGTTCCACCAAACCGTTCAGTGATGGTTAGAAGAACAGCTTCAGAATAGTTTAAATCTTCTATACCACCACCACCATCAGACTCAACCAGAAAAGAACCAAATGAGAATCTTTGCACATTCTAGAAAAAGCTTGAGATCTTGTTCTTGCTCAGTTCAAAAGTGATTTTTTTTCCCTCCAGCAACAGTTACTTTCAGCCTAAAAAACATTTCTGTGGTAGAAAAGTCTGCAAGCTGGAGCAAAAGGATTATGAAGTGATTATGCTATGTTACTGTTTGCATATCCTTATGCATTTCTTGTTATTCTAGTTGAGTACTACATTCAGACAGAGATTGCCAATAAAGTTTATTGTAGGAGCTAAGTGTCAATATCTGTAGTACCCCCCGCCTAGGGTGCTTGTAATTAAAATGCCACAGATAGTCTGGGAGACGCATGAAAATTTGATGGCAAATTGATTTCAGGTTCATCTTGAAATTTGTCCTCAGCTGGACTCAATACTGCTGGCAGACATTGGATGGCTTTTGTCAAAAGGGTTTGCTGGGATGAGACAGAGATGCCTTGATCTGAATATTAAATACAGTACTGTGTTTATGACAAATTGTTCACTTAGTACGAAAACACTCAATTTTTATATACAGTTTATTGTCTTTGAAATGTGTAGGGTGCCATAATTCAGGTTTATTTTACATAGGAAAATAAATTATGTAAAAGTAATTGGCACATGGAAGAACAGATTTAGAAATTCCAGCTACTAATCTCAATATATGTAGTATAAACTTACAAACTGTGTAAAAAGCCCTAAGTTTAACTGAGCAGCATCAAGAACGAATGTTGGGTCAAGATAACATGTAGATTTAAATGTCTCTCTCTCTCAGCTCTTTTGGAATGTTAGACTTCAACTTTACCTGCTGGCGATCAGCTGAATTTATTTGTAGGGAAAGTGAGAGCTGCCTTGTAGTGACATGAGAATCCCTTTTTTTATTTTGATCCGTTAAAAATATACACATACTATGAGTGTCCATCCCAAGCTCTCAGCATCTCTCTCAATATTTAAAATAAAGGCAATTGCACTAAAACAAGGGAGAGAACATCTCTTAGGTGATGCAGTTCTACACTGATCTCATTTTAGATGGTTGGTTTGTTTCTTCCTTTTCTGACACTGGTGATATTGTGCTTTTATTTCCAGCCAGGATAGATTTGTTCACTTTGTAAATATTATGTGGTATAGAAGTCTTTATTTTTTCATATAATCCTTGTTTACAAAGTCAATACAATCCACTTGAAAATATGTAGCGAACATGGCAGTATATTAGAATCTTGTGTATTATGTTTGCTGTAGGTACAAATTCAATATAGTGACTCTCTAACAATTGACATGTCAAGTAATGTATCAACTTTGGTATATTACTTTTTTCTCATCCTATTACTACTTATCAAAAATAACTCACCATCCACATTTTTCTTTTCATTAAGAGCCAAAGCTGCAAGATACACTGAGCGCTTCCCAGTCCTACAGGTCTCAATGGAATCTGAGAATGCTCAGCATACTTGCAGTGGGTACCCTGAATGAAGCAAGATTGTATCCTAAATCATTACCATAAAAACCACACAAAGGTGTCTTTGTGATTTCAATCAAGGAGATAATTCCTTACATTTGAGTAGAAGGGAATCCATGTCAATGAGCACTGTGTAATCCCCCATATGGAATTCATGCCAAAATATTTTAAAGAATAAATGTAAATAAAATGGCTCTGTTGGATATATACAATGTATTTTTCAAGTGGGTTTTCTATTACTGTATACCAAGTACACACCCCGTGTCTGTGGCCCAGTCTACACTGCCGGGAAAATTTAGTGGTAGTCGACAGGAGTTATACCAGTTACACAGAAAGATCGATCTGACGGCAGTGACTTTGTAGATGTGGCCTATGCTGGTCAAGTCCTACCCATGCTGTAGACCAGGGGTAGTCAATAGGAAGACAGTGGGCCAAATCCTCATTGTCAGATGCTTTTGAATAGATCTTGAAATCTTTCTGTGTAGTTATTATTGTTTCTATTTTCAATTATTATTTTCTCTGGTGTCTGGACCTTGACTGTACTTTGACCAAGAAATTTGTACCTTGGCGCAAAATAATTGATTACCTCTGCTGTAGCTCATGCTGCACTGTCTTTGCTATCATTGTTACCCACCCTGGAATGACTCAACCTAGCTTGGGTGGTTAGCCCATCCACAGCTTTGGCAGTGTAAATGTACCCTAAGACTGATATTCTACATAGGCTGAAGACAGGATTTTAATAAAGATGTTCTCATTCATTTTGGCATTCATTAGGAAGCTTACCTGAAACTGGATGATACAGCAGTTGTGTGGAACATTTGAGTTGAGTGCTCAGTAGGTCAGAAGGGCATGTAAGTCTGGTCTTCTGTAATCTTTTTCAGTTTTTGCACTTCTGCATAGCCTAACTATATATTAATGTTTTGATGCTCTCTTTGGAGCCATTGAAAATCATTGTAAATTTTTTTCATTTCCACTGGAATCTCAGCCACATACTGAGATGGAAATTTCTGGGGAGAATGAGGAGAAATAAATAAGGAAAACAGCAGGTGGAACTGCAAAGTCCTAAATCTAGTGGGTAACCTCTTGAACTACCAAGCTGGGGAACAAGGAACCACAATGGCAGGTAGCATGAGGGAAAGAAGGGCAAAAATTGGAAGAGGAACAAGTGTGTGAGCATGTTCACTTTGTCAGACTGTCTGCTTGTATGGCATACATGGGGAAAAGATTTCTGGGAGCAGAGGACTCTTTAGCATCAGAAAATTCAATGGCTGGAACCTGAGGTTGGGCAAATTCAGACTAGACGTAAGAGGCATGGTTTTAGAGGTGAGGGTAGTTAACCATTGAAACTGTGATGGACTCTCCATCATTTGAAATCTTTACTGTAAGAGTGGGTGTCTGTTGTAGCTCAACCAAAATGGGGCTGGATACAAGAATTTCTGAAGGAAATTCTATGGTCTGTTGTACAGTTTCTTTCATCCATAAAGTCTGCATTTTAACAAATATCCCAGTAGAGTAGTTACATAGTAATGTATGAACAAAGCAACCAGACTTTTAAAATGTTTTACTTAGGGAAGAGCAGACTTCCATAGCTTTTTTTTATTGTTCCAGTATTTTATTAATGGTAAAGTTCTATTTAAATTTTTTGTTTAAAAGGCATCTTTAAAAGTCTGTTTTGATATATTTTGTGATGTTCCTTTCTGTGATTATTTTCAGTATGATTCTAGGACCAGAGATTTCCACCAGCATCAAAGGCTGAGATTTACTATGCTTATGACCTCTGTATTATAAAATATAACATATGCTTAGTCTGTTTTTCCTTGTAAATTTTCAGTTTAATTAAATTGTTTATTATCTAGTATGCTATGTATACCCTTTAACTTGTGCTTGAGTTCATTTCAATATGTGGGGAGGAAGAATGGTGGTGGTTAGAGCACTGAGATGTAAATCAGGATCTCTGGGTTTAGTTTCTAGCTCTGCTGCAGCCTTTTTCTGTGACTTTCAACTGCCTCTCTGGTTTTTATTTTTACAACACCAAAAAGTGGGGATGAAAATACCAGGAGACAGAGTTGTGGCAATAAGGCACTTTAATAACTTATTACAAATGGCAGGCTTATGTGTCAACTTTCAAAACCTTTCATAATATTTTTTAAAATCTGCTCCCTATGTTACCCTGACACATTAAATTGGCAAGTTACGGCTTTAAGTTCCTGAGTCCAAGTTTTTAAACATGGGGGGGGGAGCCTCCTGTGATTTTTCTCATTTGCATCCTGCTCCCATCAGTAAATGGTTACACATGTTTCTGAAATGATATTTGTGATTTTTTTCTACAGAACAGTAATAATTAATTTATCCAGTGCTCTTTAAGTACAATCTCACTATGCTGTATACAATGTCATTTCTATCTGAGAGCCCCTCCCTTCCTTCAAAAGCTATTACATGACCTCCAGATCTCTCTTAGACTCCGTGTATTACCATTAGAAGACATCCACACTGGGAAATCATTCTGTTCCTGTTGTTGATTAATATTTTATCAGCCATGAGAGGAAATGGTATTCTTTAGCAACACTAATAAGTAATTGAGCAGATGAGATGCTCCTGCTAGCTTTGGTAAAGAGGTACATAGAGGTTATAAGAGAAGAGCTTAGAGGAGATGTAGGGTAACAAGGTGAAAAACTTCAGAAGAAATTGTCGTCTATAGTGAAAATCAAGAAACAGCATCAGCAGAAAATAAATAAAAATCCTCTTTTTCTAAAAGTAGCATGCAAAAACAGTTTGTTTAAAAAGGCATTTTTCTAAAATTCTGTATGTGTTTTTGAAGTTTTTATTTTTTATTATAGGTACTTGATTTTAAACATCAAAGAAAGTTTAGAATGATTCAGTGAAAACTGCAAACTATAGACATAAAAAACTGAGGCATGCTTAACTCACTGGTTGTTTAAAGACTTCTTTTGACTATTTTGTGGTAACTTCAGTCATTAGAATGGCAAAAATATTTTTTGGAATAGAAATACATACGTTGACTTACTACTCTAGATTTATTCAAAATTGGATCAAAAAGTAGTGTGTGGTGGTGTTTCCCAGGTGGAAAATGCGCTCAAGAAACATAATGACACACTTTTATTGTTGGTTGGCGGATGTTCAAAGTTTTTCTTCTCTGATAGTTTTATTTCACTTTAATAAACTTTCCTGGGTCCCCTACTTCAATGTAGTTAGAAAATGTTGTCATAAAAACATGTCTATATTTCAATTAAGAGCACGTCTCCTCAGCCTAAGCAAACAGATTCAAATTAGAGCTCTAAAAATAGAAATCTGGGTGTGCCAACTCCAATGGAAGCTCCATCTATCAAGCCCACCTGAACCTCTAGGTTTCAGAGTTGGGCATTGCTCATTTATATAGAGGGTTTTTTAATTTGCAGTACCAAAGGTTATATGAACTGCTAATCAGTATGTGTGTGAGCATACTAAGAGATATGGATTAATATTGTGTGTCTTGGTGTTTGTCAGAAGAGATGTGAAGAGTTCATAAGAGTTGACCATTATGTGAAACTGACTAACGATTCTCAGCTCATAGTCCGAGTAGGGCAGATGGGTTTGGAAAAGTATTTTAAGGCATGGTTGTGGAGGCACAGGAAAATGGATAGGATGCTTTAGAATGTTCCAGTGCTAGTAGGAAAATTACACTTTTACAAGATTATGCAAGAGAATGACCTCATGCTTCTGACGTTAGGAGTAGGATTGTGAGACTGTGACATCACTGGTTTGGAGGCAGTTGAGCATTGGTTGGCTGAGTCAATGGATAAAAAAGGCATGTATTAGAGCAAAATAACAAGCAGAGTGAGAAACAATAGGATAGACTGGTCTGAAAAAAAGAAGAGGATAATAGAGGCATAGCTAGAACTGATATTTTTTTGGCAGGACCTGTGGGTGATAACGGTGGAGAGAAGCCTTGTGTTGCAAGACTGTTAAGAACACAGGATGAATTGATTAGAATCTGATTGGGTGGGCCTGCTTTCTAAGTGTGTGGGCCATGGCCGACCTGGGCCACCTGTAGCAACACCAAGGGAACTTTCAAGAAAAATCCATTAGAGGCTATATTTTGTTCATATTGAAGCTAAGAATTTTATTGTTTTTATTGCAGAGGATAGTCTTGTGGAAAACTTTTCAACAAAGTCAGGATGATGAGATGTAATTTTAGGGCTCTGTTCCTTGGAGTCATGTATTACCAATTGCCTTTTTAATATACTGAGAAACTCATGAATTCATGGTGTGGCATTCCATGTTTGGCTCCAGGACTGAGGACTTGAATTTTTACCCTACCAGATGCTATTTGAAAAAAATAGATTTTAGGCCTAGGAGATTTTGATTGTCCTCAAAATAAGTTAAGACAGAAAGGGCCAAATTCCACAGTCCTCATGTCTTTCCAAGTTGTTTTGCCTGAGTGGCAGCTGCTTTAGAATTTTGATCTGAAACTACTTACTGTAGAATTTTAAAAAGCTGCCAGATTTCATAGAAATATTGACTAGGAAATACAAGGTAATGAATTAACTATATAATTATATGAACTTGATAATGTAGATAAAATGTCCTTATATGAAGTGATTATATAAAAATTAAGAATTATTTGTGTGTTATTTACTTTCCCAAGTAGAATAACTGGATATATTTTTACTTTCTATCTTCATGGCACATTTAATGCTGAAATGAAATATATGAATTAATCAGAGTACCTAATTCACCAGAAGGTGATGATATTTTTATTTATTTATTTATTTATTTAGCATTGAGACTGTAATTAGCATCTTGAACACAAATGTGTTTGGTGATCTTTATATCCGTTAAAGTAAAACCTTCTTCCATTAATTATTTAATATATAATAGGTAGGAGCTAGTTTTGCAAGTAGATTCAAAACTGAAACAGGTTCATTTAATGTGATAAGCGATACGGTCTTGCTTGCGAGTTGGTTGGTTTCCTGTGGGTTTTAACACAGAGAAAGCTTGGGATACCAACTTGGACTAAGGAACAGAGGATTTATTCTTTATTTCCTACCAACATCTTTGAAATATTAATAGGCCATCCATTTTATTCCAGTTTCAGAAACAATCCCATCAAGCTAATTTCATACCACTTTCCTTCTTCGAAGCCAATAGTCAGAAATGTTCTGAATTACATATGTGTGCTCAACACAGTAAGTCTTCTCCTGAGGCAAGGGTCGATGCATGAAACATAGATGCTAACCAACTGAGTCTTTCCAGTGAATATTTATCAAATTGGTTCCTTTAACATGTTGGATTATACTTTCTTTTATTTTAAAGTGTTGAAACTCTCTTCAACAACTCCAAGTGTGTTTAGTTTATCTGAACACTTACCCTAATAGAAAACATATTTAGATGTACCAAATGAGGTATTAATCTGCAATGCGGGTAAATGCAGACAACTATTCCTTTCTCTGGGATCACCGTAGAGGTCCACTAGGGTTCTGAGATGTCACAGGGAGCTTTTCTTTTCCCTCTAACCTTCATTCCCCTACACTCAGTGCATCTACAGAGTTCAAGGAACCTCTAGCTTTCAGCATTGGGCTCACAGAGAGCAGAACTGGCCCTGCTGAGTGCAGGAGCATGAAAGCATATAGGTTACTGTAGCCCGATTACCCCTGGGAGCTGGGCAGTAACACTGTGGGTGGTGTTGATAACACCTTTGTAACAGGTGTAGCAAGGCTGTCCCAAGGGAGGAGGGGAGCCCAGGGCTAAGCTGCCTGTTGGGGCCCTTCCTCTCCCTGCCCCCAGGGTGGGGGAGGGCAGGTGGGCTGGCCCAGAGGCAGGCTCCATGCTTCCACCCTGCCCCTGCCCCTTGCCTTCAGCTTGCCATGGAAGATGGGAGGGAGGCAGTGTAACAGTGGGGGGGGGGCAGCAGCATGGGATGATGCAGGGCCAACAGACGTGTGGGGCCTGGGACAGTCGCCCCTCTTGTTGTCCCCCAACTAGGGATGGCCCTGAGGTGAAGCAGTCGGAACAGTCCTACCCATTTTTCCCAAAACACAGTTTTCTCTATCTTTCTGCACTGAGTCATTGAGCTTTCCTCTCCCTTATGAACATTAACTCAGCCTCACAAGGCATATTTGAGCCCTCTATCTTAATCTACTGACTAAGCACATTTACTAGGCTGTGGAGGTAGATCTGTGAATACCTAATTGGTCTGACTGAAGGCCTTGACTGCTCAGCCATCCTTTTATATTACTTGCCTTTATTGCTGCATCCCTTCACTGATCTAGCAATGTATCTTTGAGGCTGATAGGAGACATGGGCATGTCTAGCAGTGGGCACAGGGTTTACAAACCCCTAGTCCCAGCGTCAGTGCCCCAAGTTCTGGCCTTGACCTCAGCCAGGGATGCAGGGCTAGGCCACCATGGCAGCAGGAGCCCCATCTGACCCCAATCCCGGTTGGGGAAGCAGGGCTAGGTGGCCACAACAGCAGGACCCCATCTGGCCCCAGTCCCAGCTTGGAACCCAGGTCCTCCGGCTCCAGCCCCACACAGGAGCTGGTTTTGGCCTCGGTCCCCAACTGGGAAACTGGGGCTGGACTGTGGACAGGAGCAGGGTTGGCACTCCAGGGGGTGTGGGGAAGCTGTTTTTTGGGGCCAGTGATGCCCCTAATAGGAGATGTAGTGCAGATCAGACTTATTTATCCTTTCTTTTCCCATCAGGTCCTTCAGAACTTTCTCTTTACTGAGTTAGCTCTTCTGTATAGACAGCTCTCTCTTTTCTTGTAATTAGAGGTGGGCCTTACCTGACAAATACAACCTTTCTCAAAGTTTGGAGAGGTGGGAGGTTGTGTGTGTAGCTGTACTTTAGGTTTTGGGCTGTTTCAAATAAAAATGGGTAATGTTTGATGCTTAAGCACATCTTTGAGGGGCATGTGCTGTAACTTGCTCAGTCTTATGGTGAGACTGCATTTAATTTCATTAGTTTGTGTGGTTACATTACAAAAAAAGGGAGCGGTTTCAGTTTTCTCAACTTATTGTTCTTCCACCGGAACACCACAGCCTTGATGATTCTAGATATTTCTTTAAGTTTGCTTTACATATTACAAAAATAATGTGACCACTTTCAGCAGGAAACTGTGAAGAGTGAGAGACTCTGTTGCTCACAGGTTTAATAGTTGTGCTGCTTGCATATAGATCCTTCTGAGGAGGGTTAAACTGGAAATAAATGAATTTTCTAATTTTTATGGTAGAGGACTGATTGGTTGTGGTTAGCTCTCTCATCTCTTGGAGCTACAGGTATGATATGAGTTGGATTGCACCAGGGGCTCTCAGGACTACATTCAGTTTAGTGTATTGTGGAGTAGAACTATATTATGGTCCTTTTCTGAGGTCTAAACATTGGTGGGAGTTTGACAGCTGTCAAAGGGAGATATGTAAAGTACTTATAATACCTTGTGTATCTTCCTTTTACTGCCTTATGCCGGACTGGACAAAACTGGCTCACAGCTAGGTGCCAGCAATTTTACTTTCGGTTGCCAAAGGGCACTCCTCCATTGCTTTTCTGCAGTGGCTCTAGGTGACAAGGTACTAAAACAGGTTGCTATGGCAACTAGAAAGATAGGTGTGTCGAGGCCTGGCCTTAGGCCTACTTACAGAGGTGTCTTCAGTGTGCTGAATTGAAGGGAAATGTCCTCCCTTCAACTCAGCACTACTCCAGTTGGCAGGGTGATCCTCAGTGATCAACATTGTGATTGTCTGAGCAGGGCTTTGTAGACCTGATCAGTTGATTGAGAAGATCGATCTGATGGCAATGAATTTGCTACCTTCAGTAAAGACTAGCCCTCATTCTTCTAACATGTTTTACTCCCCTTTAAGGCTGTATGTAAAACTAGTTACTTGAGTTATGTGTTTCCTGCCTGGTGGAATTCTACTTTCCACAAAAGTGTGTTATTTTGAGGCTCCCATCAGCTTTCTGAAAGGTGTGGGGAGGGGTGAAGTGTTTGCATGCATGTCTTTTCCTTTAAAGTTCTAGTAGACTTGGAATGAAGACTGTTTCTAGTGTTTCTGGTGACACTCTAGGTTTTGCACTGATTTGGAGCTAGATTATGAGTGTGCTGATCACCTGTACCCCCTACTCAAATTAGGAGGGTTGTGGGTAATGAGATGGTGCTCAGTGCATCCCAAGAAGTGCCCCTTAATGCTGTATATTACACTGTGTGTTATTAGAGGCCAAGTTTTAATACAATTAGTGACTAGCTCCTTAGTCTGTGCATTGGCTCACTTTCTTTAATGAAACTGCTCTTGAAGTAAGATGAATTCATCAAATGTATATCAAAAGCTACCCATATGTGAATATAGTAAATATCCATCCATGGTATATATTCACATGTGTTTGTACTAATTGATGATCGACTGCTGTGGTAAAAAGTATTGTTAAATTTCTGTTAAAGAAAAACTTATTTTTTTTTTAAAGTCACTTTAATGGGCTTGTGAAAATCCACCTTTATCTTATCCCTCTGTTTGCATTCTAGACTGTTAGGAAGGAGAGACAGGTAGTTAGCGCTCCCAATGCTTTTTAATTATTAATAAAGATTATTGCGCAAATACCAAAGGAAAAAAGTTTTAATGTCTTTATCCCTAGCCTGTAGCCATGTTACTGAAGCCTATGATTGTATCAGAACTCATAAGCTATGCATGGCTGGCTTGGTCAGTCAGTCAGTTGGTTTGGACCTCTCCCAGAAACAGTCAATCAGTACTGAACCAATGCTTTAACTTTAGCATAATGACAAGTTCCAGAGGGGTAGCCATGTTAGTCCAGTTCAGCAAAACAAACAAGGAGTCCTGTGGCATTTTTAAAGACTAAGAAATTTATTTATTTCACAAGCTTTCATGGGAGAAAAATCCCACTTCATCAGACACTGGAAGATGGGAAATTTACAAAATGGGACGAAAATAAATGCTGGGAAGTGTAAGTCATAGGGTCAGGTCAGACTGTTACAGCAAATTAATGCAGGAGTTTATATTCAAACACTGGGGAGCAGCATATAGAGAAAGGTAAGGTCAAATCACCTTTTGTAATGAGAAAAGAATTCATAGTCCTTATTTAGCTCTGATGTCACACAGTCAAATTTGCATATGAATTCCAATTCTCTTGCGCTGCTGGAAGCAGTGTGGTTTAAAACCCAGATCCTGGCTACTTACAGCCATTTGAAATTCCATTGCATGTTTGCAGGAAAGAAATGTTTGAAATTCCATTCCTTCTTTGCCTACTGGCTAAGTGTTCTACCTAACTCCAGTTGAAGTTATTGAATTCAGCCTATCAAATTTCCCCTCTGAAGTTTGAGAGGGTTAAGTCATGCTTCTTTTCAGAGAACAAATCTTATTACATCAATGCATTGTCCTGTTTATTCCTCTGGACTCTTGAGAGCTCAGCATGGAAGGTTGCACCTGTGATAGTGACTCACAGAACATGTGAGTTCATGCTAAGGATCCACCAGGTGAAATCAACTCTATTATCCCATTTTGGCATGTTGGTTAGGATTTCAAAGAGAATAGATTGCAGTGCTTTTTTAATTAATTTCACTCACTGAAAAAATAGAAATATTTCGTATTATATGTTTTTCCTTAGACTGAAAGCTAAAGTGCAATCTCTGCTACATTTGAACATTTCTTTCTGCATTCATTTATATGTTTAAAAATACATATATTTCCCAACCCTTCAACTCCAGACAGTAGAGCGACATGGAGGTGTAGGTTTGGTATGTGTACCAGTGTTATGACTGCACCATTGTAATGAAGATGAAATGACTGTAATGATGACCTTTCTGTGCCTTTGTCTATACCATGCCCTTCCCTTTAACTGAACACCTTTCAAATGAACATGTTCTGAACTCTTGAACTGTTCATTCTGTTCACTGAGCTTATTGCTCAATCTGCAGTTTATCATTATGTGTCTCCAAAGACTTTGTGTTTCCTTATATTTGACATCCAAATGGAATTTTTCATAACACTTTACTAGTCATAAAATGGCTTGTTAAGGGAGAAAGTTAATCCTGTTTTTACACTAACATGATATTTCAAGCCCTAATTTAGTTTTCTTTATTTGTTACTCTCCCAACTACAAGAATGAAAACCTAAAATATATCATAAGATTTTGTATTGGTGGAAGTATTTATTTCAGCTCATTTCATCTGGAATAGTACCTATGAGGTACACTTGAAAAATTGTTTGGTCCTTTTACCCCCATATTACTATTTCTTCTTTTCTGTCTAAATAGCTGGTGTTGAGAACAACACAAAGCAGTTTGTTGCCAGATAAGTGAGGTAACAGGAAAAGTGAAAGAATCTAGAAGAATGTGTACTTTCCCTGCCTCATAGGGAAAGGAAATAGGAAACACTACTTACCGCTTGCAGAAAATTACTGGTGTATGTTGGTCATGTCCTAGATTTCTCTCTCGTAAGTGTAAGATATCAACACCGATAGTTTACATACCCAGCCAGTTCATCAGCCAGTCAGCATCTCATGTAAAAACATATACTCCCATGCACTTTTGAAGGAGTGTTTCATGTTACATGAGTGGTATAGTAGGCAAGTTCCTTACTTTTTATTTATTTTTTATTTGGTCATATTTTAAGAAGGCAGTTGAATGCAAACTAAGGACACCATTGCACACTGTAAAATGTGACAAGTATAAAGTTTGTGTCTAGGAAATCCTGATATTGTTCTTGACTGAAATATTACCAGGGTCTTCAAAATATCTTTATTAATAAAGTACATTGTGAATAACTGGAAGTTCTGCTGTCAAATACACTTTGGAAATCATAGTGAAACAAAACACATTGTACCATAAATAACTTGGACATAATTTTTAGCTTCATTTCTGTAAAAAGGTTGAGACTTGTCAGACTAGTAATAGAAGATGAAAAATCTTGAGGTATTCTTTCACCCCTTTCATGACCCTGCCTCCCTAAACTCCACCAGTGACTTGAACTCTGACCTCGAGAACAGTGAGACATAATTCTTCATCCTACTGTCATAAAAACTCCATGCTCTAGTCTAGACACATTTTTCTTTTGCATATGGTTTTCAACTAGCATTATGCATGAAGGGTGAGGCTTGCAGAAGCATTGGTCTAACTATGTGCCTATTGAAATAAATAGAAAAACTACCAGTGGAGTGAAGCCAACACTGGATTTTTTAAAGATCTCTCACACAAAACAATGAAAATAAGCTTTTACATATTATACTTAGCCTAACTTTTCAACCTGAGCAGCATTAATTAAAAGTGCCAGTATTAATTTTAAGTAATACTAACCATAAAATCAGTGAGAACAACTATTAGGAAAGGGACAAGAAAGCAAATTAAACTATGTGAGGACAGGAAAATGTTCCTCATTTGTCTTTTCCTCTGAAGCTGTTTCATCTATTGTTCTCAATCATATTTACAGTATGTCGCATGTCATTTCTTCATAAATTCTTGCCTGCACTTAAGAACAACAGTCCTACAATACAAGAAAAACTATGTATACTGAGCTGATAAGAATAATTAGGCACATGGAAAAATTCTCACATGGAAAGAGACTGAAAAGACTGGGAATGCTTATCTTAGAAAGGAAGTTAAGAGTGGACATTAGGAGTCTTCTGAAATAGTGAATTATACAGAAATTATGAATCATGAAAGTGTATTTATCCTATCTAGTAATGCCTAGAATTGGAAGATGGCAAATTCAGAACTTCTAAAAGGAAGAACTTTCACAAAATAATCAGTTAGCCTATGGAACTCATTGCTATGTGATATCATTAAAGTAAAGAATTTAGTTGGGTTCATAAAGGGATTAGACAATCAGAAAGATAATATCTGGAGAACGATTAGTCCATACTGAAACAATGTCATGGATTCTTAGCAGGGATTTAAATCATTACAATTAAAGTATAAGACAAAGTATAATTAATGGGTAATTAAGATTCCTAATAGATTCTCTGAAGTACCTGGTGCTGGCCATGTTCACAGACATGATACTGGTTTAACTAGACCAGTGGTCTTGAACCAGCATGGCAAATTCCATCCTCCTCTGTTCACATTACTTATACTGAAAACAGTTGATATCTTTTCTGAACTGCTCATTAATTCATACTAGTCTGCTGTCAATTTCCTGCGGGCCGTGAGATTATTACAGTTGTATGAAGAAATTATTTCTTACACACAAAAGCTTGCATTAAGACACATGCTCTTCCATTCTAAAACAATAGGTGGCCTGTCATTTTATTAATATGAAACTAACTGACATCAAGGCAGTGTTTTTGCTGTTTACTGTTGCCACAGCAGCTTAATTTAGAGTACTGTGGAAAGTTTAATCAAACTCAAGCTTAGAAGTTAGTTTCGATTTGCAACACAACACAGTGGGTGTTCACAGCATATGTTCCTGTTTAATCCTTCAAAGAGTTTTCAGGGAATAGCAGGCAGCATGTGATGAAATAATGTAGCGAGACACTATTAACAATTTAAAATGATTTATAGGGATGATTATAGTGTGTGCATTTTGGCTCGCTTTGTTTCCGCGAGCTAGATTGTGTCTGTTCCTGGGCAGGTACCCGAAGTTGGGAAGAGAGTGGAAAGCATTTCCCCTCTCTCATATGCACAGGAATGAGATATAGTCTAGGCTTATAAAGGACTGGCCCTGCCATTCACAGATGTGGTGGAAACCCCAGGCAAGGGCAGTAATTCTTAGTGTAGTATTTGAGGGAGGCTGTGCTACATTGGATTGGAAAAAAGCAAATATAGTACCTATTTTCAAGAAAGGGAAAAAGGAGGATCCGGGGAATTACAGACCTGTCAGCCTCACCTCAATCCCTGGAAAAATTATGTAGCAGGTTCCCAAGAATCCATCCTCAAACACTTAGAGGAAAATAGAGTGATCAGGAACAGTCAACATGGATTTACCAAGGGTAAATCATGCCTGACCAATCTCATTTCCTTCTATGATCAGATGACTGGTTTTCTGGATGCGGGAAGAACCGTTGATGTGATGTACCTTGATTTTAGCAAGGCTTTTGATACAGTTTCCCGCAGCATTCTCATTGGCAAATTAAGGAAGTATGGGTTGGATAGGTGGACTATAGGGTGGATAGAAAACTGGCTAGATCAACGGTTTCAGTGCATAGGAATCAATGGTTCCATGTCTAGCTGGCAACCAGTCACGAGTGGTGTGCCCCAGGGGGTCAGTCCTGGGGCCAGTTCTGTTCAACATTTTCATCAATGATCTGGATGATGGAATAGACTGCATTCTCAGTAAGTTCGCAGACGACACCAAGCTGGGGGGAACAGTAGACATGTTGTAGGGCAAGGACAGGATTCAGGGAGACCTAGATAAATTGGAACAGTGGGCAAATAGAAATCTTGTGAGGTTCAGTAAGGACAAGAGTAAAATCCTGCACTTGGGACGGAAAAACCCCATGCACTGCTACAGGCTGGGGAACATTCAGCTAAGTAGCAGCAGTGTAGTAAAGGACCTGGGGGTCATGGTGGATGGGAAGCTGGATATGAGTCAGCAGTGTGCTCTTGCTGCTAAAAAGTCCAATGGCATACTGGGCTGCATCAAAAGAAGTGTTACCAGCAGATCAAGCCATGTGATCACTCCCCTCTTTTCTGCACTGGTGAGGCCACATCTAGAATACTGTGTTCAGTTTTGGGCTCCCCGCTACAAAAAGGACAGGGACATGCTAGAGAGAGTCCAGAGGAGGGCAACCAAAATGATTAAAGGGCTGGAGCACAAGCCCTATGAGGAAAGACTGAAAGCATTAGGCTTATTTAGCCTGCAGAAGAGAAGATTGAGGGGGGATTTGATAGCAACCTTCAACTACTTGAAGGGATGCTCCAAGGAAGATGGAGCTTGACTATTCTTGGTAGTGACAGAGGACAGAACGAGGAGCAATGGTCTCAAGTTACAGTTAGGGAGGTCGAGGCTGGATATTAGAAAAAAAACTTTTTTACTAGGCGAGTGGTGAAGCATTGGAATGAGCTGCCGAGGGAGGTGGTGGAGTCTCCATCTTTGGAGGTGTTTAAGGCCCGGCTGGACAAAACCATGATTGGGATGGTTTAGTGGGAGTGGTCCTGCCTCTGACAGGGGGTTGGACTAGACGACCTATGAGGTCCCTTCCAACCCTATGATTCTATGATCCGGAGAAGACCCTTACAGAAACCACTGCTGTACACTTCCCTAGAGCTCCAACTGCATCTTGCTTATCAAGTACAGCAACTCCCCTGTTCCTTCTGCTCCACTCTTCTACCACCGATGTCTTAAATCCACACTGTCCATCTTCTAGCAAAGGGATCTCTGTTTTTGCACATTTATAACTGGTATCTTGTGATTAGGAAGGTTACTGTAAGCTTCCCCTCACTGTAATTTATTTCTGAGCTCATGGAGGTGAAAGAGTAAGATCTTCATGCCCATTCAGGTCCTGGCTAACATGCTGAATCTGCCAACGCGGGCTACCAGTTAAATAGTGATTTCTGTGATGTGGGAAGCAGTCCATGAGGGACTTGATTAAGACCACAACTCATTTCGCAGAGGCTAGATTGCAATGTCTTTAGGTCACTGTCTATTAATGGTATATTCAAGCTAATAACCTGAAGGTGAAGGTCTGTGCCTCAGTACCAGTACCATATATATAACTCCTGGGAGGTGGTTTTAATTTTCACATAAGAACTACCCTTTATTGTCTCTACAAGCAGACTGCTCAGTACATTACTTTCATTTAAGTGTGCCATTTTATATGCAGTTATTTAAAAATCTCCTACCGTTATAGCTTCATTCTTTTCACTTTTGTTCTCTTCTTCATGTTTCTCTGACTATCTGTAAAATCTCTGTGTTACTGTGATTATCTTATTCCTTGTATTATTCATTCATTCCAGGGGAAAGATACTCATTTTCACCTATAGGCCCTAATATGTACACTTCCCAAGATCATCTGATTTAATCATCTTTAGACCATCCTGTGAAAACGAGGATACTATTTTCCCTCAAGATGTCCTCCAGTCTTCCCCAAGCAACTCCATCACCTCAATAAATGTTAGCACTCTTCCATGACATTGTGTAGCATACCAAACTACCTGTCAATATTATTATTATTGTAGCACTCTGAGGTCTTAATCCTGATTGGAGCCCTATTGTGGCTGGGGCTCTGTGTACACATAGAAAGAATAGGAGATAATCTCTCTCCAAAGAGGGTAATGGACAAAAAGTAGGAAACTATGTTATAAAGTACAAACAAAAGAATATGGTGAACAACTGGTACAGCTTTATTAATTATATGCTTTGTTGGTATGTTTGTTTTTTGTTTTGACTGAGAGTAGAAGTAGAGTAAGGGATGCCTGGAAAGGAGATTAGTGAGAATAAAGGAGTAGAAAAAGGGTTCTCAACCTGTTCATCATTGTGGGCCACATCCAGTATCACTTTTATGGCCCTAAGAATGTCACCTGGGCCATAGCTCTGTGCTGCTTGGGCCATAAGCTGTTCTAGGATAATTACAAACAAAACTCAGGACAGAAAAATACAGTTATCAGTAGCTTTTGGCACAAAGACATTTAATTTCTTTGTAGAATATATATATATATTTCAAAATCCTTTAATTTAAACATCTTCAGGATTTGGCAATATTCTCTTTAATTTTGTGTAGGCTGTGTGTGCAAAAATTTTTTGTTTGTGCTTATATTAGCACTGTTGAATTTTTGTTGTGCACACTTTATTTTGTTGTGTGTGCAGGTTTCATAACCCATGTGTGCACGCACATGTATACAGCTTAGAGGGAACAGTGTTTGGCATCAAAACCTACTTTTATTTTACTCTTATTTATTTTATGAGTGAGCTACTCCTTTACACTAGAGGGCAGGAATTACCTGTTGAGAAAGATTGGAGTAGCAGTTCTGAAACTGAAGTGAGTACTGCTGGGGGAGCAAAGCAAGGCACTTGAGAATACTTAAGCCAACCTTTAGACTAGAAATGGGTGGTATGCTGTGTTTATACCATGCATGTGCTCTATTACACAAGGGGAGTCCCTAGCTGGCCTTTTAAGACTTTCTGCCTTTTTGAGCCAGTGGAACAGTATAAATGGAATGGAGTTGGGGCTAGAATCTCCCCTATTGGGTTTCATATATTTCAGCATTGATCTGATCTAGTTGCTCCTACTGTATATGGGGCTATCTTTGCTGTTGTGCAGCAATTTACATACTAAGTGATTCCAGGTAGGAGGATCCCTTCTGCATCGTTAAGAGGAAGCTTGTATATGATTGGTTGGTTATCTTTTTCCTTTTCTCATCTTCTCACACACAGTTGCTGTGTTCCTTATAGTGTCAGTTTGGTTTATCTTTCATGGAACATTGTTGAGCTAGACCCTGCTCCATTGGTCTGCAAGACTACTCAAATATATATTTTTTCAGCTAAATTATTTTGAGTAAGAACTATAATGTTAATGGAAGTGTATGTTATGGGTGGGTTAAGGTCCGTCAATAGGGACAGTCCTACCATAGAGGTGATGTCGGTGGTCGCCGAGGGTGCCAAACACTAGGGGGTGCCACCCTGCTGCTCACAGGCACGTAGTCTAGTGTGCAGCGAGCCAAGAAGCTTTTTTGGCTGGCTTTGCTCCCCTTCTAGAGAAGATAAGTGCTGGGGGGGGGTGCTTGTGACAAGCTTGGGGGGTAAAGGGCCCCTCTTCTGGCTTGTGTCTCAGCCGACTCCAGCCAGCCTGGTCTGCTGCCCACCCAGAGCGGCCTGCAGTCTGCTGCTTCACCCGCTGCACCACCCAGTCTCCTGCTCGGCCTGCCACCTGGCCCACCACCCAGCCAGGTGCGCTGCAGCCCTCCGCTAGGCCTGGCGTGGCACACCAGTGGGGCCTATCTGGCCTGGGCTGGCTCACTACCCAACCTGCACCACCCCTCGGAGAGGTGTGGCGGCAAAATAACAAGCACATAGGGTGCCAAAAAACCTTGGACCAGCTGTCAGTTCAAGAAGATATGTCTTGAATTCATTTAAAGCGCTTACACACTATAACTTTACTAACCCATAAATGTACCCTAATGTGCAACTGCTTTTCATAGGAAATCCTTGCTCCTGCACTGAATAATTGTAATCTGAAATTCCTACTAAGGTGACTCAGATCAGTCAGAACATTAATTATGTCCAAATCTATTTTTTACAATGGAAATGCTAAGTGACAGAGTGCAGCTCATCCTTAAATTTAGCAGTATAACTTGTTCCACTCTAAACATGCAAAATGATTTTTTTAAACTTGCAACAAAGTTGGATAGTGAATCTTAGCCACATCACTACTATGCACTTTATATATAGCATTGAGATGTACTGCATCTGTAACAGGGAAATATTTCCATTATTAAAAGAGGGACAATGTAACCTTTATAAAACTGAAGAATGAATTAAAATCTACATGCTAATAACTTTGTTGCCAGTCACAAATGGATTCATTCTTCACATTTTGGATACATACAGCTTATTTCAAAATAAATTCTGGGTAACTTTCAACCTGATTGAATCTGCTGAAGCTCTGTTAATATATTTGTTCAACTCAATTGCACTCAAAAGCTTTTAGACAGAATATAACTTTTTCATATTATTCATGGTAATGTAATTCCCGCCTTTAATCTCTTCAGGGTTTCACATTAAGTCATGATATGCAGTTCAGGGGAATTTGGATCATCCATTAATCATAGTATCTGTACTTTTGTGTGTCTACTTTTTGTCCATCTTTTAAATCAGTCACTTGGTAATAGCAGAGCTATGAGGATACTCGAGTTTTTCATTGAAGAGGCCTTTTTATTAAGCTCATCTTCTATTACAGTATGCACAGACTAAGGCAATACCTTGCACATTGAAAATAAAGCAGTGACAAAATTAACATAATCACTGAATTGGGTCTCTTTAACAGTTCCTATGGAAAACCAAGTGTATTAAGTAATAACCTATGTGCAGTTGAATAATTAGCTAAAGGCACCTGAACTAACATTAAGGACTACAAGTCAAAAATTCTAGTTCATGCTTCATGTGATTAAAGACTGTATCATTCATATGCACAGGGGAGCCAAATTAAATTTTTATGACAACCCTAATTGTGGCATTTGCTAATTTTTGATGGCTTGACTTTGCAACCTTAACATTCTTTTAACATAGAGCATTAGTATGTATGTCTTAACACAAAGGGGGGTGATGGAGGACAGTTCTGCTTATTGACACTCACATGGGTTATTAGCTGCACTGGGACTTCAGATCCACAGCACAGACATCTGTCCCTTGAGATGAAGGAGTAACTGATAGCAGTACAAGTTTGTCTTTCTCTGTATGAGCAAACGACTAGAGGGGGATGATATACATAACTTGCAAATGAGTTTTATGGTTTTTTGCTGACAGCTGAATACTGAAACTCAGCAATCTTTGGTTCTATCTTAGGTTATCGAAGAGAGTTTGTTCTTGTGGTCACACTACTTGGGAATTAGCAGGGGAGTATTTGGAGTGGAGAAGAGAATTTCTCTTTGTGCTTAGTTTTTGTACCCAGTGTCTCAGGCACCCCCAGCAGCTGGGAGGAGCATTTAGCTGCCAGATTCTAACAAGTCTCTCATGACCATATGTGAATTACCATCTTCCAGAGGCTTATTACTTGGCTAAAATTGTGCAGATTTACATGCCATCCTCTGTACAGATTCAAGGCCTTGTTCCCAATGTGTTGCAACAGCTCTTCCCTCTCAGAAATGGTAGAACCTTTTTTTCTTTAGTCTATAGCAGAGTCCCGACATAGAAGATTTTAGTACAAATGGTTGAAGTTTGGAAAAGTATGAGGAACACAATCCAGGGGCTCATAAAGGAAAGTCTGGGACAACCTGAACTACAGGAACTGCTAGCTCCACTCAAACAAGAATGTTAAGTTAAAAGGTGGGAAGAAGTGATACAATTTTTTTTTTTCACCGACAAATCTTCACATCTGGTGTCCTTGAAGCATTACAGACATTGAAATTTTGCACACCTACACTAGTTTGTTTGGGTTTTTTAAGAGAATGATAAATGTAAAAATAAACAAAGAATTTGTACCTTTGTTTTCCGGGTTAAGAATTTACCATACTGGCAAATGGTATTTCAGCAGCCAAAGTTTCTAATTGAGTCAATTGGCTAATATTTATGTTGTGTACTTTGTACACAGAATTGCTCAAAGTATAACCATCTATCATGCTGTTTGTGATATTTATGCATTGAAATAGGCCTAATGGTGAATCACTGTATTCTTCACTATATTAAATGAAAAATGTGCATCATCCAGTTATTTTAGTATGAGTGGATGAGAACATGGAGACACAATAGGAATGACAAGTAGATACGACCCCCCCCCCAACACTCTTGTATCGACAGCAAAGCTATATGTAAATTTTGCTTTTGATTAGAGCTGGATTAGTTTAACCCTGATTGTACAAATGGTTACAGATTTTTACCATTTAGACAAACAATTTCCCTCTGTAAACTGTAATACGATTTATATGAATCCATCTGCCTCCATAAAGGCTTGCCCTCGAGCATCTGCATCTTCTATTGCCTCTGAATCATAATGAATAAAAACCGTGAGAGTTCTTTAAATCCACTAGCATGATTCTATTTATATTTTGATATAGTTTATTATAACATAAATCCATTTCCAATATTTACTGTTAGCCATGCAAGGAAATTAGCTTCTCTGCTTATTTTCTTGTAGAGCTAATAGTAATCAAAAAAGCAACTGGTAGTGTATAGTGTACATGATGTGCATAGTGTATATGTACTAATCCAAGTGCACAGTGAGCATGAGACAGCAGTGTAATTCACCTGCTAAATGTGGCTGATTAACATCATTTATAAATGTTGCATGCACACACACACCTGTCTGTCTGCCATACATCTACACTTGAGCACAGTGTTTCTGAACTGTGTGCTCCTCAGATGTAATGTAGATGTTTTGTGACCCATCCTGGTTCCTGGGGATAGGGAAGGAACATTTCAGTGCCCCAACTGCTTCAAAGGCATGTGGCAGTGGATGTTGACACACACCTGGGAGCTTTACTGCAACTGGGGCATTTTAAATCTCCCACCATTGTTGCCAGCTTTTTCAA
Organism: Podocnemis expansa; assembly: GCA_007922195.1. Classification (NCBI taxonomy): domain Eukaryota; kingdom Metazoa; phylum Chordata; order Testudines; family Podocnemididae; genus Podocnemis; species Podocnemis expansa. Next base: position 12,257,527 of record ML682028.1, read on the forward strand.
AAATGTTTTCATCAGGTGTTCTCCATAAAGTAATTAATACTTCTGTGTGTTCCCCAGTCCACTAAAGGTGGGGAAACATTACTTTAACATACAAAGTCAAATACCCTGGTGCAAGTGCATTGACATACAGTGTAGGTCAGGGCAGATTTGGAATCCTGAGGCCTGAGTCTGAGAAAAGTTAAAAGGATAGAAACATAAGAATGGCCATACAGGATCACACCAGTGGTTCATCTAGCTAGCCTGGTTTCTTCTCTCTGACGGTGGCCAGCGCCAGATGTTTCAGAGGGAATTAACAGAACAGGGCATTTTCGAGTGACCTCTTTCCTGTTGTCCAGTCCAAGTTTCTGGCTGTTGGACATTTAGTGACACCTGAAATATGGGGTTGTATCTCTGATCACCTTGGCTGATAACCATTGATGAACTTATCCTTCATAATCTTAGCTTATGCTTTTTTAAACACAGTTGCAGTTTTGGTCTTCACAACATCACATTGCAGCAAGTTCCACAAAACTGACTGTGCTTTGAGTGAAGGAATATTTCCATATGTTTATTTTAAACCTGGTGCCTATTAATTTTATGATGAGATCTCTGGTTCTTCTGTTATATGAAAGCAAAGACATTTCCCTATTTACTTTCTCCATACTATTAACAATTTTATAGATTTCTGTCAAATCCCCCACTTAGCTGTCTCTTCACTGTAAAATGAACAACACAGTTTTGGTCATTTTAATCCCTCCTCATATGGAACCTGTTCCATATCCCTCTTTGTTGCCTTTGTGTCACCTTTTCAAATTCTAATATATCTTCTCTAAGTGTGACTGATTAGCACTCTATGGAGTGCTCAAGATTTACTGTTTTATTATCTGTTCCTTTTCTGGTTGTTTCTAACGAGGTTTGGGGGTTTATTTAATTATTTTTATTTATTATTTTATTGTTTATTTTATTTTTATCTGCTTCACAATGAGTGTTTGTTTTCAAAGAAATATCCACAATGATTCCAATGGAGTGGCTGACCTCTTAGGCCCCGTGATGGCATCACTTGTGGAGATATGGGGGCAGAGATGGCAACAGGCACCATCACAGAGATAAGTACCTGGCTTAGTGTTCCTGTTGTATGGAGTGCAGCTGCTGGTGAGTATTTGCTTAAAGGTGGGGGCCTATTTCCCAGGGCTTCAGAGAGTAAGGGACTGTCTTGTAGGGTAGGTTGTAGATCCCAAAGAATGTGATGGAGAGGTTTGATTTGATGACCAATGGTGCTCTGTTGTTGTCCTTCTTGGGCTTATCCTTTAGTAGTTAACTTCATGGGGTCTAACCAGGTCAGCCAATCCATCAAGGTCTTATTCACCTCCTCATCTACTAATATGATATATGCCCTCGTGCAGACAATGCCGTTCTGTTGTATACGTTGGCCAGATTGGACTCTGTCTGTGCAAAAGAGAAAATGGACACAAATAAGACATCAAGAATGGTAACATTCAAAAAACATTAGGGGGATATTTAAATCTACCTGGACATTATGTAAAAAACATACTAGTTAAAGTACTCTGGGGGATGAGAGGAACTTTAACAACAGATAGAAATGTGAAACTGCGGAATTGGAATTCATATGGAAACTAGAAACCTTTACGCTGGGTTTGAATAGGGATCTTGAATGACTAAATCATTACAGAAGGTGATTTCCCTTAAATCACCTTTCTCAGCTCTTGCACCTGCCTCCCTATTCCACAGTTTGAATCAGAACAGATTATTTACTTTGAAGAGGTAGGCTAGTATTCTATCTTTCTAGATATGTTTAAATTAACTTTATAACCCACCCTTCTCTGTATCTGTACGTATGTACTGCTAACATGCTATATTTTCCATGTCATGTGTCTGGCAAAATGGAGGATCGTGCTCACAAAAGCTCATGTGACCCATAGATTTGTTAGTCTTTAAAAGTGCCACAGGACTCTGTTTGGTTTGCAAAAGGGAAAGGTCTCAGAGTCCAGCCTCCAGTCCAAGCCCAAACATAGATACTGCCTTTTTTTAAGCCTGAAACCCCAAGTCAGCTGACCCAGGCCATGTCATGCATGGATCCTTTATTTTAATGTTGACATATGCTCACTTATTCAGGCTTTCTTCAATGAGGAAAGATTTGTTTCTAAATTATTTGATGGGCAAATTCATATGTTTGTTTCTAGATTTGTGTATTATACCCTCACTGTGTTTCACCTTGTGAGTTCACATATAGAAATGAGGGTGCCTCTTTTCTACACTCCTGCAGTATAAGAAAGTGTATTTGGTTGAACTCCCTGATTTCTGTGATGTGCACTCCACCATGGGTTTGATGATTTCTTCATGTGTGTTGACATGTTCAACAGGAGACGTTTAGTTTTACGGTGTAAGTTTCAGTTTTAGTTAATATGCTTTGTAGTTTATTAATAGCTGCATCAGAGTACCATGGTATTTTACATTGCATGATTCAATTATTTGGCCAAAATGTAAATATCAGTATCAAATCCCAGTAAAATGTGCTCTTTGGCTCGTCAGACAAATGTCATAACTTTACAAATTTGCACTTATGACCCTCTTAACTGCAAAATGTTAACCAGAGACATTAGATACAAGAAGAAAAGTTTGAAAGTGCCTTAATGTGTTTTATAATATACCCTACAGCATTATAATCAAGCCAATCAAAAAGTGTATTAGTGTGATGGTCGTCATTACAGTTAAGAGTCAAGAAATGGAAATGTGACATCCTATTATTATGAACTACACTTTATATCAGGGAAATAACTGAAATCTTGTAAGTGAAACCTTGTAATAACTGAAACCATCCCCACCACGATTGGATGTTTTTCTTCAAATTAAGCACATGAATGTGTGATGACACTTCACTATACACCTTCTAGTAAAACATGAAAAAATATTGGGGGTGAGAAACCTTTTTGAGTAATGCCAGTAATTCTTTTCTATCGTTATCTGTGGCATTCTATTTTATCTAAATCATCAGATTTACACCAGAATATTTATAATTTGGCAAAACGATCTTACTTATGAAATACAAGAAACAGAGTTACCACGACAGTGAAGAAGAATAAGAAAAAAAATGTACAGTAACACCACTCCATGAGCCAGAGGTCCTGCCAAACTATGGCTATTAATCATCACCGTCCATTATTTACTGAGGATTCATTCATTGTTCCATAAAGGTATCTAGAGGGTCAATTAGAGACAACAGACAGGATTTTTCAAAGACACAAGAGGGTCAATTAAGCCCTCCTTGTAATTTTCTGCTTTTACAGCAAATGCCAGCCTATCGTGCAGCAGATATAAAGGAGTTTAGAAATAAACAGCGTGCTTTTTTGTATTTACTTATTTATTTTAAATGAAGTCAGTTGGCTGCTGGTAGCACAGGGGTTGCTGTCAGACCTTGGTCAAAGCAAGGGGAGGATTTTAGCATTGCAAATGGTGAGGGGCAAAGTTCTTTTTAGGGTCAGGACACCCTAAGCAATCAGGGAAGTTTTTAGATGAAATGGTCTGTTCCCGTCACAGAGGTGAATCATTTATCTCAAGGAGGGTCTTGACTACAACTCTGTTGCTAAGCCCTGCTGTAATACACCTATGAGGCATGTGAAGTAAACTGTTACCTGTAATCATCTGTGGTAGATATGGTTTGTTCAAATTTTGTATAAGATTCTAGCTGAGATTATATATATATATATATATATATATGAGCATTTTATTGTTAAAATAATATTGCACAGGTATTCAGTAAAGCTTAGAATAATTGTGCAGTAGTGTATTATATACATGTTACCTTTCATCCAAAGATCAAATAAGTAATGATTATTTAAGTCTCACATTACTCTGATGTAGGAGCGCTAAGAGGTGAAATGACTTGATCAAAGTTACACAGTAGAGACGGAGTAGTATCAGGACAGTCCAGAACTTGGGACTCTCTTCCCTGCTTTCGCTACTAAACATTTTTACTTGTTTTCTCTTTGTCTGGAAACATTCCCTAACAGGTCAAGATTTACACTGCAGTATGAATATTGGTTAGCACCCGTATAAGAATAGTAGCTCTCATGGTTTTTTTTTTTTTTTTCTTTTGCTGATTTTTGTTTTTAATTAAATTGGATGTTAACACCTGATGTTTATGCTTCATACAATACTAAAAGATTTTTTGGGGAGGAAAGGGAAGGGCGAGTTTCCTCTGTAAACTTTCTTTTAATTATACCCTACCTGTTTTTAGCTTTTATAAAATCTCTTTACTCTAAACAATCTCCCTAATATTGCATGTCAGTCTTGTAAAGATTTTAATCTTTCAAAATAGGGTTTTAGAATTTCCGAGGATTCAGTGGTCTCTTGTGAGAGTATATCTCTGATTGTGCTGTATTGGTGTGATCCTTTCAGCCTTGAAGCCCCCTATTCTCTGTAGGCTTTCAGCAGAGAGTTCTAACTAATGACTTAGGGCCAAATTTTGCCCTTAGATGGAGGCATGCAACTCTCGTTTATTCCAGTGGGAGTTGTGTACAGATACCAGAGAGCAGAGTTTGGCTTTTAGTGTATGAAATTACAACACAAATGGACAAGAGACCCTTCTGCACATTCATCTTACTGACCCCATGCCTACAGGAACACTAATACTAATTTCACCCTTTTCTTTCACGTATTTTTCTGTTCATGCTATAGCTTGAGGATCACCCCAGTTCTCACTTCAATCTACCTCAAACAGCCAAGTCCTCAGTGTATTGCTGTTGTGGGGCTTCAGAGGAAGTACCAACATTGAAACAATTAGCATATTTTGGTTTTTTAACTAACGGTGGTAAAGACACTTAGAAAGCATTTTTTAATGTCTTTGGGAGATTAAGGTGTAAGAGTGATCTTGTTCATATTCTATAGGGATTTTGTTTGTGGAAATAAAATATTATCAGGAAAGTGTGCGTGTGTGTGCATCTGTGTGTGATAGACAGCAGTTTGAGGTACTTTCAAAACAGTTTTGCATTTTTATTTTGTGTTGAATCCTTTTGTTTATATACAAATGGAACAAACTTTCAATCATTGAGGCTCCCCCACTCTAAAGGTGAGTGGATGGCTTTGCATTCAGTATTTTATTCAACATGGCATTCAGCATTTTACATTCAGATTTCACTTACGGACAGAAGCTGTTGATTTAGTTTATCCTTGTGTTCCCTTGGATAAAACTGTTCTGCAGCCAATAATACACCTTTCTTTCTTTCTTTCTTTCTTTCTTTCTTTTGTTGGCCTTGGTGGCTGATGTTGATTTGTGTGGCTGCAACCTTTCCCTAGAACTTCTCCTTCGGAGGTTGCTTCCCCCTGATTTATTCTGATGAGCACTGTTGTAAACTCTGAGTGGATTTTGCCAAGCAACTCTGATCTGATGTAACTGAAGAAGTGAATATGTGCCAGACTGATAATTTCCAATGCTTAAATTTACTGTTATTGTCTTAAGCTGAATGCTTATGGTCAGTTAGGTTTTTATTACAAGATGGCAAATGTGGTTTGCCTTGTGCAGATCTTGTACAATACATTGGTAGAGGTGTGACTTCTCTGATGTTGGGCTGACTTCCTTCCCTCCAAAGTGTGCTTATTGGGAGACTGAGTATGTGTCTTGGAGGTTTCAGCCATACGCAAGATATTTGGGGAGTAATGATTAACCATCCTTGCAGTATGTCAAACTACTTCTGCCCCCCATTTTTCTGGCTCAGCACTGTTACCTGTACAGGTTTTAGGCATCTGCATTAGGCCAATCTTTGGGCTCTTACTTGTCTCTCAAGCCTCCTAAGAGGTTCCTTGTGCATGAAAAGACTCCCTGATTTCATTTTTCTGGTTGATGCTTCTCTTGAACCCTACAGAATGGCTTCTGGGACTCCACCTCTAATCTTGTCTCATACTCCATCAGTGAGGTCTCTATACTCTTTTGCGTATTGCATTTTAAACTAAGCATACTATCACATTTTTAATCTGATGAATTGTGTATTTTTTAACTAATTTTGTAACTTTTTTTGTGAGTCCTTAGAAAACTGACCAGCAGCAATATTATCTCTGAAAGGACTTGAGTAATCAGTGCAATTATCTTGGGAAAATAAAACAGTTTACAATTCAGAACATATTATTTGTGAATCATTTTGGCAGTTTATTATGATGCCTATTTTCTACAGTGTAGGGGAATAACTGGCCTTATTATGCTTTGGGGGTTTTTTGGAATTAGTATCCTTAACCTGAAACTAGAGCTAAGGAAATAAGCCATAATGAATTATTTATTTTCCATAATGTACCTATTTTCCTGCTTCTGGAATATCTGCAAGTAAATTGTAATCTCCTCAAAGTTATTTATTATTCACATTTATTGGATGGATGTCTTTTGGAATTTTGTACCTCTTAGATTGACCTCTACTTTACAGAATTCTTGAACTCTGTAACTTGTTTGCAGTCATTCAAGAACATCATGTGATATTTCTTTTCTTCTTCAGTTGCATGGGTTTGCCAGCACTATGTCAAAACTGACATGTACATATTGAAAAGTTCTGTTGTTTGGTCATACTCATGGATGCAACTTCTGAGTTCATTTTCTGTCAACTTTATTTCCAGTAAAACTTAATTACTTGAATGTTTGTAGTTTGCAGACCGTTGAAGACAAAAATGGCATAGCTACAAAGCAAACAAATTACTTTGAGACTGTATTAGTATTTGCAGAAATTTCCTTTTGCATTATTCACCAAGTAAGAAATCTGGTGGAAGTACAAACATAAGACTGAAATGACACCTGGCTGAATAAAAAATTGCCACAAACTTCTCAAACTGGCAGAAAGATGCATTAAAAAGTTATGGTGGATGTTAATACACAATGGGCCATCAAGTATTCATTTTAAAAAAATCATCATACACACTTCATAGGAATGGAAGAAAGTCTAGAAATGTCTTATCTACTGCTTGGACAATAATGTGGATGGCTAAAGTATATCATATGTGCCGTTTGTAAGCTCTTATTATTACAAGGTTTTTCTTGTATCTGGATTTCCATTTTTAAGTTGGAGTTGACTTAAGTCTTACAATATGTATTGTTGATTATTTATGCTTAGTGATGGGTGTCAATATGAATGAGACACAATATGCTGGTTAGCAGATCAGTGAGCTTTAATGTGCAAGGTTTTACATAGATATACTATTTGCATATAAAGCCCAAAAGTAACTGATATATCACGCTCACTAAGCCTGGATACCTAAGCAGTCATTCAGAAATCTGCATATAGGAATGGCTTTCTTCAGAGGACTGCCAGGGAGTCAGTGGCCACTGGTCCTCCCATGGTATCAGGTGTCCATGGAGTGCACACCTTTGTTTAAATAATAACCTTTTATACCCTTCCATGAACAGCTTTCGCCTAATTACCTCTCCAGTCATTATCTTACATGCTGATTATCAAAACTGGGTTCTCCACCCTTGATTACATTCTATTTTCACCATAATAAATTTGGGACCATCAAGACAACAACAGTGTAAAAATATGCCCTTTGGCAATGCAAAAGTGTATCCCCAGACATTCAAAGATAACTTCTTGTTCCCTTTATGGTTATCTATGTGCAGCTGCAAGCATGCATGTGCACTTAATCTTATCCAGCATGATATGCAGAAATTGAGACATCCAAAAGGTTACTCGGTACCTATTCATCTCTTTGAACCTGAAGATGGCATGCTACAGGGGTCAGAATAGCCAAGCAAGCAACTGAAGCTATGCTAGGCCTGTAGGACAGTGGTCAGGCAACTCAAATTACAGTGGACCTCCAACATATGTAACATAAGGAACAAACATAAGGCTGAAATGACACCTGGCTGTAACATGGCCAAATGGCATAACTGATGAAGACTTGGCATAGTCTGTATAAGTATAGAGCAGAATCTCCTGATTTCTAAGGAGACCAGACTTACTCCATGTGCCTGTGATACAAGTTGTTTCATATCTCTTCACTTACTTGGGCAACACATACAATGGGGATAATAATGGTTATCCATATTTTTATAATGCTTTCAGAGCTGTGGAAGAGAAAATGTTAGGCCAAGCAAATTATTGTTAGCTTCAGTTTTTCAAATAGGAGCAAGCAACACAGAGAGAAGATGACTTACTAATTCCTGGTTTGATTTCAATAGTATTCATTGTTAGACTCTACTCATTGGCTGCTCCCAGTTTCAGTATGATAGACTGAGGTAAAGGATGTGTGATACAAAATGTGTAACAGATGTTTGAACACAAGATGAAACCAATCACTAATTTAAAAAAGAAAAGGAAATTATTTATGGGCCCTCAGAACACTTTCACAGTATGTACCGCATCTAAATGGAGACGTTGGACTGCCTTCCCTATAGTTTACAATCACATGGACTCTCCTCCTTCCCTGTTGCCATCAAATTACATTCATGCTGCAGCTACAGAGCTTGATTACATGGAAAATTAACATCAGTAAAGTATTTAATGCCCTTTTAGCTGTTTTTAAATGTAATTTAGCAGATATAAAAACAAGGAAGAGTAACGGGCAGCATTTGACCAGTCAGCGTTCTGAAGACCACAATTTGGAAAATACTGCTTTAAAGAGTAAACTGTTTGTTGTTATTTGTTTACATACCACTAACATCACCTACAAGACTGCTATATAGGACCAGATTCTGCCACTCTTATTCATGCTGAGGAGTACCTTGCTCCTCAAGTAGCCCCCTCTGGGATTATGTGTGGAAGTGCTCACTGGTGTGACTAAAGGTTACATTGTCTCACCCACAGTGAATAATAATGACAAAGAGCCATTAACAGTAGAGAGTGACAAAGTGTGGAGAGATCCATCAGCTCATCTTGTGTTTAATGAAACAGAAATGAACATCGTATTGCCCTTGTTTTCTGTCAGATTCTCCAGGTCTCTGTGAAGTTTATTAATGTTAGGGTGTAATGGAAAAATGTGTTGCTATGTTACATACTACAGCATCCATTCAACATTCAAAGGATTGACGGTATTATTAGTCTTTGTCTTATTTACATACTGTAGGTTGGTGTATGATAGCAGTGTTTAGAGAGTGTAGTTAGAAAATGTTTGTAGATTTCTGAAGTGCGTACTCTTCCACATGACCAGATGGTCATACAGCAAACTAGAAGCTACAATCAAAAACTTCTCTTGTGAGAAACACAGACAGCACATATTAAAGATCTTGGAAACTGCTTGGATTCTTAAGAGATATATAACACAGGGGAAGTGCAGCTTAATAGCAGTTTTGCATTCTCCATCAGAATATCGGCATTTGTGAACCCATTCCGTTCTTGCTGTGTGTGTGGAATCAGAACTCCTAATTCGGATATTAATTAATTCTACTCCACTGTCATATGTACATCATCTCTGACTGGGAATTAGAAGGGGTTACTAGGTGATGCTCTTGTTGCATCTGAAGAGCTATCAGGTTTGTGAGCAGTATTTTAAAATGTTGATAGAAGTCTTTGTATTTAGTATAAAGAATTCACATTCTTGTAACTGTGCTGGTTTTGCAGCATGTGCAGCATTAAGAATTTCACATTAAAAATTTCAGAGATATAACAACAAAATTGTATATGTGCTAGCATTGAGAGAAATATTTGCCTTGGGCTTTTTAATTCTATAAACTCATTTTTTAGAACATTTTTATCCTTTTGCTTTACAGGAAGTTTTTTGCATAAGCAAGTGGTTGGTATAGCTTTAATAAAGTATTAGCTATCTGTACATGTTTTTGTGTGGTAGTCCTCAGAAACCCATAATTTTATGTTGCAAAGGGGTAGACATGTCAGTCCAGTTCAGCCAAACAGAACCCTGTGGTGCTTTTAAAGACTAACACATTTATTTTTCACATGAGCTTTTGTGGGGGAGGTCCCACTTTGTCAGACGACTGAAAATGGAAGCAGGGAGTGGGATTTCCTCCCACAAAAGCTCATATGATAAATAAATTGGTTAGTCTTTGTAAGTGCCTCCAGACTCCTTGTTTGTTTTGCTGTAATTTTAAATGATTCCTCAAAAAAGTGACGTCTTTCTTTTTGAATTATATTTTTCTTAGAGCAATTCTGTCAGTTTCTTGTATATAGTATGTGAAGCAATTTGCATAACATGTAAATTGCCAAATTTTGAAAATTGCCCTCTTTAAAAAAGAACCGTTGCTGTTGTCTGTAACATGCTGATTAATCACAGTCAGAGACTGGGTATAACATTGTTATTAAACTGCTAGTGAGCAGGAAAATTAGCAGTTCCTGCAGTAACTACAGTAATTCCATTAGTGAAACTTCCTGTTGAAATCGCTCTACTTTCCTGTTCTGATTCTTTTAAACTGCCATGCTGTTGTTCTGTATATACACGTTGACCACAGACTCTCTCTAGTTAATGGTAGGTTTATTACTGCATAAAGTTTCAGGGTAGATAAGTATTTACATGCCGCAGTTTATTACAACCTGCACCCACCCAACATGTTGTGATGAAGGGTGACACGTTGGGCTAACTCTTCCTCATAGGTATGCTCGGGGTGGGGGGGGGAGGAGAAGCCTGTGGCCAGTGCAGCTCCTGACCTGGGGACCATGCCAAGGCCAGGTAAGGGAGCCCTTCTGGTAGAAGGAAGCCAGATCCATCCCCAGCCACCACCGCCAGGTTGCTGGGGCTGGATCCGGCTCCCTGCTGCCTTCCAGCAGTGGCCAGGGACGGATCCAGCTTCCTGCTGCTTTCTGGCGGCAGATAGGGATGGATCTGGCTCCCCGCCACTGGCTGGGGCTCCCTGCCACCTTCCAGCAGCAGCTGGGGATGGATCTAGCTCTCCATCGCCAGCTGGGGCTCCCCAATCCCTTCCAGTGGTGGCTGGGCACAGATTGGGCCCTGGGCAGGCTTGGGGGAGGCCGCGTTTGGGGATACTTGCCCCGGGCACCAAAACTAGTTCTGGCACTGGTAACTCCTTTGTCCTATGACTGGAGAGGTGTTAATGGCTGATTTCATTTTTTGTGGTCTCCTGCAACATGTTAACCCCTTACATTTAAAAACCTGTCCCATCTTATAATTTAGCTATGACACGCAAGCTACTTTTTTCAGACCCGAAAAGCAGCTCTGTGCAGCTCAAAAGCTGATCTATTCCACCAGCAGAAGCTGATCCAATATGAGATATTGCTTCACTTAGCATAGATGCAGGAGGTTGGGGTATTATACCTCCTTGCTGAAAGTGGTTTCCATTATATGCAGGGTTTACAGGTTAGTTCAATGGTCCTCAGCACCCCCACTATAAAAATTGTTCTAGCCTCCCATCACACACCTTGTCTCTTTTATCTTATAAATACTAAAATACACACTTTTTTCTCCCATTGTTTTGAAAAGAAACCAGATTACCATAATCTGTTTTGGGATATCAGTGTATTTGTTATCAATATGTGAGATGTCACTGCATTTGTATAAGTATGATTCCTAGGTTAACATAGACAGAAATATTTTTAAACGTGTGCAAAAAAATCAATGTTCATAAGGTTGCATTAGTTACCTCTATGTACATAGAACAGACTATATTAAGAGGTTACATTTTAGTCTGCAAAGTAAAATGCAAACACAAAATTATTTTTCTCTTTTCAATGTATGCAGTGGATTATCATTTATTTATGAGACTTTTTTAATCTAGAATATATGGAAATCTTTTCTTGATGTACACTATAATATTGAATTGGGAATGCTGTCTGACACCTTGCTTCTTACAGTTGCAGAGAATGGTTCTACTGTATGAATTTTTTAAATAGTCTTCAATATACTCTGCATTTGAAAGGAAGGAAGTAATCAGAGTAATCTTGAAGGATCTCATAAATGCACTTCCTTCTATCTACCATATTTGTACTTCAAATAAACTCTTTGGCAGAAAAAGCTGCTTTAGTGATTTCTAACATCAGGCTGAATGTCCAGTTATTTTGCAGTTACCACAGTACATATCTGTGTGCAGTAGTTCATCACTGCAGACAAAGTACATTTTCACTCATCCATTTCTAATGCTCTTTTGTCCTGCTGAGGTCATGTTACAACGTGCTGCGGGCGACTTTCTGATCTCAGTTATGCTGTGCAAATCTGAGGAAGACAGAGAGGTTACACCATAGTTTACACACACTGACTGAGATCAGCATCTGTCCCAAATGACTTGGCCCGCTTCATGGGGGCCAAATAATTCTTCACTTTAATGTTACGGGACCATATGATACATAAAGTTGGACAAGCTACTTTAACTCAGAAATACTCACACATTCTCTCTCGCCTTCCTCCCAGCCTGGTATGGGAGTTGGGAGCATTTTCAGCAGGGGAGTGGGCAAATGTTGCTTGGGAGCAGCAGAAACTGTGTTCAGTTGCTCTCTCTTTTCCACCATCTCCCTTCACCTCTAACACATGAGGATATTGCTTCACTCTGCCCACCTCCTTCCCTCCCACCAGCTTTCTTCTGATGGATGATTTTCAAGGGAGAGATTGCATCCACGCTCTGGGACTTACCCTACCCACTGCTGCTGAAGAGAATATGGGATTAAACTGGATCATAGGCTCCCATCTGGAATGGAGAGTGAAGGGAGCACAAAAGATTGGTACCCACATGGAGATAGCTACCTTTTTGGGAATGGAAACTATTTTACCCATGTGGCAAATGCGACAAATTGATGTGTGTGTGTTCCATTCAGCATTTAGATAGGGTGACCAGATATCTTGCTTTTATAGGGACAGTCCCGACTTTCAGGACACTGTCTTATATAGGTACCTTTTACTCCATCACCGCTGTACCTGTTTTCCACACTTGTCATTTGGTCACTCCTCAGCCAGGAGGAGTGCACACATGCATGCATATGTGTGTGTTAAATTGAAATCGTTGTAAGTTTGGCACAAATACCTCTTTGGAGACATATGTTCTCTTGGCTCTCTCAGCCCATCTCTTAATTAACAAGTCTTAAAAAATTATACCAGATAAGTGGAACAGAGTAGTGGCCCACTTAAAATTGAGAGGCACCCTGGAAACCATGAGTGTTATCAGAGATCAGGAGCCAGTCGTCCTTATTAAGTTACCAAAGACCAAATATTACGCTGGCACTTTAAAAAATGGGCAAATAGCCAAAATGAAGGACATAGCAAATGATGCAGAAATAATTTCTTTAGTGTAAGTACATTTCTCTACAACATTAGTTTTATAATTCAGTAGTTCTGATGTTAGTAAATTACTGAAACAGTGTGACACCAGCCAATGTCCATGGAATATAAAAAGTTTATATTAAACATTTGATACTTGTGTGTAGTAGAAAAAGACCTTTGAAAAGTATGATGCCAAACAGGAGGAAATAGAGATGCGTGTGTGTATACACAGCTCAGTCCAAATGCACGTATATAAGAGAGAAAAATATGGAACATCATATACATCTCCTTTTTCTTCTCTGAAAAATGATCTGTGCACTACGTATTACAGTATGAATCATTAGGAGAAAATAAGTTATTTTGCTACTGCAGACAAATGCCTAAGGGATGAATCTTTTCAGTTCTGGGGCCATTTCTACCTCTCGATCTGCTTAGTGCCCCAAACAGGACCTCTGAAAATATGTTCATTCTCTGCTCTCTGTGGTATGCCCCTTTATTTCATTCAAGAATCAGTTCTGCTCCCCTCATTCACATTGAGTGGAATCTTATTTTTGATTTGCGTTAATGTAGCACACTGGAGCTCCAATTGTGTTTCAGGATGCCATAGTCCTAGGCACTGAAACAGTGATGCCTCTTATGAAGTAAGAAACGCAGGAATCCCCATGAAGGATCTGACACTAGGTCCACTGAGTCCAATATCCAGTCTCTGGCAGTGGCCAGCACTAGAGGTTTTGGAGAAGGAGGTTTAAAGAACCCTGAAGGAGGCAGACATGGTATGATCTGGCGGATCACGTTAGGTTTCATGCTGATCTTAAATAATGATCGGCTTAAGCCGTGAAGTGTGAGGTGCTATACAGTATGGCCAAGGGTGTCAGACATGGCCCATCTGGGTTCCATTGTGTCTCCGAGGCACAACCTTGTATTGGACTGATGAAGCAATGGCTACTGAGATTGCCCTATCCGTACAGGAGCTCCCCTTTGTGGATTGCAGCCTGTCAATCCCTCTCTGTGGCGTATACATTTCTATCTGGCCCTTATCTGGTTGCTGCAAAGGGCGGGATCTTCTTTACAGCTCCCCCCCCCACATCACTCTAAGGCCCACCTACTTAAGAGTTGAAATATGGTTTATCATTGACTGACCTGGGACACAGTGGCTAGTTCACTTTAATCAATAGTGTTTTACAAATCTCACGAGGCACTGAGGTTTTATATTTTCAGGTAAGTTACAATTGGTCCAGGTTTCAAATTTGAACACCTAAACCCACAAATGAATAAACATCTGTTTTTGGCAACTAAAAACTGTGCTCTACACTTGGACTTGATTGCCTGAAAGGACTTAGGGGTGACAAAATATGGATTTTGGATCCCAAGTTTTAAAATCAGGTCCACAAAAATCAGCCTGGCTAAGATACACAAACTGCTTTAGGAAAGGAAAATCAGAATGTGAGATCCATGGTATGGTAGACTTCAGTAATTATATTTGAGGGTCTTTTAATCCTCAGATTACACTGTTGTAATAAAATCTTTTGCTATATTTAGTATTCTGGTCATAGTAAGCAAAAAGCTAGTTGCAAAAAAAAAGTTACATATGGTCATCTGAGCTAATTGCTAAAATGACACTACATTAATTAGATAATTAAGGACTTTGAACATGTGGCTATTGTATTCATTGGGCTTTAAGCCAACACTTTCTATAGCTGGGAAATTTTGTGTTAACAGAATTTAGAATTCAATTGCTGTGCCCTTTTTCATTTAAAAAGATATGCAGAGTGGGTCTTAAATCTGGATTAGAAAAACATGTAACTGGTATTTTTCTAACTGAGTTGTAAACTGCTTCCCCCTATTCCACTGTATCTGTAGTTTAACCCTTTGTGAAGGCTTTTATAGCATCCATCTCTCAAATTAATAGTATTGATATTTTTTAGATTTATTGTTAGTGTTTTGGAAAGTGTTCTATATGTGTAGATGCTTTATCACATGAAACCTAGTGCTCTCTTGTTTACTTTGAAGAGGATGAGTGTTGGCATGCAGTTTGAAGATGTTTGTAATATCAGTAAATTGTCTATGTGCCTTATCTTTACTTATCAAGGTTATTTGTCAGCAAAATTATCCCTTGTAACTGTGGGTCTGTATCTTTGACTAACATAATTTAATGGAAAGATTTTGCCCATACCAACTACTAGCATAAGTTGATTTTATGTCCTTTTATTTTATAAAGTTTTATCATGTTTGTACTCAATTTGAAATTTAAATTTGTGGTATCAAGATGACCTTAAACTAACTGACCCCCAAATCTAATGACTCCAGGCTCCCAAGAACACTGACAAATATGTCACATCTATCTTTGAGTATCAAAACATTGTTTTCAATATTTCATTTGTGGGCAGTGCAAGGATAACTCTCAGGTTAGTTCTTATGTCTCGAAGGCTAGACTTTTTTGCTGGTAGCAGTGTCGTGGGTTTACTGTTGTACAATCTTCTGTTTTCATAATTTGTTTTACAAGAATAGGAAATACTGCGGGTGAGTCAGTTGATTGATTGATTGGTTTTCTCTGTGCAAAATTGTCATTAATGGTCAATACATGATGAAAGATTGTTAGAAATGTAGAAATTAGATCCATTTTTATTATGTGGCTATTCTTTTATTTATTTTATTCTTATAATCTTTTTGCCTTTCTGTTCATCTTGAAATTTTCAAGTACCTAAAAGATTGTCGTCATGAGGAGGGAGGAAAATTGTTCTCCTTAACTGCTAATGATAGAACAAGAGGCACTGGGCTTAAATTACAGCAAGGGAGGTTTAGGTTGGACAGTAGAAAAAAATTCCTACCTGTCAGGGTGATTAACCCCTGGAATAAGTTGCCTAGGCAGGTTATGGAATCTCTATCACTGGAAATTTTTAAGAGTAGTTTCTGTCCAAAAGTATTGCCATACTTCAAGATTCATTAGGTTTCTGTTGGAAATACTTAGGTAATTTTGTTAACTCAGGGGATTTTTTCCCATCTTTAAGATCCTTGAATTAATATTTTTCCTTTTAAAATGCTATTGCAATATATATTGAACTAATTTGTCAAATTATGGCCTATCCAGACCAGCAGAGAAGGAAATTTTCATGGGCATATATTAGCTGCAAGTTCTTCCCCAGTGCAGACCTTATATAACTTTACATGAAATTTGATAAAATCACTGATCATAACTCCCTTTTATAGCCGTATATCACATCTGAGGAGCATGTTAAACTGTTGTCACAAGTGTTACACTTCAGCAATACTCACTTTAGATGCATCACTGTATTAGGATGAAGAATGCTAATGTGGACGGCCTCATCAAGAGAGAGGTTTAGGCCTGGTCTGCACTTACCATGAAATTCAGCATCAGCTGATGCCATAGCTTGCATCTCTTCAATCGATTTTGTAAATTCTAAATAGCAAGGCATCCTCACTATGTTATGCTGATGGGAAGTGCCTTCCTGTTGACGCAGCGTTTCTCTTTTTCTGGAGGTAGATTTATTTGGTCCACTTCTGGATCCATAGAGCAGACGTCCATTTCCACTCAGTTAATCCTGGGGAATCGACCCAGCAGCACCATTTTGCTGCCATAGGTGAAGACATATCCCTAGGAAACTTTCTGAATGATCTGATAGTATTGCGTGCCTGCCAGAGAGATCATCAAGAAAAGAAGGGAGGCACTGCTAGAATTCTCTCCAAATAGTATTAGGGGTTGCCAAGATACTGGTAAAATGCTGTTTTAAATTTCTGAAGTGTATTCAGATGGGGAAGGCTGTTGACTTAAAGCTCAGTTTGTTGGGATAGGGTCATATGTTAGAGGCTAGCACCATTACTTAGGAAGGTTACAGAGATATGTTAAGAAACAGGATTCTTTATTGTATACACCTAGATGTTTTTGAATAGCCAAAGTAGGTTTTACTCTGATCTATTTTAAATCATCTTTAATATAAAGATGTTAATATGGTTGAAACACTTCAAGAATATTGAAACAAAGAAGGCTGACCTGTTGGAAAAGTGGTACCAGTATCTGTTACCCTTCAGAGAAATCGAGATTCTGATCCTGGAGCTACAAGGGCTTGGGTCACATCATCCTCAGTTCTTATGGGGAAGCAGGCACATCAACTCTCTCAGCCCTCTAACTCTGGTTTTCAGCTACTGTGTCAGGACACATTACTGTGTCATCGCACAGTGTTAAGTGTGTTGCGAAGAGCTGGGGAGATCGTTGGATTCATGCTGGAGGAGGTGGGCTGCTGTGCCCTGTAGGGTCCCACCCCACTGTTAAGTGTGTTGTGACTCAAAAAAGATTGAGAACCACTGCTCTGACTGATTGAGGAAAAGCATAATAGATCCCATTCAGGCTTCCTGAACACGATGGTCTTCACACTGCAGGGCTTTGAGAGTGATAGGAGAAACATAAGAAATTGAGGCTAGTTCTTTATGATCAGAGGCCATTGTCAAAGATAAAAAAAAAAGGGACAGAAATAAGTTGTCTTTTTGTCTGGTTTTGACTTGGTTTAATGTCCAGTACCAAACTGAAGTGTGGTTTTGAAGCCGTGATACACTGATAAATTCACTGTTCAAGGAATGTCTGTAGTGCCTTAGCTTTCAGGGCCACCACCGCACATAGTGTTTAAATTGCAGAAGCTTGATTGTGTCAATTCCTTTATCAGGCTATGGAAATTAATGTCTTACCATAATTCAAATGTAATTCAGCATGTGACCCACCAAGGGGAGCTGTAGATTAGTGTGGACAGCTCTGTGGTTTCATAAATTCTCAAACAATGGCTGCATTTTCTTGAAGATCTATTTTGGTACATTTCTGAATTTTCACAGTATTTTTTTCATGTTGACATAAAAACATTTAATCGGGGGTTGAGTGTGGATGGGCAGAAGCGGTCCTATTTATCCTCCCCACCAGAACAAAGACACCAGAATTTATAAAGGCTGCACTGGGTCTGTGACAGAATTAAAACAGCATCAATATCTCCATGTGTGATGTCAATGCATGTGTTGCTGGATAATCTGGCACAGAAGTCAATGAATTTAATGCAGTATTGGTAATCCAAAGGGTTTGGAGTTAAGTGCTTTTGACATGCAGAATCAAGAGTCAAGGACAAAGCAGACTTTAAATATTCTTTCTGCGGAGCCTGCTATAGATGTAATTGAATACCTCACACGAAGCATCTTATCAGAAGTAAAGCTGGTTAGTATCTCATCACCAAACAGAGAGGTTTAGGGTGTCTTCTCCATACAAGTGTTCTTTTGACATTGTGGAAAGTCATTTGAAGTCCCAGATAGTTCATAATAGATATGCTGCCAGGAATGCATCTGTACAATATAGGGTGTGCTCTTTATTAGTCAAGTTACCCTGTGATATAGTCTTTCTCGTGTTTTAAGAGCTAATGTCAGAGAGCTAAGTTAAAAACAACAGGAAGCTGAAAGAACTTGTATAAAAGGGAATCAGGAGAGGAAAAAAAAATGTGTGAATGTTTATATTGTTGGACAAATCCCAGTGGTTAGAAACAGGAGTTTTCCAATGCGTGTTGTACTCATATATGCCTTTAAGAAACATACTGAGATACTAAGATGCCACATGGTTAATTTCTGAGACAACTTCTAAGGTTGCAAGGAATTGTGGGAATGGAGAAGTCTTAATATAAAACTTTCAGATGCCTGTAATCAGAGTTCAGATATTCCTACAGTGTTTCTAATTTGTGATTATATTGTGAGCCTCATGATTTTGAGTGTTTTTATTAAGCCCTAGTTCCTGTTGACATGGGTTGTGGGGAAATCTGAGCTTGCATTTAAGAAAAAAAAATTTCTAATCCTCATGGTTGTGGAGCAAATGCAAACCTGAAGGGCTCAAAAGCAGAAGTTAAATAAAAAGAGTATGCAATATACTAAATATAGAATACAATGATTTTAAGCACATTTTGATATTATTTTAGGTCCTGACGTATAGTTTTTGAATGTTTTGGGTTGATAATATTGCTGCCATATTGTAAGTCAGGGAATCATTATTTGATCCTTTAAATATAATTGTTTTCCTTAATCAACAGAAGTCCATAGGGCAGAAGCACACATATGTCAGTTTGGGACATGTTGAGCTGTACTTTATTTTTTCAGCCCACATAGTATATCTGTCTTCATAACCTGCTTTACATGATTAAAAGTTTCAGTAGCTGATACAATACTTTTTTGTCTAATTATGTGATTTAAAATGGAACGGCAGGTTTGGTTTCCCTCATCCCATGAATAAGAACACTGAGATTGACAAACCAGTCTAGGACCAGATTTTGTTCTCATTTATGCTGATGTAATCCAGTGTAATACCATAGCTTTAGTGCAGGTAGTCTGGTTTTACACACGTGTAGTGGAGGTCCAGCTTTTGCATTAGGCCATGGATCATCTAAATAGGCATCCTGTCTTCATGATGGATTGGTGAAAAACATCCATCACGTACCTCTAATTGTGCACTTCTATGGCATTAGATCTACATTAGTAGCTGAGCTGCTTTCTGAACTCACCTGATGATTAATTTGTGTATTAAAGCATGATGATTGAGAACTCTTGTCATTGTTTATTTTAGGTAAATTAACCCAGATACCATTCCTATGTGTATAATATGCTTACCAAAAACAAAGAGTTGACTCTCTTAGTTTAAAAAAAGAAAAATCAGGTAATTGTAGAGGGACAGATTTTCAGCCTGGCTTCAATTGCACCCACAGTTTTGCAAGTGCAAATCATCAGGTTACTTAAGATACATCTTAAAATACTCATTTATGGACAGAATAAGGGTCATTTCTGAAATCCTCCATATAGCTGCTAGGTTTAATGATAGAAATGTATGCAGTGGTGCTTTAGCCATGTTGGTTCCAGAATATTACAGAGACAAAGTGAGTAAGGTTGGTCCAGAAAAATGTATTATCTCACTCACGTTATCTTAGCAATACTGATGATCTTTCTGGGAGATAAAATCTTTCTTTTTGTGAGAATACTGGAGACTGTAGGAGGAAGACTTCTAGATCAGTGCTTTGTAAAACTCTGCTGGGATTTGAAATCTTAAATTGTCCTAAGTGGATGAAAGGTTTCAGAAGGCTATTTTCAGCCCTAAAAACATAGTTAAAATTGTCACTAAAAAACTAAGTATGCTTAATCCTGGCTCAGTGTGGAGAGATGGACTAGATGATCTCTTGAGGTCGCTTTCTGCTCTACCGTTGTATGATTCTATGAAAACACTCTGGAATAGGGTCAAAGAAATGGTGTGATCTGATCCTGAGTGAAGAAAAATAAAACCGTGTAGTCAAATGTTGCCCATTCTCAAGGAAGTAAAGCCAGTGCCTAGAATTGACTGATATGGTTTTGTGGGATGCTTGTTCTTGTCTATAAATAATACTGCAAGGTTCAAAGACTATTTCTGCACTAGCAAATTATTTCAAATTAAGGAGCCTTAATTTGAACTAATTTGAACCCTGTCTACACTTGCCTTTGCCTAGATCGAACTAAAATATTTTTTAGTTCAAACTAAGCAAAAAGCTTAGTTCGAACTAACTGCTTAGTTCAGGCTTATTTGTATATTTAGTTAAAATTAGCAGAATGTAGACATGGTAGTTGGAACTAAATAAGTTTGAACTACTGGTTAGTTCGAACTAACCAACTAGCTGCACTTTTTTAGTTCAAACTGAAAAGTTAGTTTGAACTAAAATCCGCGCAGCTAATTCAAACTAAGAAGTTAGGTTGACCAAAAAAAAAAAAAGAAACCCCAGAACAAAAACACAGTTAGTTCAAACTAACTTCAAACTACTTAGTTCAGACTAACCAAGTCTGAACTAAGATTCTAGGTGTAGATGTAGCCGAAGAGCAAGGGTTAAAGTAGAATTTGGCAGCCCCAGAACCCTCCTGCATGGGTGGGCCGCCCACCAAAAAGTCTGGGTCCCCCTCCCACATCCCAGGGATTAAAGTATAATTTGGGGGGGCCCAGAACCGTCCTAAATTGGTGGGCCCCCCAAATGTCTGCCCCCCAGCCACTTCCCCCAACACATGCCCCCCAACACCAGTCACTAACCCCCCAAGCCCAGCTACTGCCCCCAAAACACCTACCCCTATCAGACCCCTTTCCCCATGGCCTTCTTAGCCACAATCCCCACTCCCTAAGCTCTCTGCCCCCATTCTAGACCTCCTAACCCCTTCTCCCTCCTCCCTATGCACCCTCCCTGCCCCATACTTTCCCTGCCGGTTGCCTGACCATCCCAACCACTTTACATGGCCAAAGAGCTGGGTGGGGGCCAGTCGGCAAGGCGGGGTCGCGGCTGGAGGCTGGGACCTGGTTGCACAAATAGCTAGGCCCCTGCCAGAAGGGGTGGAGCCAGAGGCTCCGGGGAGGGGAAGGAGGAGTGGCTGGGCTGGCCCCAGCCCACAGCCCCTCCCTTTCTCCAGCCTAGGGGGGACGTGTACACCCTTCTGTTTTTAGGGAGCCCTGGAACGCAGTGTTCCAGAGGGTTCCCCTATTTTTAGGGGCCCCGGAACATTGGCTCCCTAAAAATAGGGGGCCCCGGAAAGGCATTCCAGGGCATTCCCCCTTGCTTTAACTCTTGCCAAAGAAACTTCATTTTGCTGTAGCTTGATTTTACTTTTCCTTGTCTTTAATTGCATGCATTTTTCTACATTTCCTATAAAAAGAAGCAGTATCTGACTAAAAATACAGAAGCAGAGAGCTAAGAGTAACCATCTAAACTGACTTTGTCTCTTTCTATAAGTTTCCAAAGGGATAGCCGTGTTAGTCTAGTCCATACACTGTCTTTTGTAAAGTTTTGAAATATATCCCAATCCCTCTCAGAATAAAGAAGTTTGTTAAAATGAAGACTTAGCCATTTACTGAATTTTAATTATTATTTTTACTTGATGTTTGTTTATTTTTCACAGTCAATTTCAAAAGGATAGCCGTGTTAGTCTAGTCCAGTAAAAAAAACAACAAGGAGTTGTGTGGCACTTTAAGACTAACAGATTTATTTTTTTGCATGAGCTTTCGTGGGAGAAGATCCCACTTCCTCAGATGCTTCGAAGATGGGTGAACTTACACAAAGCAGTAAGTTCACCCATCTTCGAAGCATCTGAGGAAGTGGGATCTTCTCCCGCGAAAGCTCATGCAAAAAATAAATCTGTTATTTTTCACAGGCCATTTCACATGTGTAGTAAACACTGAAATGCTATATTTTTTTGGTAGTGTAAAACATAAAACCAAATCTCTGGCAACGGATCTTCAGCTCAGAATAGTATAAACAAATAGGATCACTTAAAAATTATAATAGCCTTCAAGTATGTACTCAAAGAGAACATGATCGAGGAGTTTTAGGAGTGAGTTTCAGTACCATGGTTGGTTTTACTGGACAGGTAATGGGTCTTTAAAAATATCTACAGCATAGTTTGATTGTGCAGCATCAGTTGAAAAAATCCAGTAAAATGGAAAAAAACATAACTCTTGTATAAACAAATCTCCAACCACTCTCATACACCCTTTTTTCATTATCTTTTCTATTCATAATTGATTCTAAACTTACAAGAATCTTTCAAAATAAGTGGCTTATTGATTATACTGGAAGCAAGCTGTAAAAATAACAAGAGAGATCTCAGTGTCATTATGCGTATTTGTCTGAAAACATCCACTCAATGTGCAGTTGCAGACAAAAATTCTAACAGAATGTTAGGAAACACAGAGATAATAAGGCAGAAAATATATTGCTTCTCTATAAATACATGGTACACTCACATCTTGAAAACTGTGCAGATCAGGTCAATCCTTATCCAAAAAAAAAAAAAAGCCGTATTATACTTCAAAAAGGTACAGAAAAGGGAAACTAAAATGATAAGGGGTATGGGAAAGCTTCTGATTGAGAAGAGATTAATAAGACTGAGATTTTCAGTTTAGAAAAGAGACAACTAAGACGAGAGAGAACTATAATATCATGATTAATGTGGAGAAAGTGAATAAGGAAGTGTTATTTTCTCTGCCCATAAAACAAAAACTAGGGGTCATCAAATGAAATTAATAACAACAGGTTTAAAATGAACAAAAGGAAGTATTTCTTCATACAAGACCAAGAATAGAACAGGCTTAAAAAAAGAACTAGATAATTTGATGGAGGACAGGTCTGTCAATGGCTATTAGCCATGCCAGGCAAGGATTTCTATTTGCCAGATGCTGGGAATGGCTGATGGGATGGGTAACTTGATGATTACCTGATCTGTTCATTCCCCCTGAAGCACCTAGCATTACCCACTATCAAGACGGGATACTGGGCTAGGCAGACCTTTGATCCGCCTGAGTATGGTCAAGCTTATTATAAGATTCATTTGTCTCTTTCTTTCTGTCTCTCATTACTGTAAACAGAGATGCTGAGCAGATAAAATACTATTTTCCCCCTTTCATATACTGTGTAATTTGTTAACGATTATATATGGAAAGTAGGGAGAGGAAGATGGCACACATGCAGAAGGACATTTATCATGGATAATATCTTGTCTTAATGTACTTTGAGATAGACAGTTTTATCTTCATGCAAAACATAGGCCTCTTCCTGGTACTGAATTGTGTTACAGAACTTGTGCCACAGCCTCCTGCTAATAAAAATGCAAAGTATTCTAATGAATAGCAAATTCAGTACTGTCAGGAGCCATTACATTTATTAAATTATAGCCATATTTGTCCATTTTCTTGCATGTAGTCTAAATCAAGTACAGTTTCTCCTCAAAAAAAAAAATATATATTGGTGGTTCTTAAGGATTTGAACAAGTATTTTCCAGAAAAATAATCTAGTTACAATGCTAATAAAAATAGAGTTCAATAAATGTGTGAAAGTGGCTGTGATTATTTCTTATTTAATACTTATACAATTGCTATATTCTTCACTTTTTAACAAATTTCCCTTTGCTTTAGGAAATGTTTTTCAGTTTATCTTCAAATGCTGGGAATTGAGAGCTAGGAGTCACTAAAATGTTAATGATCTAGATATGCATAGATATTATGCTAACGGTAAGTCTTAGAAATAGAAATAAGCAAAACCTGTATTTGTTGGGAAATCGTTACATTCTCTGTTTCCCTCAACAAACCGTCTTTATGGGTGACCTATGTGTGGAAATATGTGAAATCTACACAAATTAACATAAAGAGCTCTTCATGGAGCTGTTATTTTGAAGTCTGAGCCAGATCCCTGAATGTGATTGAAGCAAGTTTCTCTCCAAGTCTGAAATGATGGAGGAAAATGTACCTTAAAGTCACCTTTCTTCTCGTCTGTTCTCATCCCAGCTGGGTGTCAAATTCATCCTCAGTGTAACTGAAGGCTCCCCTTAGGCTACACTAGCTAAGACTCAAACTTGGCCACTACTGAGCTTGCTCAAAAAAGCTCCCTTTGTCTATGGGATGGGTTGGGGGAGCAGTTGGTTTGGAGCTGGTTGCAGCCAATACTTCGTGTATGCCAGGCAGCACAAAGGGGAGAGAACCATGCACTAGCATTTGACCCTGTTTGCATTTTCTTTTTATGGTTGTGAGAGAGTTCAGAACGTGTCTGTTAGCAAGATGCTAAGGAATGACTGCTTAGAAGAGAACAAGCAAGGAGTCCTGTGGCACTTAAAGACTAACAAATTTATTTATCACATGAGCTTTCATGGATGAAAATCCCACTTTGTCAGTTGCTTTGAAGATGGGGGAACTTTAAGGAATGGGAGGAAAATAAATGCAGGGAAGCATAAGTCATGGGATCCAGTCACACTGTAACAGCAAATCAAAGCAGTTGTTACGATTCAAATACTGGGAAACAGCACATAGAGGATGGTGGGGGAAAAAAAACAAGGAGTAAGTCAAACCACCTTTTATATCACTAATAGCCTTTTAAATGAACTTTTGTGATATCTTCTCATGGACATTTCCATGATCCTACTTCAGTTATAGTCTGTGTTTTATGATAATGAATGTTGCTGAACATAAGGGAGATGATCAGCACAAGGGCCTAGTGAAATATGAACTTGAACAGCATGTACTGGGGGATTCTGATGTGTGTGATGATGCCAGTAGAACTACTGTGTTTATATGTGTGAGGGACGATTTCTGTCCAAACCATGTCTCATAAAAGGAGTGATTGATATGGCAATTTCCTGGAATATTTTGACACATTAAGTTCTAAGTACTTTAAGTTTAGTATTTTAAGATTCCATTGTTGTAAAAATGCAAATGTTTATGTACTGACGTGGGATTGTGTGTAACATCTCTAGGAAGAGGACATGAGTAATGTAAACCATGGGAAGTATTATCAGCTGAAAGGACTAGACAAGAATGACCGTTTACAGTTAAGTGGGTTTCCTGGAAAATCTTTAGTGGGCGGTATATGAAATGGACCCCTTCTGGTTATGCAAGAGCTCAGCCTTTTTGAATATTTGTCCTGAGAAGGGGACCTTTCTCTGCTAATCACCTGTGACAAGAAGACGAGCTCAGATCCATGAAGGTTCTCATTCTGAGCAAAAGATGTGAACTTCTAATCACAGAAAAACTTGTATTGGAGTTTGAAAGACTAACTTCTTTCAGAAACGTTGTTGAATTGTTTGAGCTCTGCTGAGCTTACTGGCAAGTGTAGATTCTTTTAGTGTTGAAATATGTTTTCTCGGTAAAGCTTTCACCATAAGAATAAATGTTTGCTTAGGAAAAACTGTGTTTTCTCTCCTAAGCATAGGCAATTAAGCTGTTGCTAACCTGTGAGGAGAACAGAGTAGGCCTGCATAGGTAGTTTGACTTGTTTGTGAACTCACGGTGGTATAATGAGGGAACTGTGCTGCCAGGGAAAACCCTGGTCAGGAGGGACAGAGGTTCACCTCTCCTCTCAAGAAAAACGATAGCTGAGGAGCCAGAAGCCTAGAGCGGGTGCCCTTGCTGGAGCACAAGGATCAAATACAGGTACAGTTTCTGAGAACTGTGACAGAGCAGAGCCCTTTTATTTTTGCCTCTTGGTTTATCTTTCTCCTGTGTCCATGATTCATTTATAGGTTTTTATAAGGAAATCCAAAAGCTGTGGCAATCATTTGTAGATACTGTGGAATCTGGGGCAAAAGGAATGTAGTCAGGGAAAAAGACCATTATAGCCACAGCAAAGAACAGCTGCAGAAGCGGGGAGGGCAGCGAACAGGAGAGTGGGCTGGAGGGAGAAGATAGCCATTATTATGTGGAGTACAAACAAGGACAACTGAGAGCTATGCTTCGAGTGCTATTCCTAGGTGTGCTTTATCATCTTCATATGAGGGTAAATCAAAGCAAGGGCAGATTATTCTGTAAATGAAGTGGGGATATTATTTCTTCATAGGTTATATTTAAGCTGTTTTTGTCATAGTGACAGATCAGAGGCTGTAAGGCATGTCATTTAGCCGTCACAATCCAACATTTCAGCAGATAGATTTGCCATATCCTGCAGGTCCCTGATGCAGATTATTCCACTGGGGGCAGCTTTTGTGTAATAAAAGCAGCTACATTATACGGCAACCATGCCATAAATTGACAAGACATATGAGGTGAGGGGCCTGGCCTTTAATGTAATCAGACACATGTTGCTTTTACCCCTTCCATGTGGATATGAACACTAACAATCTGAAATGGGGAAACTTTTTATCACTTGGTTCTGGCTATGTCGTAGGCAGTGATTGGAACTCACTTTTCAGGAGAGAGATTTATAGTGAAATCAGCTAGGGTTGAAGGCAAAATAGAGAAACAGAATGAAGCAAGATGTGGAGAAATTTTCGGAGAATTATCAGTTTCCTTGATTATGACCCCACAGGAACACTGATAGTGTACCAGATTTTGATATTGCCGACCATTATTTCTGCTCTGTTTATCCTGACAGTGGCTGTTGGTCCCTGTAATTAGTGGCCTTCATTCATTCAAAGTCTTGAAATTCTGTCCATGCAGTCCTCCCAGTCTATTCATTCTTTTTTTTAACACAGCAGTCTATGCCAGGTTCCCTGCATGATCAGTGTTAAAGTGAAAAATAATAGCCCTTTAGCAAAGCCATAGGCTTTGAGAGGACCTCCCTGTACTATGAACTTTGGTTATGGGTCTCAAAAAATCTTCAATGAGTCACTTGCTGAAATCTCAGTTTATTTCACAATTCCAGAACAAAAGATACCAGGTAATTAGGCAATAAGTGTTGATTGCAATCATACTTGTGGATATTATTTATCTTTCATCAATTTAAATATTTAATTCATTGGTTCTTAGATGTTGTCCAGCTGACTCTTCATACCTGGGGCAACCAGGTTTCCTTTGACTAAGCAGCAATAAAAAATGTGATTACAGAACCTCATTGTCTTTTCTGCAATAGCAGACAGAATCAATAATATAATGTTTCTCCTTAGTTTATGAACTTCATGGAGCAGAATGACTTGGTAGAGCTTGAAGTCCTGTTTAGCCTCTAAGCTCCTTATGAACCACACAAAACAGGGTCGAGAACTCTACTGATCGTTTAAGCTGTGTGGAGTCAAGAAAGAGAATTGTGGCATTCAACACGCTGCAGAGTTTCTGACCATGGCTACCAATGCAATTGGCACAAAATGTGCACACTACCTGTTGGTTGAGCAAATTCAGCATTTGCATGTATATAAAGAAGAGTTGTGAACCTCATTCAAATGCAATTTGGTTGGGATGTAAAAGTCAGTTTTGGACTGTTGCATTGAAGTCTTTTGTGATAAGGCTAATGAATGAGATGGGGAAATGCATTTCATTTCCTCTTCATCCCCATTAAGTGTTCACTCATATTTAAACAAACATTTTTTTTTCTTCAAATTAGTTCAGGTGACAGCTGGAACAGAAATACCAGAAAAGTCTCAGATGGAGACATTTGGGGAGAAAGAAATAATTGGAAACATTTCTGCTTATACAGCGCATATATTTTCTGGGGTTTTTTTTTTTTCTGTCCTCTTGTTGTTTATTTCCAAAGTGACTCATTGTAATATCATAGAGAGAGGATTACTGTGATTTCAAGTGTGACATATGCAAGAAGTACTGATGAACTCTTATGGAATTAAGTTCTTTATTTAATTCCAGTGACCAATTAATGACAAACAATAGAAGAGGAATGTGTGACACGCCAGCAGCACAGTTCATAAATTAGTATGTTTTCTAAAGATTTCACAGCAAGGCATCAGAGGCAGTCTCAGTAAATAAATTCAGGTGTGGTTTCGACAATATTGACCGAAGCAGCAGAAATAGGTGCATGGTGATATGCTGCAGTCATAGAAGCAGCTATACATTTAGGTTCTGCAATGCCAATGGATTTGAAAATAGACCTTGCAATTGTGGCAAAAGATAGAAGGGTAGAGGAAAGGCCTAGAGGAGCAAGTGCAAGAGCAGCTGTAAAATAAGGCTGTTTTCTTCCCTTCATAAAACAGGGCTAAACTGAAACAGCAATTAGAGCTTCGAATTTACAAACAAGAAGATTCCTTACATTCCATTAATATTTCCATCACCACCATCAGCTGTTCCACAGCCTCTTTCTCTGCCACAGCCTATGTGGATGGACTGAGGAGCACATACGTCTGCTAGTTAAGGTTAATAGTATCAAAAGATTAGGATTGTTTATGGGATGTACCAGTGGTCAGCTTCATGAAAGACCCCATAGTGCGACAACTTGGGTATTCATTATGGGATATGCATCATTTTAATCTTTATTATAGGTCACTGTTAAATATCTCACCTTGGTTACTATTGACGAAAAGTCATTATCATCTGATGACTGTTCAGCGACCTCCTGCATGCAAAGTTAGATTAGTTTCAATCCATTTATTAGTGTACTTGGTATATAAGTCACAAAAATCACCACCAGTTAAGCAATGATTGATGCTTTTCAGAGTCCATGAATTGAATACACATTGAAACTGCACACATTCTCTCTGTGAGTAACAAAAAGGGTTGCTAGATGCTTCTCAGATACAAGTAAAGGAAGATCTTCAATCTAAATTCAGACCTGGCACATTTAAAGTTAGAAGAACAAAAGCTATAAGAATAAGTTGACCTGGTTACCCAATAAAACAATATAATTAAAATTCTTTTATCAAAAGATCCAGGTTCAATGATCTAAAGCCAGGCCTCAATTATAAGTCATTATTACCTCACAATATATAATCTCAATTTCTTGACCTGAACTCAGGACAAGCAGCCCCAAAGGTGCCCTCCCTGAAATTGGGCCCTGATATGGCCTTAGCCACTGCTGGTAGGTGGTAGGGAGTTGGATCCATCTCCAGCTGCCTGCTGGTGGTGGCTGGGGATGGATCTGGCTCCCCACCACCGCAGAGGTAGCGGTGAACTGGATATGTCCACAGCGAGCCCCAGGTGGAGCTGGAAGCTACAGTGGTGCAAGAAACCTGAGGCACCAAATTTTAGAGGGCACAGGGGACAGATCCGGCTCCCTGCAATGGCTGGGGATGGATCCAGCTTCTCAAGGGTGACAAGGAGCCATCCCCAGCCACCACAGAGAACTGGATCCATCCCTTCACCCTCTAAAATTTGACACCTGGAGTTTTTCCCTGCCTGCCCCAGCCTACTTACAGCCCTACCTGAACTCTGTAGTATAACACTGGTGGCAGTTGGACAGATTGTCATCTGTACCTCCATATACATCTTCATTGCACTAAGCAGTGAATAAAGAGCTCTTGGTATAAAGGGATTTTGCAATTCTGCATACCACTTTGATGCATATAGACATCTCTGTAAAAAAAAAAAAAAGTACTGTAACTACTAGAGGGGGTTGGTTTTAAATTCTCCTCATTGGATAAGCAGAGATATAAAAAATAAGCAGTAGCAGCGAGCGAAGAAAACTTATTGAGAACCAAATCAATACTGAGTATTGATGAGTATGGTTGGTGTTACTGTATTGTTGATGAAATTTTGGTAGAATAATGATGAAGTTAACTATTAAACTTAGTTTTCTCCTCTCTTCCTCCCCCCTTCCTCTTCTGCATGATTTGTGATGTTTAGTTGTCATTGGTTTGTTGAGGTGGTCACCCAATAAAAATAACTATAGTATAGCACGATTTTAATGTTCGGTGCAAACTCTCAGTTAAAGTTGATGTGTCTCCTTTGAGATCAATGATGCACTGATTTGCACCAGCCGAAGATCAATCCCTAGCAATTTTTGTGCTCCTCCTTTTCTTATACCTGGAGATAACACTGCTTCACGTGTA
The DNA here is from genome assembly GCA_007922195.1 of Podocnemis expansa. Lineage (NCBI taxonomy): Eukaryota > Metazoa > Chordata > Testudines > Podocnemididae > Podocnemis > Podocnemis expansa. The sequence continues at coordinate 12,287,866 of ML682028.1, forward strand.
ATAGTATCTGTTGGTAAGTGCTACTTTCTTAATCAAAAAGCCAGAGGCACTATTCAAAAGGTTGTAAATAATATCCATTGGCTTCAGTGGAATTTACTTGAGCAGGTCTGGCTCACTGCTTTCTATGGTAAAAACTCATGCAAAGATTTCCCCAAATCTGTCCACCATAGGCATAGAGCCTCCTGACACAGAATAGGTCATGGAACCATTCCCGAATTGTTCACAGCCCAGGGGTCGGTGGGAACTCTTGTCTTTTCAATCTGCCTCCTGGCAATGCATCTCTATGGAAGCTGTGCTTCCACAACTTCTCCTGTTGCAGCTGTCTCAAGGATCCACACTGTGGAGGGTTGTGGCTTGTGTGTATTATAATATGGGCCCATTCTGTATTATCTGTGTTTAATAAATTTTGACAGAGTAAAAGTGAATGTAGAGGTGGAGAATGTGGCTCTTCCGCCACTTAATGCAGGGTCATTCAGTCTCTGCCTCATTCCTTTGAATAGATTCTGACACTACAGATGCTTACGTGAGAAGAGGGGAGACTGTTTTATGGAGGAGATACACACAGCTCACATTTTGTGTGAGAGGAGAAATCTGTGTGGGATACATGATGCTTCCTGCCCCCAACTTTCAGATGCTACACTGGGGAGATGAGGACCCCAGGAATTTTTTTTAAGAGTCCTGTTACTATATGGCAATTGTACAAAATGCTTATGGGAAGAAATACAGTGAATACATTTCTGTTAAAATAAGAAAAAGCAAACATAGATCCCAGAAATATTCGGGTGCCTTTTACGGTACCTTTTATCTTCACAGTTTGCTGGTGCAGTATATGGCATGATGTCATTTAGAATGTTCTGGCGGCGATTACGATAGGCTTCTGGACTATTTTTATTAGTCTTTTTTACCACTATATTTGCTTAGATGCCTAATTTTATGTTGTTGCCATGATGTTCTGTGGTGTGTTCAAATAATCGATACTAGTACAAGGGCCCTTCCCTGGGGATCACATTATATGAGTTTATAATATACAATCTGTGCTTTGATGTATACACAGAGTATTTGCTGGATTTTTTTCTCTTTTTAAATACAGATATTTCTAGTTGTGTTTATTCCCCTCGTCAGCATACTTTATCATATCAAAGCCTTTACAGACAGTTTAGAACCACTGAGTTATGTCTGGGTCATGTTTTGCAGCATGCCCTTTAATACTGTAGCTTTAGAAATGCAATTTTCAGCCTCTGCTTATTAGAATATGATAAAGTATTCCTGGTCTATGTCCAGCTCCACTAATCTCCAGACTACACTTCATGAATTAGGCATGAAGATTTTAGTCAATGTGCTTTCAAAGACCAATGTTTAGGGAATCATGGATTTTCTACAAGCTGAGGGAGAAATCTATAATAGGAGGAACTGATTTTCAAACATCATATTCCCTGGAAGAAATGACCAGTTCTGGCTTGAAAACAGAAAACATCCCCTTATTAGAATACTCATGAGCTGCTTAAAAATGTTCTAATTCTTTTAATTTATAAAAGCGCTAGCTTTTTAAAATGCTGTGTAAGTACAGTATAGTGTATACTTTCTTATTAATATATTAAGTATCGACCTTGTGAAAAGTAAGACCATAAGACTGGCCATACTGTCTCACAACTATGATTCCTCTAGCCTATAATCCTGTTTTTTTACCAGTGGTTGGTGCCAGACCCTTCAGAGGGAATGGACAAAGCAGGGCAAATTAGCAAGTGATCCATCTCCTGTTGTCCAGTCCCAGGTATGTTAAAAACTGAAACAAAGCACATGGAAGTTGAATCAGTTTAGCAATATTAAGGTACTCTCTAGTGGACATTCTTCTTTTTTACCTCTGCACAAGCTCACACTGCTGACAGTTTCTGCATACATGAAGTCTGTCACAACAAAGGTAGAGTTGTTGCATGTTGGAACTGATATGTGAATAGAGCTGGGTGAGAGAGGTTAATTCCCCTGTTAGCTTTCTCAGGAGGCTAAATGCAACATAAAATAATAATAAAAAAAATACACAGTATTTAGCATGTGAAGTGCCAGGTATTCTGACCCTCAACTATCAGTTGATGACCTTTATTATCTCTTGTTTCTGCAGCTAGACACATCATCTTGACTTCTGTGAAACATAGACTCAAAGATGATTCATGAGCTAATCATCTTCTGAAAGATCCGAAGCCATCAGTCAGGCTTCATGGAACTATAAACAATTTCCTGCTTACTGGAAAAGTCACCTGTTGGTATCCCGTGCATGTTTCTTTCAGCCCCGATACTTTTGGAAAACAAAGATGATAGGCAATATAGTCCGGCTCCAAGGCCCATGAGATTGACCTTTCTTCGTAAAATCCACTGAAGCTAGATAATCAGCGTGTTGACAGCCCAATGCCAATATGTCATGTGAAATTATGGTGGCATCATGCTGTCCCTTTTTATTGAGATGAATTTCTGGAAAACAGTTATGGTCTATAATGTACAGAGTGCCTTCTATGCATATTGACATCAATCTGTAGTCTTCCTATGTATACCAGTAGTGTCTTACATTTAATGAGCAGAACTGGAATAATAATAAACCATAATATTCAAACATCAATACATAAGAGGGTGGATGAAAGTGCCTCTTTTTTAAAAAGTGGGTATTTCATGATTACTGTAATAGTAAAAGTTAAAGTGATGATAAATACTCTTTAGGAGGGCAACTCGTGTGTATTTCATTAAAAGCTCAAATTTCTTTCTGATGTTCATTGACATTTTCACAAAAAATGTAATATCAGTTTAATAATCAGTATGTCCACTTTAGGAGGATGGAATCTGGTGCTAGCTTAGGGTTCTTCAAATTATATTATCAATGTTATACTTACTGAGGAAGGAAATGATTACAAAAAGGAGAAGGTCTGGGGACCCAGGCCATGAAACCGGTTCTCCTACTGCCATTTTAAATATGTTTCCAACAACTTAATGTTTCAGATTTAAAGTTTTACAATACACTGCTTTTTGTCACTTTGGGTGATCCCAGGTAATGTGCAGATATGTGCTCAGGAGCAATAAACATCTGGTTGCAGCTCTGTTAATTCTTAAACCCTGACTTAGCCCTAGTCTACATTGGGGCTGTTTTTTGGCAGTAGTCAACTGTCATTCATGCAAGGCATGTAAAATGCCCACCGTAAATGATGGTGACTTCCTCAGCTGCTGGGACCCACTGGGGAAAGCCGACCTTTTCCCCTAAGCCTCCTTTCCCCCAGGACTTCTGGCACCAATTTCCGGGAGCACGGCAGCAAGTTCAGAGTCACTGCTTAGCGCTCCAGGAATGCCAGGCTGATGGCAGTGATTTTGCTGCAGTTAGTAAAGACATACCCATAGCGTAGCACTCAGCATCTTTATCAGCATACTTTGTGAATTTTGGGTTAGATGGATAGAGATAAGGGATGTAGTGACTGAAGTCAGAGGTAGAACTGGAATAGCACGTGTGAATTTTTGTGCAGATGGGATAGTAATGTGTGATAGAGTCTTGGGGTGGAAAGAGTAGTAGATTTTGTGTGTGTATGAGAGAGAGAGGTGTTTGGGTAATAGGTACATTAGGGATGATGTGGGAGATATTTCAGGAGAATGTGCGTGACATGATGCAGATAAACAGAACAGAGAGACTGGTGAAGGGGAAGGTGAGAGAAAAATAGAGTGACAGAGAATGAGGGGGGAAGAGTGTGAAGGTATGGGGGGAAGAAAGGAAAAACAACATAGGAAAGAAAGATGAAGGTATTGGAAGACAAGGGAGCAGACGCTTCAGACTGTCGCAAAACAAAGGAGGCAATAAGCAGCTCAGAAAAAGAGCAATGTATGCAGTAGAAGAAAGGGGAAAAAATCAAATGAGGGAAGTGAAAAGAACCGGAGTATGAGAACCAAAGTTAACATGCAGTGAGTTTCAGTTTATTACTCCACAGGAGTTTTTAAATACAGAGAATGTTACAATAAATAAGGGTGTTTTCTTTTTGTTTTAAGGAATGAGATCAAGTGTGCGAGGAATGGGAATAGAAATTCTCACTGGATATCATGACTCCTACATGTAACCATTTCCCGAGTTCCCGTTCCAGAAATGCAGAATTTTTTTTTCATGTGCTTATGCCTGTAGTTGCAGAGACATGTGACTTGAATCTGAGCCAAATTTTAATGTTCAATCCCTTTTCTATTTTCTTTTCCCTGTACTTCAGCCAAAAGAGCTCCTAAATCCATACCCAGGTGTAGGGGGGGGGAAAGGATAAGAATGCCCCACTTTACTGCCTGGGATTCCTGCTAAAGTTGCCACAAAAAAAAGTAGCAGAATTGTGATTGAAAATCAAGGCTGCCAAATATCACACCCCACCAAAGATCTGATAGCAGTCCTATTCAAGTCATGAGGGATGATAGCTAAAAAGCACAGCGAACAGCAGACTCTCAAGCAACTGTCATGTATACTGGGGGAAAAAAGTACTATGAGGAAAGATATGTTTCCTAATCCTTGCATACTGTGATCATGGCATACTAGCAAACATTAAGAGAGTCAAAGTGAAATTTACTCTACTGACTAATCTGCAAGGAAGGGCATTGGTAGGTGAAGCTTGCTGCTGTTGGAATGAGTGATATTGCACCCGCAGTGTCATTTATGTCCTGCATGGGTCAGGAACCAAATCCGATCCGCAGTGGTTTGGAAACCCATCAGTCCCCTGAACACTACTCCCACATGTCAACTCACCTCGAGGTCACAGAGCAGGTCCCAACCCAGGTATCCATACATCTAGAGAGCAGGTGAGGTTCCATGTGAAGCCAGGTTGTTAAATAGGAATCCTCTTTTCGATACAAAGGCTTTATAATCCAAAAGTGTATAATGAAAGGCATGGGGGGCACATTAAGACTGTAATCAGAATAAAGTGGGGAAGAAAATCCTGATGAAAATAATAAACTGGAAATAAAGAAAAAGAATTATCTACAGCTTTTTATTTGGAAGGAATAAAAGGTTGAAATAGGTAGACAGGAATGGTTTTTGTTAACAGTCTACTTAAATTATTTTCACAGTGGAAGAAGAGGGAAAGGTGAGATTACTATTGGGAGTATAAGACTATGCAGATCTCAGCTCTTGAGTATATTGCTCTTTTTAAACTGCTGTGCTGTGCTTTGCCATATGAGCCAAATGTTTTATTAGAAAAACCATTGCATATTTCACTTTGCTATATTAAAAGTGCAGTGTCTGTTTTTTAATAAATTACAGAATTAGCTAAACATTGGTTATGCATTTGAGATGCAATGAGAGAGCCTATTAAATCTGTGTCTTTGAGGATGGGAAATTTAGAATCTTATATCTGAAGTGTACCGCCGAGGGTAGTATTGTTTCACCATTAGCTTGCTAGCGTCTCCATAATTTGTGCAGAAATCACTTTGACAAATGTAAGGAAAAGGAAGTTCTGTGTGATATACTTGTTCCTTGGGTATCTGACACTGTGCTTACAAAACCCCAATTATCAGGAACCAGCAGGACTATCTTTTCCATTGTTCTCTCACTGTTTGCAATGTTCTGGCAAAGAATTCATGGAGCAGAATTTTCAAACATGCCTGAACAGTTTGAGGCCACAAATTCAGGGGTAGATGTCGAAAAAATTTAGATAAATGTCTCCTATTTTCAAAAGCACCTAAACAGATTATGTGCCTAACTCCTGTTGATTTCAGTGAAACCTAGTCTCTTAAATTGGTGAAACATTTAAATGCCTTATGTCACTTCTGAAAATGGGACATAACTTCATAAATCACCCAGGCCCAGATTTTTAAAGGTATGTAGGTATTGATGCATTCAGCACCGTAACTTGCTCCTCGGCCTGCCTCATTTTCTGAAATCTGTGAGCAGTTGTTCCCCTGAGCACAGCAACTACGAAATACTTTTAAAAATCTGGGCCATGAGGACTTTTGAAAATTCTGTAGATACTGTGTAACATGGAAATCTTCTTTGCTAAGTTTTGCACTTTGCCCTTGTGGGAGGAGGCTACAGTTAAACTATGCAAGCCCACCAGTGGTGGGCCGGGAGATGTGTAGAGCAGGCAGTTGTGTAGATCCCTGACAAATTAAAACAGCCCAGGTGGATGGGAGGATAGATACACATACAATTCAAATGCATAATTTACTCATGAAATTTCTGTGACTGAACATGCAGAGTAAACATACCAGCAAATTGCAAGTTAAATGTTGCTGAATGACCAAATAGCTCAGTATTATACATAAAGTTTAGATGTGCAAATGTCTACATGCAGGTCTTGCAAAACAGGCCATAAACTGTGTGCTCTTTCTATATGTTTGTGCTACATTTTTTGCTCTTCCACAGTCTCTTATCTCCTCCTCAGTCTTTATCTTTTGTTCAGGCACAAAGTCGATACTATTAATAAAACAGCATTTGTCGACAGTTAGTGCAGATTAGTATCTCAGATTATTACAGGTTTCTTCATATTTATTACAGGAAATATCTGTGGTAAATGGTTGGCAAATGATGTCTTTTTAATGTCTTGTCCTGCATCTGTGGGCTGTCATAGATTGAAAAGCATCTTATATTTTCATTTTGTCCAAATCCATGCTAGTTATATACATGGCTATATTTCATCATGTTATAACTATATCATTGAAAGTCATACTGATGATTAACAGGACTAAGATTTATAGGATTGTCTCTTAAAGCAGTGCTCCAGATGGGGGGAAAAAATACACTGTTAACATTATAATCACACCCGAGTAAGTTAAACTTCTGAGCATTCTCCAAGTGCCGTTGGGTGATACTACAGAAGAACTAAACTTCTATATAGAGAGCAGGGAAGCTGAGACATGGGAGAAAGTCCTGACCTCAGTGAAGGTAAATTGCAGTTTTGCTATTGACATTCCTGAGCCCAGATTTCATCAATGGCTTCAGTGATGGATTCATTGACTTCAATAGGAGGGGTGGGTTTGAATTCCCTGTAGATCAAGCCAGTTACTTTTATTTTCTGGCACAAAAATCACTGCTTTGAACATAAGCTATCTTGTGAAAAGGAAGATTCATTTGTCAGTTACTTTAGTGTAATGAGGAGGAGCATTTATACAGACTCCACTGGTCCTGGTAAATGATACAGTAGGGTTATATGAAATTTAGGACCCATAACTTATTTATGCTAGGCAGAGAAATCAATGATGTGGCAAAGTATATTTGGCACAATCCTGTATTTTGAGAAGAAAATGTACAAAGTCCTGTTTCCCTGAACTCAGGCTCAGATGGGAGATGGTTTATTTGCTCACAACTCCAGGCCTCTTTCAGCCAGCACTCAGCCCAAAAAAGCTCTCACTCAATGCTTTTCTCAAGGTTATGCTTCAGTGCTTTGTTCCAGCTGCATCTGGCTTTCTGCTTCTTCTTGATGTCTGTTGGTGCTTTTCTTTTGCCTTTATCTGCATGCAAATTTTCTATTCTTAGAGGCCCCAGCACGCTGAGCCCCTAAAAATAGTAGGCCTTGGAAAGCCATTCTGGTACATTTCTTCAGGGCAGGGGAGAGCAGGGAGGCATGTCAGCTTCCCTGACTCTCCTGTGCATGCATAGGCTGCACTACAGGCAGAAGCCTCAAAGTGCAGCCTGCCGGGGGGACAGAGTTATGGACGATTCTTCCCTGCCCCTGCACGTAGCTGCCAGCGAGTGTTGGGGCAGGCCGGCTGCGCTCCCCTTCAGGAATGGAAAGCTTGTGCTGGGAGGTAAGGGGGACCCTGTGCATGGAGCAACCGAGCTGGGGTTGGGTATTGGGGGAAGGATGTGGATTTTGGGGGTGGGTAGTGGGTCAGGGTGTGGATTTTGGGGACAGGGGAGTGGTTATTGGGGACAGTAGCTGGATGGAGGTCAGTAGCTGGGGTGAGTGAAAGGGATCCAGACCCGTTTGGGGGGGTGGAAATTTAGGAGGCTTCTGGGGGCCCACAAATTATAGTTTAACTTCTGAACAGAGAGAATATCAAAATTTTATTGGGAACAGTGGTTCCAAGCATGTCAGTTATCTGTCGCCACAATGTATTCTTGTTCAACAAAAATATATATTCTTAACCTCTGTTTGTAATGCTTAGCCATGAGATATTATAAGGTTTGATTTGACCCAAAACTAATGTGGTAGGGGGAGGCTTGGGTGGCAGAACTATGGAAGATTTGACTTCAGATTATTTACTAAATTTGTAATTATTTGTCAAGTTAAAAACCTACTTTCCTAGTTGAGTCCATTATCTGCAAAACTATGTGGAAACTGCAGCCCAGTTAACATTAAAGACTAAAACTGAATGGAAATCAATATAAAGGTATTTTTAGGTATTGCATTTAATCTAAATATGGCACTTCTTACATGGTATCTTGCACTAAACTGAATTGAACCTTTAAATCTCTGAGAAAATATAACTAATGATGGAAAAGAGTAATTACTTCTACAGTGCTATTCCAATAGTACCATTATAGTTAAGGTTTGGTTTATTATAAAACCCACTCCTAGAAAAACTGAGCTTATTATTTCTTAATTAGACACATTCACTTTTCTGATCAAATAGGTGGCACATTAGGGATTGGCTGAAAGTGGTTTTTAAACTCCATGTTGTGGGGAAAAAACTCAACTTTTCTTTTTAAATTCACAGAATAGAAAAACATGAATTTTTGCTGCATTTAGACTTTTTTTGGTGCTTGTATATGATGAACAGTCAGTGTTTCACAACACCAGCTATGGCAAGAATAGTTTGGATTTATTTGCCAACTCCATCAAGTTAATGCCACACGTTGGTTTCAGCATCTCAGTGACCTGATTAAAAAATGTACTTCCTTTTTCCTTTTTTTTAATGTGGCTACTACTTGTCATCAGTCCTGCTTTATTTGGTCCTGTACAAGTTTGATCAAGTGGCACATCCTCTTTCTAGAATCAATTTTAACAATTTGACAAAGAGAACTTGGCCTATATCTTTACGGGCTCTGTATTACAGTTGACAGATTCCCCCCCCCCCCCCCGGCCCTTCAGCTATTGACAGACAATGTGTTTCGGTTATCATGAATTGCATCAGTTCCAGTAGTCCATCTTTGCAGCAGAATTACTAATGTGCATTAGTCTCCTTGTAACATAAGGTTAAAGTTCGCAATTTTAAGTACATTCTGGGTGAATGTGCATACCCCTCTCCCCACCCAAACATCTGCTTTGGAAAAAGTAATATAGAGCGTAGTTTTATGAGGATGAGCTCAAGATCAGAGCACAGCTGACTAGGCTGGCAAGAGATGCTGGTCATTCGAGCCAGAAACACATCGATTGTGTAAAGGGGAGAGTGGCAAAGAGATACATTTCTGCCGTCTGGGCCGTCTTTTCTGGTCCCAGTCCTGTCTGTGTCCTACAGCCCTGTACAGATGGGGGGCACCAGCTGTGGGGACAGGCCACAGCAGCACCTGGACCTCTCCAGCATTTGGACCCTGCCTCCCCTGCTCTGTGGGAAGGATAGCTTCTCCTAGCCGCTGCAGATCATTCTTCTGCAAGCTATCACTTTGTTTCTTTATCGAACACATCACAGCGCTGGTGTCATGCTGTTTTCACCTTGAGGTTGGAACATCTAGCAGAAGCGGGAGGGAGACAGAGGGTTAAATGACATTAAATGTTGGAATAAAAGACTTAAAACAACTGTTGTTCCAGAGCTTCAGAATTTGAAATAATAAAGTTAAAACACAAACAGTCCAATAAATAAACTCGAAGTTTGGCCCATCATGACCACGGTATTATAGATGAACAACTGTGTAAAACCAACCATCTGAGTTCTCTCACCTAGTAAACAATTCCCAAAGAATTTTTCTTCTTGTTTTCTAGACATAGATGGTGATTTTTGCAATTCACTCACTTGCTGTCACTTTCTGCTTACATGTTAACTACTCATATGTGGTGCCACAGATGTACCCAACAGTTTACACAGGCAATGAAGACATGATCCCTGCCTGAGATGCAGGATATTTAAAGTGTTAAAATTGTAGGCTCTCACTTTAATTGATAAAAAACCCAAGAAGTCTGGTAGCACTTTTACAGATTAACAAACTTTATTGCATGAGCTTTTGTGGGAGAAAATCCCACTTCATCAAACACTGGAAAGGGGATTTTCTTGCATGAAAGCTCATGTGATAAATAAATGTGTTTAGTCTTTAAAAATGCCACCAGAGTTTTTGTTTGTTTCTGTTGAACTAGATTAACATGGCTATCACTTTGGAACTTTTAACTGGTAAGTGGTGATGAGGATCAGAAAACCCTTTGATCAGTCATTGTGGAAGAAAGCAGCCCAAAACAGGATGAGATGACTTCTGCCTCTACCATTAGAAAACAGGCTGCCTTTTCTCTGTTTTTCATACCTGAGCGGTGTTTGGATTTTAGGGTTTAAAAGAGTGTTCCATTGCAACCTACCCAAAAAGTGTTTTATTCCTTTTCTTGTTTGTATGTAGTGAGCATAACAAGAAGGCCTTAAAATATAGGTGATTGATAGGCCACTTCTGACGTTAGTAAAAGCAACCTTTGGTGCACACCAGAAGGGTTTAGACACGCCTATTATCATGCAGGATGTTGGCACATTGTAACGCTCACACTCGTCTAGGGCACAATGGTGCATAGAGACGCCCCTATGTAAGCTGATTGGGAGCACAGTTAGCAAATGACTCCTAAAGACGGTGAGAGCATGCATCCTGATAGAAGAAAAATCTATAACATTTTTGGTCTGGAAAGGAGGGCAGTTCAGTTGATAGCGTCAGGTTACACAGTACAGGCAGGTGAAATGGGATTGTGAATGCTTCATGAACCATGTCTACACTGAATGTACTGACAGAACTAAGCAAACATGAAGTCATCCTAATTACTGATGAGCAAAGGGATGTTTTTCTCTGCATTCCCTTTTTTTTTTTTTTTTTTTTTTAATGCAGGATGCTATTGTAGTTCAGAAAGCCCCAGGCAGCTTAGAAAACAGGCAAAAAATCAATAGCCCACTTGTTGAGGATAAGTGAATTAGCTTGTGTTGAATGTAACTGAGTACCTGAACACTTCAGTGAGCAGCTTTTGTTTTGTGAGAAAGAAGAGTTGTAAGGATTCCCTTCCAGTGCCTGTGATGGTGCAGATCTCCAATTAATCATGCCAAATAAGAAGGAGCTGGACATTTCTGCTGGGTATTAATGTGTGAATTTTCTTCCTTTTTTGTTGGTCCGTCTATCCACAGCATACCGCACTGGAAGGAATGACTCATCATTCAAAGACAATTATGAAACACACAGAGAAATCTTAGAGGACTATATGGAAAGACAAAGAAAGTAAAAATGTTTTGTACAGTACTTTGGCCTGGGCTGGCTTCTGCCATTCTTACCCATTCTTTTTGATGTAGTGGGATTTTGGCTAGTTGAGGACTGTAGGATTTGGCCTTAATTTTGCATCTGGAATGCAACCCTTGAAATATTTTCTCGGATTCCAGTAAGGTGAGCAGCCTGCCTTGTGAAACATTGGGTGTTTTACAGAAATTCTGTGCATGGTGCAGTATTAAGAATCGTTACCTCAGAATTTTCAAAATGGTGTGTGAAATAACAGTGATGTGTCAACTATTAGAGCTGCATGACTCCATTTCACTTTAAATCCATGTACCACTTCAAAATTTTAAGGAATTCAGTCACATTCACTGTTCCTGCAAATATTTGCTTTGAGCTAAATACAATTGTTTATTTCAAAGTAAAATGGTTACACCAGATACCTGATATAGCTCATGCAACTTTGATCTGAAGCATTTAGGCAAGGTCCCTCATAGATAACTCACTCCCCTTATTCAGTTCCCTCACTACCTCTCTTCTTATCTCTTGCCAGCTGCCATAACTCTTTGTTTGTGTCACCCCATTACCTTCCTGAACCATCTCTGGTTCTAGGGGACAAGTGCATTCATGGGGAATTTCAGGTTCTGTTTTAAAATTGCTATTTTGATTATCAGTGCTATACAGTTGGGCTAAGCAAAGAGAAGTCTACAGGTCCATCAAATGCCCCTGTGATTTCCTCCTAAACCAGCATTCTCCAAGGACCTTCCCCTACTTACGTTTATTTCCTAGACAGTGAAGGCCTGTCAGAGACAGTGTCTTCCACTGAATTCAGTTCTTAGTATTCGGGTCATTTCTAACCTTACGTCCAGTCCTTGCTCCAAAAACTTCAGGAGTCACCTCTTTGTTTCTCATCTGGCTTCTCTTCTCTTTGATTGTTTCCCCATTACCCCTAGCCCTTTTTATTCCCGTCCTCCCAGCCTTCTCCCTTCAGAGAGGAGACTGGAACCTTGGGCAGGAGTGAGGAGCTAGGAAAATGAGTTCCTCCCCAATTTCATCTTCCCCTCTCCAGCTGCTTCAGCTTTAAGGGTTCTTGGGCTGTCACTGCCCTGACAGGAAAGAGAGCAGCTACTCTCTCCTGGTCAGTCATTCCCCATGACTTTGTATCACATGCAATAGCCCGAGCCCTACAGAAGTCAGTGGGGGTTTTGCCATTGACTTTTGGATGAACAGCATCAGTCATTAAGTGGCCTTTGGCCTGGATAAGCTGTTTCTGAGCTTTTGGCCAGCCCCAGGAGTGGGGCGAGGAAAAGGAAAACTTTCTTTATGCTGTCTTTTCAACTTCCTGTCCCTGGAACCAGTTGCAGACCAGTTCAACTCCTAGAGTAGCATTAGGGTACATCAGTGGGCCCAAGAAGACGTTTAGGCAGCAGCGGATCAGACTAGCGTAGTGCAATGTTACTAGTTCTTGCAATTTCTTTGCAAGTAACATGGATTTGGTTGGGCCTTGCCTCAGTCTTATGAGAGAAGCTCCAGCCCTCTCATGAATTTTCGCCTGATGTGGGAAGCGTGGGCAGAACTGATGGGAAGGCGTAGGCATGTGGGAGTGAGAGGCAACACATATTTAAGTAATACAATTTTGGGGCTTAGGGAGAAGTCACAACTTCCACATCATGAGGCAGCCTGTGAAAGCTCCCCTATTGGAAGCCAACATCATCTTACTCTATAAATAGAGGAGCTGGCAACACTATGGCCACATCACCATACCTAGTTGCATCTGCTGTGCTAGGTGCTGCAAGGCAGGGTTGTAAGAGAACTGCTATGTCAGCAATCCATGCATCCAGGGGATCCCCAGCTAAGTAAATAAAGGAAGGTTTGCAGCATCTTCCAGAATGGTGCAAGAGGATAAGGATTTGACCCTATAATTTCTACAAAGAATGGTCTTCCTTAGTTCTCTTTCCTCTACAGTCGCTTCCCTAACTACCTGAGCCTTTGGGTTGATCTCTCTGAACTCTGAAATGCACTGATAAATCAAAAGATAGATTGGAAATAAATGCTTGCATATTATATGAACTGTGAACCATGCAAGTGCTAGTGTGTAGCTCCACCATCAGTTTGTGCTCAGGGCAAGTGCATGCTCAGCCACAATGTTGTCCTTTTATTCCCTGTGCTGCATCTTCATTACCATTGCAGCAACAAAATGTTGTAGACTTGGTGTGAGCATCTACTCATGCATTATTGCACCTTAGCTGGAAGGAAGCAGGATTTTCTCCTGAAGCTTATTTTTCTTGGCAATGAGGTGGTCTAGAGGGAACATGAGGGCCTCCTGGCTGCCTGTCTGCTTCTTCACTGATTGCTCATCCTTCCTGGAGCCTTGGAGACAGCACCCACAGGTGGTAGATTCTGTGATCAGCCGCTAGGGAGGAGGTGAAGGAATAATGGTGGGGGATATGGTGGGGTCAGGAGTTGAATAGGGATAGAATATG